>JAVHYY010001090.1:0-106378 GCA_035221665.1 Okamejei kenojei | reverse complement strand
CAGATTTGCAACCCATCTATTCCCCAACTGTCGTCCCAACAAGTGGGTTGCAATGTCTCTGAGACTCAGACCTTGTGTGCCTGAGCCCAGACCTCTGTGTGTGGGTGGACTAAAGCTGAGATAGTCCAAGTGAGGGCTTGGGATTGGTCCGTCTATAAGTTGGCCAGGCAGAGGATCTTGGGAGAGATGACATTAGATTTCGCATACTCCGACAGTTCTCCGGTCTGTAACTTGCCCAACCCGTCCAGCCCCCGCCCGCTATCACACATAAAAACATTACTGTTATTGAGTTTGTGGTAATATGAGGCAATTTCACACTAGTTTTGTGTATGGCCTCACTCTGCCAGCGGAGAAGTCCCCATGTCATAAAGGTCAACGTGGAATGGTAAAGAGTTAAAATGGTTGTCATCCGGCAGCATTTGGCGGACCGAGTGCAAGAGGAGAGCGCGCGCCAAATAGTCGGCAACTCCTGGACTTTCACACGAATGTGCCACCAGGCGTCCACCAGAAATACAGATGCAGTAGATGAGAGACCCGTGAACCTCTGTGCTCCTTTTGGAAGACGGCTGTGATCCCTGGATGGAAGTGAGGGGAAGGACCTATCAATGTAGTTTAAGTTCAGTTTTGTTCACTTTAATTTATTGTCCACTGTACCGAGCTACAGTGAAAAAGCTCTGTTGAGTGCGATCCAGTTAGCAGAGATACCAAGTCATCCCACCCGTGTATGATACATGATAAGGGAAAGAACGTTTAGTGCAAGGTAAAGCCGGGAAAGTCCGATCAAGTACAGTCCGATGGTCACCAAAGATTATAGATATTAGTTCGGCACTGCACACTGGTTGTGGAAGTATGATTCAGTTGCCCAGAACAGCTTGGGACGAAACTGTCCCTGTAACTGGTGGTGTGGATCTTACTAGCGTCTTGTACAGTTGTATCAAATCTTGTATTTCATACCCTCACGGACCCAGCAAATGTGCCAAACACCTTTGTCACGCAGAGAGTGGTGAGTCTCTGGAATTTTCTGCACAGATGGTAGTTGAGGCCAGTTCTTTGGCTATATTTAAGAGGGAGTTAGATGTGGCCCTTGTGGCGAGAGGGTTCAAGGGGTATGGAGAGAAGGCAGGTACGTGATACTGAGTTGGATGATCAGCCATAATCATATTGAATGGCGATGCAGGCTCGAAGGGCCCAATAGCCTATTCCTGCACCTATGTTCTATGTTTCTATGTTTCTATGTTTCTATGTTTCTATGTCACCAGCCTGCCCATCCCTGGTGCAATGTTCATGGAGCTGTATGTTTGCATGCCAATGTCTCTCCAGTCTGCTAAAAAGTAACACAGGGCGTAACTGTTTAATGCGTATAATCTGCCCTGGCCTGTTTACCAATTTGCATCACACTTATCCGAGTTAAATAAATCAGCCTGTATTCCGCCCATTGGCCCAGTTCCATCCCAGATAAATGGATTAAATCTACAAAATATCACCATAGAAACGTAAAAACATAGAAACATAGAAAATAGGTGCACGCGTAGGCCATTCGGCCCTTCGACCTAGGGCCATTTAATTTGACCATGGGTGATCATCCAAAATCAGCAGGGAGTTCCTGCCTTCTCCACCATATCCCTTGATTCAGTTAACCTTCAGAACTATACTTAACTCTCTCTTGAACACACCCAGTGACTTGGCCGCTACTGCCTTCGTTGGCAGAGAATGCCACAGATTTACATCTCTCCGGGAGAAAAGGTTCTCCCTCATAACCATATAACCATATAACAATTACGGCACGGAAACAGGCCCTCTCGGCCCTTCCAGTCCGTGCCGACCATTTGTTTTCCCCTAGTCCCATCTACCTGCACTCAGACCATACCCCTCCATTCCCTTCACGTCCATATACCAATCCACTTTACTTTTAAATGTTAAAATCGATCCTGCCTCCACCGCTTCTGCTGGAAGCTCATTCCACACAGCCACCACCCTCTGAGTAAAGAAGTTCCCCCTCACGTTACCCCTAAACTTCTCTCCCTTAATTCTCATGTCATGCCCTCTTGTTTGAATCTTCCCTGCCCTCAATGGGAAAAGCTTATCCACGTCAACTCTGTCTATCCCTTTCATCATTTTAAAGACATCAATCAAGTCCCCCCTTAACCTTCTGCGCTCCAAAGAATAAAGACCTAACTTGTTCAACCTTTCTCTGTAACATAGTTGCTGGAACCTGGCAACATTCTAGTAAATCTCCTCTGTACTCTCTCTATTTTGTTGACATCCTTCCTATAATTAGGCATCCAAAATTGTGCACCATACTCCAGAATTGGTCTTACCAATGCCTTGTAGAATTTTAACATTACTTCCCTACTCCTATATTCAATGCTCTGATTTATAAAGGCCAGCACACCAAAGGTTTTCTTTACCATCCTATCTACATGCGATTCCACGTTCAGGGAACTATGCACAGTTATTCCTAGATCCCTCTGTTCCACAGTATTCCTCAATTCCCTAACATTTACCATGTACGTCCTATTTTGATTTGTCCTGCCAAGATGTAGCACTTCACACTTAACAGCATTAAACTCCATCTGCCATCTTTCAGCCCACTTTTCCAAATGGCCCAAATCTCTCTGTAGACTTTGAAAATCTACTTCATTATCCACAACACCACCTATCTTAGTATCATCTACATACTTACTTATCCAATTTTCCACCCCATCATCCAGATCATTGATGTACATGACAAAACAAACAAACATGACAGATCCCTGAGGCACCCACTGGTCACTGGCTTCCAACCTGACAAACAACCATCCACCATTACTCTCTGACATCTCCCATTCAGCCACTGTTGAATCCATCTTGCTACTCCGCCATTAACACCCAAAGATTGAACCTTCTTAACCAACCTTGCATGGGAACCTTGTCAAAGGCCTTACTGAAATCCATATAGACAACATCCACTGCTTTACCCTCATCAATTTCCCTAGTTACCGCTTCAAAAAATTCAAGAAGGTTTGTCAAACATGATCTTCCAGGCACAAATCCATGTTGACTGTTCCTGATCAGACCCTTTTTTCCAGATGCTTATATATATTATCTCTAAGTATCCTTTCCATTAATTTGCCCATCACTGACGTCAAACTAATAGGACTATAATTGCTAGGTTTATTCTTTGAACCTTTTTAAACAATGGAACAACATGCGCAGTACGCCAATCCTCCGGCACTATTCCCGTTTCTAATGACATTTGAAATATTTCTGTCACAGCTCCTGCTATTTCTACACTAACTTCCCTTAATGTCCTAGGGAATATCCTGTCAGGACCTGGAGACTTATCCACTTTGATATTTTTCAAAAGTGTCAGTACTTCCTCCTCTTTGAATCTCATAGTTTCCATAGCTACTCTACTTTTTTCCCTTACCTCACAGAGTTCAATATCCTTCTCCTTGGTGAATACCGAAGAAAAGAAATTGTTCAATATCTCCCCCATCTCTTTTGGCTCTGCAGATAGCTGTCCATTCTCTCTCTCTAATGGTCCAATTTTATCTCTCGTTATCCTTTTGCTATTAATATAGCTGTAGAAACCCTTTGGATTTACTTTCACCTTTCTTGCCAAAGGAACCTCATATCTTCTTTTAGCCTTCCTAATTTCTTTCTTAAGATTCTTTTTACATTCTTTATACTCCTCTAGCACCTCATTTACTCCATGCCTCCTATAATTATTGTAGTCCATCTCATCTCAGTCCGACTGTAGACATTGTACACTCATCTCAGTCCGATATGACCTACTACTTATTCTTAAACTGTGACCCCAGGTTCTGGATTCCCTCAACATCGGGAACATCTTTCCTGTATCCAGCCTATCGAATCCTCTAAAAAATTACATGTTTCCAAAAGATCCCCTCTCGTTCTTCTAAATTCCAGTAAAATTTTGGCCCCGTCAGACGATTCTCGATAAAACGTTCACTAACACTATCCAACATACTATGGACAATTGTTTTGTTAGTCTCATCTCAAACTGACTAACCATGAGAAATGAGATGAGAACAGACTTTTTCACCCAAAGAGTTGATGAATTGGTGGAATTCTCTGCAAGGCAATGGGGGCCGATTCATAGAAACATAGAAACATAGAAATTAGGTGCATGAGCAGGCCATTCGGCCCTTCGAGCCTGCACCGCCATTCAATATGATCATGGCTGATCATCCAACTCAGTATCCTGTACCTGCCTTCTCTCCATACCCCCTGATCCCTTCAGCCACAAGGGCCACATGCAACTCCCTCTTAAATATGGCCAACGAACTGGCCTCAACTACCTTCTGTGGCAGAGAATTCGACAGATTCACCACTCTCTGTGTGAAAAACGATTTTCTCATCTCGATCCTAAAAGACTTCCCCCTTATCCTTAAACTGTGACCCCTTGTCCTGGACTTCCCCAACATCGGGAACAATCTTCCTGCATCTAGCCTGTCCAACCCCTTAAGAATTTTGTAAGTCTCTATGAGATCGCCCCTCAATCTTCTAAATTCCAGCGAGTACAAGCCAAGTCTATCCAGTCTTTCCTCATATGGAAGTCGTGCCATCCCAGGAATCAGTCTGGTGAACCTTCTCTGTACTCCCTCTATGGCAAGATTCACTGGATAGAGCTTTAATTGATTGTTAGATAGAGAGTTAGATAGAGCTCTTAGGGTGAGAGGAATCAAGGGATATGGGGAGAAGGCAGGAATGGGGTACTGATTGTGGAAGAACAGCCATGATCACATTGAATGGCGGTGCTGGCTCCAAGGGACGAATGGCCAAATCATGCATCTATTTTCTAAAAGTCTATGTAACCATGTCACCTACATACACATCCAAATCGTTTACATTAAAAAATGGTCATCAGTTGAGGCTGCACCGAGCCCTGCGGCAATCCATCTGCCTTCTGTCTCCATTCTGAGGAGCAACCCTCTACCATCGCCGTCGGAATCCGACCTTCAGGCGAATTTAGTATCTCATAGGCTTCTTGAAAGCGTGAAAACGCACACCTCCAGATTCAGGCAGTTTCTTCCCAGCTGTCATCAGGCAATTGAATCATCCTACCACAACCAGAGAGCAGTGCTGAACTACTATCTACCTCATTGGTTGATCTGCATCACACAACAGTCTCTCTGTCTTTTTATCTTTTTAGTTATTTTCAGTGTGTTTTAAAAAGTATGTGTTAATCTTCCCTGGTGTGATTTACTTGGGAGATGGGAGATGGGGAGGGGGGAGGGGATTTTTGGTTTCAATCTCTTACCTTGCAGGAGATGCGATTGATTTCCGGGTCATATCTCCGGTCGATCTGCGGCCTAACATCATGGACCTGGCGAGCTTAATTATGATTATGAGACACTGTAATGGCTCGATTGCAATCATGCATTGTCTTTCCGCTGACTGGAGTGCACACAACGAAAGCTTTTCACTGTAGCATATTTTAAAACCAAACTCTAAAGTCAAAACAGTTTGGGGTTTTATTCATTTAAACACTGAAAACACCAATGCACGAAATTCGAATAAATACATCTTTTTTATTGGGTTCTTGTGATTTTACTGGTCGTGCGTATTATACAAATTCAACAAATGGGGATTCAATGTATTTATTGCATCAATCTATTACTGTAGCAATTCGTCATGGTTAGGGGGGTTTTACCCTCAAAGAGGATCCGCTCATAGCTTCCTCAAATGCCTCTTGATACTACCAGAAGTTCACTTCTCGCTCCTGCATTGAGGGTCTCTCCACTATTCCACCTCATGCATGAGCCGCATCTGCAGACTCTTGTGTCCCAGTGAATTCTGAACATCAACAACGATGAACCAAGCAATGTAAATTATTACATTAAACAAATAGCATGCTTGTAGAACTTCAAAATAGCAGAATATGGTTTAAAAATATGCAGCACGTCAAGAAGGTTCGTACAAATTTCATACATGCAACCTCATGCATGTCAGGAAGTTCAGTTCGCTGCAGTGCCGCTTTCAGCTGCTGCCGAGCTCTCTAAATGTTTAAGAAAGAACTGCAGATACTGGAAATATCGAAGGTAGACAAAAATGCTGGAGTAACTCAGCGGTTGAGCAGCATCTATGCGAAAGAATCGGTAACGTTTCGGGTCGAGACCCTTCTTCAGGCTGCCTCACCCGCTGAGTTTCTCCAGCATTTGTGTCCACCTCCGAGCTGTCTAAATGTTTGCGCGGCGCAGGGTCCCCACCTGCTGGAAAAAAAACGATACTACATTATCGGCCGAAATATTAACCAATTGGGTCCAATTGGGGTCAATTACCCAATTGAATCTGGGGCAGAGAGAATGAATAGATTCCGATCCTAGAGGCCGGCATCGACGTGGGAGCAGTGGCGGTGACAGAGACACAATCCGGCATGTCGAGAGAAACGAACAGGAGAGACCACAAGAGCTACCTGGTTGTCTAACTTGAGTAATACATTGTGCTATTATTTGCATTGTTTTATCATCAACCAAGAGTTAATACAATACTGTTCTAAATAAACAAAACTTAACCTTCTTATTAAGAAATTAATTTAAGTAGATGATCAATTTTGTCAGGATGTAGATGTCGCTGCAAGACCAGCATTTATTGTACATCACTAATTGCCCTCTGAGTAGACCGCTCGGCCATTTTCAAGGACATTTGATCTTCGACCACTTTGAACGTGTTGGATCTTAAACAAAATAAGAGTGGTTGCGGTCATAGTATTTCAGACAGTTTATTTCTTTCAAGCATTTGAAGTGATTTACTGTATTTAAGGTGGGGGAAAATATTTTAAATGGTATCCCTGGATTGTGCCACTGGATTCCTCGTTCGATAACTAAATGGGTGCCTCGCCACCGCACCCCAACCTCCAGTTGATGCCTCGAGCTCACCACATCCTATTGGATTTCGGCCATTGAGTTAATAACCTTGTTTAAAGCCACGGTTATTCCCGTCATGTTCCGTCTGTTCCAGCGATGTGCTGCTCTTATTCCCGAACTAAATTGCCTCCTGCATATACTATGGGATCTCAGGACAGCCTCCAAACTCCTTGAGGAAGAGTCGTTATGATCTTGTCACTGAGTTAGTGAACATGTAATATTTCCCCGAAAAGAAGGAAAATCTGCAGGAATCATAAGGCCATGGGGAAAGTCTTTTGTATGGTCAGCGTTAGAGGAAAATGAGTGTGTGGTGTTATAATATCCCCATGAAGGCAGTCTAATGATTTTAGCCGGATACACATTGGAATGTGCCCACCTTAACAATTGGACCTGCTCTATTCCTAGTTATCCTTTTGCTCTTAAAGGGGAATATCCTCCCCCCCCTCCATTATTCTTTAGCTGGTAATATACTTGTAGAATCTTGTAGGGCGGGGGGTGTCACACTTACCCGAGCAACATCGAGAGCATTTTGCATAGATTTCATGACCTTAACCATGAAATGATGTTACAGCACTGGATGCAACACAAAAGTGAACACCGGGCTAATTGCAGGATGAGGTGCTTTTCTCATCAGCAGGGTTTATCGAGGTTGAACCGATATTCCTTGCAGTTTAAACGAATGAAGAGTCGTCCTACCATTGTCCTCAAGGTCCACGACTGGATAGAGGGCAGTGAATCTCTGGAATTCTCCAACCCAGAGATTTTGAGGAGTGAAACTGTTAACAGTATTTGAACCTGAAGGGGAGACTTTTTTTTTAATTCCAGGAATTAAACATGAGGGGAATGGGGAAAATAGGGGGAGTTCTGTCCTGGGCAAGATTAGCCATGACCCCATTGTTGGGATTAACATTGAAATCTAGAACATGGCGCACTCATCATCATTTATCATCTGTCATCCATGAGTGAACAGGGAATGGGGCAAACAGGGGGAAATCTCTTGTGCTTATCCTGCTTCCTCTTCAATGTATCTCCAATATTGGCTTTTCCCACTTTTGTGCGATTGAGTTCCCTTTGTTGCACGACTAAAGGGATTTATTACAGGCCATCACATATTTCAATAGACAATAGGTGCTGCAGTAATCCATTCGCCCTTCCACCCAGCACCACGATTTAAAGTGATCATGTCTGATCATCCCCAATCAGTACCCCGTTCCTGCCTTCTCCCCATATCCCCTGACTCCGCTGTCTTTAAGAGCGCCATCGAGCTCTCCCTTGAAAGTATCCACAGAACCGGCCTCCACCGCCCTCTGAGGCGGAGAATTCCACAGACGCACAACTCTCTGTGAGAAAATGTGTTTCCTCGTCTCCGTTCTAAATGACGTAACCCTTACTCTTAAACTGTGGCCCTGGATCTGGACTCCCCCAACATCGGTAACATGTTTCCTGCCTCCAACACCTTAATAATCTGATATGTTTCAATAAGATTCCCTCTCATCCTTCTAAACTGCAGAGTATACAAGCCCAGCTGCTCCATTCTCTCAGCATCCCGCCATCGCGGGAATTAACCTTGTAAACCTGCGCTGCACTCTCTCAATAGCAAGGGGGCCAAAACTGCACACAATACTCCAGATGCGGTCGCACTAGGGCCCTATACAACTGCAGAAGGACCTCTTTGCTCAACTCAACTCTTCTTCTTAAAAAGGCCAACATGCCATTCGCTTTCTTTAATGCCTGCTGTACCTGCATGCTTACTTTCATTGACTGAAAAACAAGGACCCCCAGATCTCGTTGTACTTCCCATTTTACCAACTTGACACCATTAGATAGTAATCTGCCTTTTTGTATTTGCTACCAATGTGGATAACCTCACATTCATCCACAGTAAACTGCATCTGCCATACATCTGCCCACTCCCCAACCTGTCCAGGTCAATCTGCATTCTCATATCATCTTCCTCAGAGTTCACACTGCCACTCAGCTGTGTCATCTGCAAATTTTCTAATGTTACTTTGAATACCTTCATCTAAATCATTGATGTATATTGTAAATAACTGCGGTCCCAGCACCGAGCCTTGCGGTACCCCACTAGTCACTGCCTGCCATTTTGAAAGGGACCTGATAATCCCTACTCTGTTTCCTGTCGGCCAACTAATTTTCCATCAATGTCAGCACTCTAACCCTAATACCATGTGCCCTAATTTGCCAACTAATCTCCTATGTGGGACCTTATCAAATGCCTTCTGAAAGCAGGTACACTATAACCACTGTCTCCCCCTTGTCCATTTCCCCAGTTAAATCCTCACAAAAATCCAGAAGATTAGTCAAGCATGATTTCCTCTTCATAAATCCAGGCTGACTCGGACCGATCCTGTTACTGCTATCCAAATGTGCCGCTATTTCATCTTTTATAATTGACTCCAGCATCTTCCCCACCACCGATGTCAGGCTCACTGGTCTATAATTCCCCGTTTTCTCTCTCCCGCCTTTCTTAAAAAGTGGGATAACATTAGCTACCCAGGATCTGACCTTGAATCTATAGAACATTGGAAAATTATCACCAATGCATCGACGATTTCTGGAGCCAACTCCTTAAGTATTCTGGGATGCAGACCATCAGGGGACTTATTAACCTTCTGTCCCATCTGTCGGCTCAACACCATTTCCTACCTAATGTGGATTTCCTTCGGTTCCTCCGTCACCCCAGGTCCTCTGGCCACTTATATATATGGAAGATTGTTTGTGTCTTCCTTGGTGCAGATGGATCCAAAGTGCCTGTCCAACTCATCTGCCACCAAATTTCATCTTTCAATTTTGCTGTCCCCAAAATTAGCAATACTATTTCTCCACCCACCCATTTAAATCCACAGATAATCTTAAATCGCCCCATCCCTTCATTCCATGACATTTTCATCAGATAATACCCCACCTCCTTCTCATTCTTGCCCATAAATAATGGCATCACTTTCATGTACGTTCATCGTGTTTCCTCCCCGTGGTTCTTTGTCCCGACGGAAATATCCTTTATATGTCTGTGTGGCTGCCGCAATAAGAGTTGGTAAATAGGAATCTTGTGGCAATTTGCATGCCATTTATTCCGACAGGGTGTGTATGTTCTGTCTCAGATATTCAGATGTGTGTCTTATTTCTTTCAGGAGGCAGCTGATCGGAAGAGGAGGTAGGACATGCTCTTGATTGAGACGCTGTATATTTTTGTAGAACAGCTCCGAAATTGTTGAAGATCAGATTCTAACCAGCTGTTAAATATTTACAGGATTGTTGTGGTACACATAGGTACCAATAACATAGGCAGAAAAAGTGATGAGTTCCTGAAGGGAGAATTTAGGGAGTTGGGGGAAAAGGACCAAAAGGGTAACGATTTCAGGATTACTGCCTGTGCCGCGTGACAGTGAGAGTAGGAATGAAATGAGGTGGAGGATAAATGCGTGGCTGAGGGACTGGTGCAGTGGGCAGGGATTCAAGTTTCTTGATCACTGGGACCTCTTTTGGGGAAGGCATGATCTGTACACAGAGGACGGGTTGCACTTGAGCCCGAGGGGGACCAATATCCTGGCAGGGAGATTTGCAAAGGCTACTGGGGAGACTTTAAACAAGAAAGGCTGGGGGGAGGGACTCGGGTAGAGGGGGCTAGGGGTCAGGGTGTGGGGCAAGAGGCAGAGAAGGGAAGCACTCGGATCCAAAATGTAGGCGAGAAAGATGAAAAAGATAATAGACAGAGAATAAGGGATGGTGGGTTTCTAAAATGTGTATATTTTAATGCTAGGAGCATTGTGAGTAAGGTGGACGAACTTAGAGCCTGGATTGACACCTGGAAATATGATGTTGTGGCAATCAGTGAAACATGGTTGCAGGAGGGCTGTGATTGGAAACTAAATATTCCAGGATTTCGTTGCTTCAGGTGTGATAGAATTGGAGGG
Source organism: Okamejei kenojei (assembly GCA_035221665.1). Classification (NCBI taxonomy): domain Eukaryota; kingdom Metazoa; phylum Chordata; class Chondrichthyes; order Rajiformes; family Rajidae; genus Okamejei; species Okamejei kenojei. The sequence continues at coordinate 95,571 of JAVHYY010001090.1, read as the reverse complement.
ACCAGAAGGGGAGGTGTTGCATTGCTTGTCAGAGAAGATATTACAGCAGTGCTTTGGCAGGATAGATTAGAGGGCTCGTCTAGGGAGGCTATTTGGGTGGAACTGAGAAGTGGGAACGGTGTAGCAACAACACTTTTAGGGGTGTATTATAGACTGCCAAATGGGGAGCGTGAATTGGAAGAGCAAATATGTAAGGAGATAGCAGATATTAGTAGTAAGCACAAGGTAGTGATTGTGGGAGATTTCAATTTTCCAAAAATTAGACTGGGAAACACATTCTGTAAATGGGTTGGATGGTTTGGAGTTTGTAAAATGTGTGCAGGATAGTTTTTTTTGCAGCAGTACATAGAGGTATCGACCAGAGAAGGGGCAGTGCTGGACCTCCTGTTAGGAAATGAGGCAGGTCAGGTGACGGAGGTATGCGTTGGTGAGCACTTCGGGACCAGTGATCACAATACCATTAGTTTCAATATAATTATGGAGAGAGTCAGAACTGGACCTAGGGTGGAGATTTTTGATTGGAGAAAGGCTAACTTTGAGGGAATGCGTAAGGATTTTAAAGGAGTGAATTGGGACACTTTGTTTCATGGGAAGGATGTAGAAGAGAAATGGAGGACATTTAAAGGGGAAATTGTAAGAGTACAGAATCTTTATGTCCCTGTTAGGTTGAAAGGAAATAGTAAAAATTGGAAAGAGCCATGGTTTTCAAGGGAAATTGGTCACTTGTTTCGAAAAAAGAGAGATATCTACAATAATTATAGGAGGCATGGAGTAAATGAGGTGCTAGAGGAGTATAAAGAATGTAAAAAGAATCTTAAGAAAGAAATTAGGAAGGCTAAAAGAAGATATGAGGTTGCTTTGGCAAGAAAGGTGAAAGTAAACCCAAAGGGTTTTCTACAGCTATATTAATAGCAAAAGGATAACGAGGGATAAAAATTGGACCATTAGAGAACCAGAATGGACAGCTATCTGCAGAGCCAAAAGAGATGGGGGAGATATTGAACAATTTCTTTTCTTCGGTATTCACCAAGGAGAAGGATATTGAACTCGGTGAGTTAAGGGGAAAAAGTAGAGTAGCTATGGAAATTATGAGATTCAAAGAGGAGGAAGTACTGACACTTTTGAAAAATATAAAAGTGGATAAGTCTCCAAGTCCTGACAGGATATTCCCTAGGACATTGAGGGAAGTTAGTGTAGAAATAGCAGGAGCTATTACAGAAATATTTCAAATGTCATTAGAAACGGGAATAGTGCCGGAGGATTGGCGTACTGCACATGTTGTTCCATTGTTTAAAAAGGGTTCAAAGAATAAACCTAGCAATTATAGACCTATTAGTTTGACGTCAGTGGTGGGCAAATTAATGGAAAGGATACTTAGAGATAATATATATAAGCATCTGGATAAACAGGGTCTGATCAGGAACAGTCAACATGGATTTGTGCCTGGAAGGTCATGTTTGACAAACCTTCTTGAATTTTTTGAAGCGGTAACTAGGGAAATTGATGAGGGTAAAGCAGTGGATGTTGTCTATATGGATTTCAGTAAGGCCTTTGACAAGGTTCCCCATGGAAGGTTGGTTAAGAAGGTTCAATCTTTGGGTGTTAATGGCGGAGTAGCAAGATGGATTCAACAGTGGCTGAATGGGAGATGTCAGAGAGTAATGGTGGATGGCTGTTTGTCAGGTTGGAAGCCGGTGACCAGTGGGGTGCCTCAGGGATCTGTGTTGGGTCCACTGTTGTTTGTCATGTACATCAATGATCTGGATGATGGGGTGGAAAATTGGATAAGTAAGTATGCAGATGATACTAAGATAGGTGATGTTGTGGATAATGAAGTAGATTTTCAAAGTTTACAGAGAGATTTGGGCCATTTGGAAAAGTGGGCTGAAAGATGGCAGATGGAGTTTAATGCTGATAAGTGTGAAGTGCTACATCTTTGCAGGACAAATCAAAATAGGACGTACATGGTAAATGGTAGGGAATTGAGGAATGCTGTAGAACAGAGGGATCTAGGAATAACTGTGCATAGTTCCCTGAAGGTGGAATCGCATGTAGATAGGGTGGTAAAGAAAGCCTTTGGTGTGCTGGCCTTTATAAATCAGAGCATTGAATATAGGAGTAGGGAAGTAATGTTAAAATTGTACAAGGCATTGGTAAGACCAATTCTGGAGTATGGTGTACAATTTTGGTCGCCTAGTTATAGGAAGGATGTCAACAAAATAGAGAGAGAGTACAGAGGAGATTTACTAGAATGTTGCCAGGGTTCCAGCAACTATGTTACAGAGAAAGGTTGAACAAGTTAGGTCTTTATTCTTTGGAGCGCAGAAGGTTAAGGGGGGGACTTGATTGAGGTCTTTAAAATGATGAAAGGGATAGACAGAGTTGACGTGGATACGTTTTTTCCCATTGAGGGTAGGGAAGATTCAAACAAGAGGGCATGACATGAGAATTAAGGGACAGAGGTTTCGGGGTAACGTGAGGGGGAACTTCTTTACTCAGAGGATGGTGGCTGTGTGGAATCAGCTTCCAGCAGAAGTGGTGGAGGCAGGATCGATTTTAACATTTAAGAGTAAAGTGGATAGGTATATGGACGTGAAGGGAATGGAGGGGTATGGTCTGAGTGCAGGTAGATGGGACTAGGGGAAAACAAATGGTCGGCACAGACTGGAAGGGCCGAGAGGGCCTGTTTCCGTGCTGTAATTGTTATATGGTTACATGGTTATATATGATTAGTGATGAAGCTCATACATTGTCAGTGACAGATGGTGCCTTGCCGATTGAAAAGATTCATCACCACTTTTTGTTGAACACGCGGTGGAGAGGAATCTGTGCCATTCAGCGAGGTAAAACATGTTCAGTTTCCATTCTTCTCATTGATTACTCCTTTACCTACCACAAATGTAAACATTATGTAGTGATTGTACACACCTCCGCATCTGGCATATCGTTCTATCTCTCTGCCATCCACTGTCTGAAAACATCGACCTTCAATGCCTTTTCCAACGTTACCATCTCACATTAAAATGATGCCCTCAATCTTCAGACTTTAGAAAATTACGTCTTCCATTCTTCAGCTCATTAGACCTGCTAAGTAAGATCACATATCTTCATTGGAACGGAGATGAGTTTCACACAGAGAGTGATGAGTCTGTGGAATTCTCTGCCTCAGAGCGCGGTGGAGTCCGGTTCCCTGGTTACTTTCAAGAGAAAGCTGGATAGGGCTGTTAAAGATAGTGGAGCCAGGGGATATGGGGAGAAGGCAGGAACGGGGTACTGATTGTGGATGATCAGCCATGATCACATTGAATGGCGGTGCTGGCTCGAGGGGCCGAATGGCTTACTCCTGCACCTGTTGTCTATTGTTTATTGTTTATCTCAGATAACCCTCTTCACTCTCCATGACGCCACCAATCTTAGTGACCTCCACAAACGTACTAATCATGCCACCCACATACTTATACAAAGCGTTCGTATGAATAACGACCAACAATTGAGAGAGCATTGAGCTCTATGGCGCACCCTTTGTGAGAGCCTCCAGTCTGAAAAGCATTCCTCCACCAACCCTCTGTCTCCTGCCTTCAGACCATGGTTATGCTCCATTGTGTAGCTCACCCTGGATTCGCTCGATCCAAACATCAAGACCACGTACCATGCAGAGGGTTGAAGTTGTTTCTCCAACATAGCAGTAAATATCTGGAATTGTGTGACCTAATTGATGGTGACAGACCACATCTTTGGAATTGGTGAAGGGAAAATAGTTGGATATTGGGAAGTTCATTCGACTGAGGGTTATGGGGAAGTTACACTGAAGAGGATCTGGGGCCAGCTTCGATCAGCCATGATCACATTGAACAGAGGATAGGCCTGTGATGCGGAACCTACTCCGCACCCATTTTCTTCCTGTCTTTTTTTTCCTACTTATACAAAGATAAACTTTGCACAGAGCAAATGTAGAAACAATTGACACTACTTGGTTCCGTAATTAAATGTGTTGTGCGGGTGACATTGAGTAGACTTGGCCTGTGTGCTCGAGAGTCCACTTGTATTTGACGTGATCTCTGGGAAATACAAAGTCCTTACACTGCTCAGTGGGCTGGATGCAGGGAAGATGTTTCCCCTTTCTGAGGGGTCTGGAGACAGCGGACACCCGCTCGGGATGTAGGCTGGAACATTTAGGACAGAGACAAGGAGACATTACTGCACGTAGAGACTGGGCTACCATTGGAATGCCCTGCACGGGTAGTTGTGAAGATTCACACATTCAGTGCTCTTGGAACCAGAGAGCCAAGGTTGTACATTACAGAGTCAGGCCCCTAGGCCCAACGTGTCCATGCACGCCTTTTTTCCCCCAGCTATACTAATCCATTTCCCCACATTAGGACCATATTTTCTACACGTCATTTGTTAAATCGTAATGCCTCTGAAATGTAGTGATTACATCTTATTCCACCACCTCCTCTGGCAAAATATTCCACGTATCAATAACTCTCTGTGTGAAGTAAACTTACCACTCAGACCCACGTTAAAACTCCATCCTCTTATGTTAAACCCGCGACCTCCAGTTTTGATATCCCTGTATGAACATAAGGTTTGGATGATCTAGCCTCTATCTTGTTGCAAACCTTGAGAATTCCATGGTATCCACAGTATTACCTATTCTCCACAAACGTACTTTTCACACCTCCTACATTCACATCCAAACCATGAAAATATGTCCTAAATGACCCGAGAGGGCCTGTTTCCGTGCTGTAATTGTTATATGGTTATATGGTTATATAAAATAAATAACAAAGGTTTCAGCACCTATCTCTGCTGCACTCCACCAGTCACAGACCGTCAGGCAGAAACATCATACTTCTACCTTTACCTTCCACCTCAAAGCACCCGGACAATTTTGGATCTATTTACCCACCTTGCTTGGATCCCAATTCCCTTTGGACCAGCCCTACATGCGGCATATTGTCAACTCCCTTAGTGAAGTTCATATATTGGTTCACAATGAGATCAGTGTGTTCTTGGTTGTACAGACGCATCAAATCCACCCTCCACTATAGAAAGTAAGTAAACAGTAGCAGATTGCCTCACCGGTTCAGTATGATCACGGCAACTCCACGCCACATCTCTACATCCTCTTTAACCACTTCTAATTACCACTCACATCCGTCTCCTCATCTTCTAATCTGCCTCTCCCTCGCCATCTACTGGCAAGATATTTAAACACCCGCCTTATTTCTCCATCCCCACCCGCAATCTCTCGTTCATCCTCACTTTCCGCATTCGTTTTCCCCGACCGCACGACTCGCCCCTGCCGTTCCCGATAACCCGCAGAATTCCCCCTCTCCTGCCTGGTTGACATTCTATTGTCCACCCGATGTGGTTGGTGTGAAACCCCGGACAAAGTTTCACTGGTCCGCCCGCCTGTGCCTGAGGCCGAGCGGCTTCTCCCCCGGTCCCGGGGCCGCGCTGCCCGAGTCTCCCCCCGACCCCCGGGGACTCTCTGATTCTCTGCTTCTCCCCCCAGTCTCCGTCACCCTGGATGTGGAAACAGCGCATTCGGAGCTCGAGGTGTCTGAGGATCGGAAGAGGGTGGGATGGACTGAGACCGAGATGAGTCACCCCGACACCGGGAAGAGGTTTACGCACTGGCGGTGTGTGCTGGGATCGGAGGGATTCACATCGGGGAGACATTACTGGGAGGTGGAGGTGGCGGGGAGTCGGGGCTGGAGGATGGGAGTCGCAACAGAGTCTGTGGAGAGGAAGGGACCGGTCACACAGACCACGGAAACTGGAGTCTGGAGCATCGCGCGGCTGCAGGGTGACAAGTTTGATGCATTCACCTCCCCTCCATCCCATCTGCCCGCCCGTCCCATCCCCGGGAGGGTGGGAGTTTATCTCAGTTACGAGTCCGGGACAGTTTCATTTTACGACGCGGACACCAAGTCCCATCTCCACACCTTCACTGGTAATAAATTCACGGATAAACTTCATCCTTTCTCGCAACTTGGGCTATAAACCAGTGGTTGAGAATCAGCTCCGGTTCCGCTCCGGGTGTGTAAAAGGATCGGGTCCCGGGACCGGCGTCAGGAGCGGGGCTCAGGGGCTGTGGGGCAGAAATCCGGTGGACAACAGGTCGGCGCTGAACGAACCGCTCCCACTTAATCCCCAAATTCGGCGTCGTGAGACCCCAGTGAGCGCGGAAATAAAACCAGCGGGAATGTAAATGTGGGAAGAGTGAAATAAACAGCAACTGAAATCAGAGCTGTCTGTCGATCCGTTCATTTTAACGCGTTAACCGCGTCCGGTACGGAACAGAAATTACTTTTGTGAAAATATAAAGATTGAAACAATCTCCCTTCCCGCGGGTTCAGCAGCGGCCGCGGGCGGCGGGTCCTGAGCTCCGGGCTCCCCCGGGTCCAAAAGTCCGCCGACTATGGAATTTATATCGTGTTTGCAGCATTTGTTCTCCACACAACAGATTTGTTTTCTTCGGAACGGATCTTTGGAAGAATAGACCTCAAACAGAATTCCAAATTCCAGGTGGGAGCCCGTTGTGCACGGGCTCTGTCTCTCTCTCTCTGTAGGATACGTAGATCATTCCTTGTTTCAGTCGCCGCCAGACCCCTCCCTCACCTCTCTCTCAGGTACATCATATCTGTATCGGTGCTGCTTCCTGCTCTCGGTGTTCGCTTTAACGCTTCATCTCCCTCACTGCCAATCTCCTACCAGCTCCCACTTTCCTCTGCTCGAGCCCCGAATCTTCCCACCGCTTTCTCGCCGTCTCTGTTACATTTACACGATGTCCTTGCATTTCTTTTAGGGGACCCCAAAGTATTCTACAGGCGTCAATCGATTTAAAGTGCAAACCTGAATGGGAACGGAATTGCAGGAATGAATTTGCAGACAGAAACATTCATATTGTCTAAAAGCAAGGTGTACTGTCCAAATATATTTAGTATTATTTTAGTTGCAGTATTAGAAGCAACTGGCACATAATTAGAAAAAAAACAAACCTTCTATTCGGTTCTTGAGAATGTGACCGGTCATGCGATTTGTCCAAATTCAGCCAGAGGGTATTACATTTGTCTATTGCATTAATCTATTAATATATAATATTGTAGGCGTTTTTACCTTCAGTGATCCAATCCCTTTTACATTTTTTCACTCTGATTATGTGGCTCTGTTTGTGACCTTCATTTACGCAATCTACCAGCTGAAACTTTAGTCGCCACCATCAGCCAAGGAGAGGGAAAGTCATGAGTTTTCATACGTACCGAGACGGAGTAATGAAATTCTTTCTTGCCTTAACCCGAACTTGCATCTATATCACTCTTCATGCCTTTCCCTCCCTAAACTGCGGACCACACAACTTATCTTCCTGACTCCAATGTTAGCAAATAATATTCGCTCCTCACTCAAGGAATGTTGCCATTCCATCCCCCATGTCCGTAATTTTCCAGCCTTGTGATTAGCATTCCCAACTCATAACTAAGTGGGTGGCAAAGTCTCTGACTCAGACCATTTTGCCTGAGCCCAGACCTCTGTTGTGTGGGTGGACAAAGCTGAGATAATCAAGCGGGTGGGAAAACAGAGATGATCCTGGGATGATGGGTCCGCAGTTCGTCGGCAGGATCTGTAGAGAGAGAATCTAAATTGGAATCCCGAGTCTCTGGTCGGAATTTTCCCTGATCCTGTCAGTCCTGCTGCATATTAAAACATTTTCTGTCATTGATGTTGTTGAAGTTCTGAATTCATGGAGACACGAAAGTCTGCAAGCTTGCATCATTTCGGCCAGATGCCGGGTCTCGGCCCTTGACACTTATTCCTCCACAAATACTTCTTTACCTTTTTGATTCTACCAGAAGTGTATTACTTGCACCTGCATTGAGGGACCTCCACGATTCCACCCCATGCATGTCAGGAAGATTTGTTCATTGCATTGCCGCCTTCAGCTACCAGATGGCGATGTCGAGCTTTTATTAGTGTTAAGTGTTCATTACCTTGAACAGTTAATAAAATATCATCTTCCATAATCACTTCTTCATCTTCTTAGACATTGAGCATTTCCTGACTCTTGTGTCTCAACTCTCTGCCGCCACTCACTCACTGTATTCCCATCAACCCCACTGCCAACACTCATTGCTCGCACACGTACCATCACCTCCCCTCACCCAATCATATTCCCCTTCCCTCCACCCCTACACTAACCTACGCTGGCGTCACATCAAGCAGCCAATTCACCGAGACCACCTCACGCTTTCGGGAAGTGGCAGGGAACCGGAGCACCCGCGGGAAAAGCTCGGGTTGAATGAACCAAGTACACGCAGGCAGAACCCACGTCATTGGATATCGCTGGCGGCTGCTGTAATCACTAGAACACACCGCCAGCCTCAGCAGCGTTTGTGATGGGGCAGTGCAGTGAATTTATCGACTAAATAAGATGCACGCCACCCAGATAAATCGTTATAGGTTGAATCAGCAGTTAAAATTGGCATTTAGCAAAGGTAATGCTGTGGTTGTTATGGGAGATTTCAACATGCAAGTAGACTGGGAAAGTCAGGTTGGCATTGGACCCCAAGAAAGGGACATTGTAGAGTGCCTTCGGGATGGATTCTTAGAGCAGCTTGTATTGGAGCCTACCAGGGAGAAGGCAATTCAGGATTTAGTGTTATGTAATGAAACGGATTTTATCAAATCAAATCAACTTGAGGTTAATGAGCCATTAGGAGGCAGTGACCATAATATGGTCAGGTTTAATCTATAATTGGAGAGGAAGAATGGTAGATCGGAGATGTCAGTGTTGCAGCTGAATAAATGGGACTATGGGGCCATGAGGGAGGAGCTGGCCACAGTTGACTGGAAAGATACACTAGCAGCGATGACAGTGGAACAACAATGGCAGGTATTTCAAGGAATAATACAGAAGGTGCAGTATCAGTTTATTCCTAAGAGGAAGAAAGATTCCAAGGGGCGACTGTGGCTGACAAGGGACGTCAGGGACAGTATAAAAATAGAAGAGAAGTACAACGTAGCAAAGACGAGCGGGAAGCAAGAGGATTGGGTAATGTTTAAAGAGCAACAGAAGATAACCAAAAAATCAAAACGGGGAGAAACGATGAGGTACGTAGGTAAGCTAGCCAAGAATATAAAGGAGGATAGGTATGTCAAGAGAAAAAAAAGTTAAGACCAAAGTTGGACCCTTGAAGACCGAAAAGGGTGAATTTATTATGGGGAACAAGGAAATGGGAGATGAGTTGAACAGCTAAGTGATAGGAATAGAATTAGGCCATTCGGCCCATCATGAACTACTTTGGATCCATCTTCGCAAAGGAGGACACGCACAATCTTCCTGATATAGTAGTGGCCCGGGCATCTGGGGTGATGGAGGAATTGAAGAAAATCCACATTCGGCACGAAATGGTGTTGGGTAGACTAATGGGACTGAAGGCTGATAAATCGCCAGGGCCTGGTGCTTAAGGGTACTTAAGGAAGTTGCTCTAGAAATCGTGGATGCATTGGTGATAATTTTCCAATGTTTTATAGACTAGACTCAGGATCAGTTCCTGCGGATTGGAGGGTAGCTAATGTTATCCCACTTTTTTATAAATGAGGGAGAGAGAAAACAGGGAATTATAGATCAGTTATCCTGATATCGGTGGTGGGGAACATACTGGAGTCAATTATAAAAGATGAAATAGCCGCACATTTGGATAACAGTAACAAGATTGGTCCAAGTCAACATGGATTTACGAAGGGGAAATCATGCTTGACTAATCTTCTGGAATTTTTGAGTATGTTACTAGGAAAATGGACAAGAGAAAGTAAGTGGATCTGCCTTACCTGGACTTTCAGAAAGCATTTGGTAAGGTCCCACATAGGAGATTAGTGGGCAAAATTAGGGCACATTGTATTTGGGTAGAGTGCTGGCATGGATAGAGAAGTGGTTGGCAGACAGGAAACCGGGAGTAGGGATTAACGGGTCCCTTTCAGAAAGGCAGGCAGTGACTAGTGGGGCACCGCAAGGCTCGGTGCAGGGTCCGCAGTTATTTACAATATTCATCAATGATTTGCCTGAATGGATTCAATATAGCATTAGCAAATTTGCAGATGGCGTGGCAGTGTTAACTGGGAGGACTATGCTATGAGAATGCAAGGTGACTTGGACAGGTTGGGGGAATGGGCAGATGCATGGCAGATGAAGTTCAATGCGGATAAATGTGAGGTTATCCACTTTGGTCGCAAAAACAGGAAGGCGTATTACTATCTAAATGGCGTCAAGTTGCGAAAAGGCGATGTACAACGGGATCTGGGGGGTCCTTGTTCATCGGTCTATGATAGAAAGCATGCAGGTACATCAGGTAGTGAAGAAATCTAATTAAATGTTGGTCTTTATCACAAGAGGAGTCGAGTACCGCAGCAAAGCGGTCCTTCTGCAGTTATATGGAGCAGTAGTGAGACCACACCTGGAGTATTGTGCGCAGATTTGGTCCCCTAATTTGAGGAAGGACATCATTGAGGGAGTGCAGTGTAGATTTACAAGGTTAATACCCGGAGAGGGCGGGGCTGTCATATGCTGAGAGAATGGAGTGGCTGCGCTTGTACACTCTGGAGTTTAGAAGAATGAGAGGGCATCTTATTGAAACATATAAGATTGTTAAGGGTTTAGACACGCTGGAATTTAGTAGGATGAGAGGGAATCTTATTGAAACATATAAGATTATTAAGGGAATGGACACGCTAGAGGCAGGAAACATGTTCCCGGTATTGGGGGAGTCCAGAACCAGGGGCCACAGTTTAAGAATAAGGGTAAGTCATTTAGAACGGAGACGTGGAAACATTTTATCACACAGAGAGTCGTGAGTCTGTGGAATTCTCTGCCTCGGTGGAGGCTGGTTCTCTGGATACTTTCAAGAGAGAGATAGATAGGGCTTTTAAAGATAGCGGAGTCAGGGGATACGGGGAGAATGCAGGAATGGGGTACTGATTGGGGATGGTCAGCAAGATCACACTGAATGGCGGTGCTGACTCGAAGGGCCGAATGGCCTACTCCTGCACCTATTGTCTACTGTTTTCCATCCTAACCAGTCAAATTAGATAATACCAAAGATAAATACAATCAAGTCAAACTCCAGTACAATAGATAGCATATCTGGATGGAAGGAGTGGGTGACGTTTCGGGTCGTGACCCTTCAGACTGAGGGGAAAGGGAAGCGAGAGATATAGACAGTGATGTAAAGATATATAGAGCAAATGAATGAAATGGTCCGAAGAAGGGTTTCGCCCATTCCATCTCCCCAGAGACACTGCCTGTCCTGCTGAGATACTCTAGCATTTTATAACTGTCTTTAATTTAAACCAGCATCTGCAGTTCCTTCGTACATCATCAGGAGTTTATGGTGAATCTGTATAAAACACAGGGTTGGACCCAACTGGTGCATCAAGCCTATTCTGGTCACCAAACTTAATGAATGAAGCGAGGGCCATTTGGAGGGCACAGGAGATATTCCAAGGAATGGTTTCAAGGATAAGGAGATTCGGGTCGAGGGTGAGGTCGAAGAAGCGGGTGTAGGTTCGCTGTGGAGAAGGGAATATGAAAGCTTTCACATCTGTGCGAGGTTCAAAGAGAAGCAACAAGGGGAATATGGCGAGGAGTGTAGGAAGAATTTCAGATGCTGGTTTGAACCGAAGATAGACACAACATGCCGGAGTAACTCAGCGGGACAGGCAGCATCTCTGGAGAGAAGGAATGGGTGACGTTTCGGGTGGAGACAGTCTCCAGCATTTTGTGCCTATCTGAGGGGAATAAGGCTTTTCAGTTTAGTTTATTATCACGTGTTTCGAGGTACGGTGACATACTTTTGTTCCGTGCTATCCAGTCAGCAGAAAGACAATACATTATTTTACTTCGGAGTCATGTGAGTGACTACATGAAGAAGCCCCGCCTGATGCTGACGGCAGAGCATGAGCTGCAGAGGCAGCTCCTCGGCAGCGGTAGATACGGGCCCGCAGGTAAGTGCAGTTGAAAAACTTTCAGAGTCTAAAAACTCCGTGGCTGGTGTATTGAACCACCAGGATTTAAAACGAATTTAAAAGCAAAAAATAAATAAAAGTTAAAATAGAAAGAAATACTCTGTATAAAAAACAACGGAGTTTAAAAATAACGTCCAAGGGGAATACTCAGCGATCGGGACGGGAGATTAATTACAGAGCCGGTTCCGATACTGGTGGCCGTTAAAATTACGTTAGGGAGACTTTTAATCGCTCCACAAACTTTTGGCAGGGGGGGGGGGGAAATTTTTAAAAAGTCAGAAAGGCCATAATTTAAAAGTTTTATAAAAGGCCTTCAGACTAAAAAAGCTTTATGGCTTAAAAAATAATGGAAAAAGATTCCAAAAATAAAACTAAAATAAATAAAAAATTCAACCAATAAGGGTTTAAAAGGCCCAAAAACATTCCCTAACCTACCCTAAGGGGGTTTCATATATTAATATATATGATGAAATATTGTGGTAATATCTACCTCAGATTGTTTGGAGGTAGTCTCCTTAAGGGAAAAACTCAGGAGTAACAAGGGCAGTAAAACAAAATGGAAAACTGACCCTAAAAGTGCACTGATAGTGGTGGCTAAGCTGTTATGGTTAAAACAGCAGAATTATAATAAAACTTTTATGTTTTTTATGTTAGGGGTATGGTCTGAGTGCAGGTAGATGGGACCAGGGGAAATCAAATGGTCGGCACGTACTGGAATGGCCGAGAGGGCCTGTTTCCGTGCTGTAATTGTTATATGGTTCTATGGTTATATGGTTTTATTCAGGTACACCACAGCACAAAAATATATATAAAGGTGTACTAGGTACGATACCCGAATGAATGAGTGAGGCCATGGATAGTAAACATGGAAACCAAAAATTAATTGGTCTCTCACCAAAGCTGTTTTGGTTGAAACAGCAGAATATTGATAAAACCTTTATGTTTTATAAAGATATCAACGGTGAATCCGTTATGATATCCATGTCTCAATTATATGAGATATAAGGAAATACGATTTCAAAATATTTAAACTGGTGCATGGCATCACTATTCATGAAAAACAGATACAACATTGTGCAAATAACCAATACATTTAAAATAAAAACAAATTGCCATCAGTTTGTGGAGCTCTATGGGAAGAAATATATAATATTAATTTTAGTTATATATATGTAATTGTATAGGGACCAAATTTTCACTCTAGATTTGCAGATCAATACAAATCAGGTTATGTTAAACTCCTGATTATTATGGAATAAAACCTGCCTTATGATAAATCAAAACATTGATTACAAAAGAACTGTATTGGTCTTTAAACTTTGGGGGGAAAATTATGATCCAATATAAAGATTTGATAATGGATCAAAACAAAGGCAGAAGTATGATAAATAAATATTATCCAACACAGCCTTATCTGAACCCATATGATTGGGAAAAGAAGGCTTGAAGAAGTGCAAATAACTTGTTACAAAATAAGTTGATGAAATCTCCGATTGTGGGGGATTACAGGTGTATTATGATAATTGATTTAATATACTAAGGGCTACAAAAAAAATTGTAGAAGGAATTGGTTCACCTGTATAGGAAGACCTAAAACATTGATTTTAGGTTTGCACCCAAAGTAACTCCAATAAAGAAGGGGTATGTACATATATATTATAAAATTACTTGAGTGAAAAGATGTGATGGTATAAACCATACAAACCATCATCTTATATACACTTTCACAGTGTAAAAACATTTTATTTAAATGGAAACATCTTCAACATTGAAATATAGTTGTTATTAACAAATTGTTCATCAAATATGCTTGAAATTAATGAAAATGGGTCAGCTGTGAAAGTTAAACATTGTCTAAAGGATTAAAACCAGTTCTAGGCTGTTAAACAAAATACTGGAACAACAATTGTACTGATAAAAAGATCAGCACTTGCACTAATGAGGACATGGTCATGGTTTATCTTGATCACATTTAAATTGGAAGGTTATAAAGAGTCAGCTGCAAATTAGTGCTGCAATTACAAGCCTTTTGAAAGGCAAATACCTGACCCATCATATAAAGCCTATGTTTAGGCATTCATAAATATTCATTAATTACTATTCTGGATTTAGTAGTAATTCAGCACCATATGAGGGGGAAAATTGTTTCCATGATACAAATATGTCTCATTGCTTTGTTGACATATTTTGTCCCTCCATTAGAAAAGGAGCCTAGGTAAGAGTAAATAAAGCTCGAAAAGAAGGAATACAGAAGCTTTATAAGAGGATGTATGCCTTTGTGAGAGGTCTACGCCAAATACCAAATGATACATTATCATTATTAAAGTAATGGATAAAAAAGGTCCACAAGCTGCTTTAACTATAAGCTTAGCAGCTGTTGCCAGCTGAAGCAAGTATTAACAGATGATGGACAGCTTCTGTGAATATTTGGTTGACATGTCTCTTGTTGGGACTACGGACAATAATACCAGGTAATTGCAAATGGATTGTCCTAAGAAATTTCTCCAAACATTTGTATTAATTATTGAAGTATAAGGAGCTATGGATTAAATATCGATTGTTCTATTATGGAAGTGCCCATGTCATATCAACGTGAACAATACCACGGCTGTGGCATATATCAAATCACATAAGATAAGTAAAACAATAGTCAAGTGATTATCTGAGTAAACAGATGTAGCATATTCTAAAATGTTTTAGTCCAGCTGTTCGTCTCTAAAAAAGAGACAATGTTATCGCAGACAACAAAATTAAGAGGGGGAAATTTTAAGAGGCCTACAGGAGCCGTTGGAAGAGGAGGAGGAGGAGGGGGAGGAGCGACACCCGACCGGTAAGCTTTAAAATCAAGCGCGGGGCTTGTTTTTTCAGAGGCCCACAGGAGCCGTTGGAAGAGGAGGAGGAGGGGGAGGAGCGACACCCGACCGGTAAGCTTTAAAATCAAGCGCGGGGCTTGTTTTTTTCAGAGGCTTTACCGAAATCCATAACATTCCATTTGGAGAAGTGTTTTTTTTTTTGTTGTTGTTGTTTTTTTTTTGAGGAAGCCGCTGATTGGTGGGAAGTGGGCTAGGGTAAGCAGCTGATTGGTGGGGAAGTGGACCAGGGTAAGCAGCTGATTGGCAGTCAGATCCCAGCAGTTTGTTGTGTACTTTGTATTGTGTTGATATTGTATCCTGTGTAAGGGGGCAGTATGAAGGCAAGGGCAGTGTACTGTTCTGGATGTCAGATGTGGGAGGTCAGGGAATCTGATAGCCCTCCAGACATCCACATCTGCGCCAGGTGTGTTGAGATGGGGCTCCTAAAGGACTGTGTTAGGAACATGGAGCAGCAGCTCGATGACCTCCGTCTGGTCAGGGAGAGTGAGGAAGTAATAGAGAGGATCTACAGGGAGGTAGTCACTCCCAAACCACAGGAGGCAGACAAGTGGGTCACAGTTAGGAAGGGCAAGGGGCAGAGGCAGGGGCTAGAGAGTACCCCTGTGACCGTACACCTGGAAAATAGGTACTCGGGTTTGAGTACGATTGGAGGGGACAGCCTAGCTGGGGGCAGCAACAGCGGCCGGGCCTCCGGCACAGAGACCGGCCCTGATGCTCAGAAGGGTAGCAAAAAGAGGAGGGCAATTGTAATAGGGGACTCTATAGTTAGGGGGTCGGATAGGCAATTCTGTGGACGCAGTCGGGAGACCCGGATGGTAGTTTGCCTCCCTGGTGCCAGGGTCTCGCATGTGTCAGAACGTGTCCAAAAGATTCTGATAAGGGAGGGAGAGGAGCCTGATGTTATGGTACACATAGGTACAAATGACATAGGCAGAAAAAGTGACGAGGTCCTGAAGGGAGAATTTAGGGAGTTGGGGGGAAAGTTAAGGAGAAGGAACAAAAGGGTAACAATTTCAGGATTACTGCCTGTGCCGCGTGACAGTGATAGTAGGAATGAAATGAGGTGGAAGATAAATGCGTGGCTGAGGGACTGGTGCAGTGGGCAGGGATTCAAGTTTCTTGATCACTGGGACCTCTTTTGGGGAAGGCATGATCTGTACACAAAGGATGGGTTGCACTTGAGCCCGAGGGGGACCAATATCCTGGCAGGGAGATTTGCAAAGGCTACTGGGGAGACTTTAAACTAGAAAGGCTGGGGGAGGGACTCAGGTAGAGGGGGCTAGGGGTCAGGGTGTGGGGCAAGAGGCAGAGAAGGGAAGCACTCGGATCCAAAATGTAGGCGAGAAAGATGAAAAAGATAATAGACAGAGAATAAGGGATGGTGGGTTTCTAAAATGTGTATATTTTAATGCTAGGAGCATTGTAAGTAAGGTGGACGAACTTAGAGCCTGGATTGACACCTGGAAATATGATGTTGTGGAAATCAGTGAAACATGGTTGCAGGAGGGCTGTGATTGGAAACTATATATTCCAGGATTTCGTTGCTTCACGTGTGATAGAATTGGAGAGACCAGAGGGGGAGATGTTGCATTGGTTCTCAGAGAAGATATTACAGCAGTGCTCTGGCAGGATAGATTAGAGGGCTCGTCTAGGGAGGCTATTTGGGTGGAACTGAGAAGTGGGAACGGTGCAGCAACACTTTTAGGGGTGTATTATAGACCGCCAAATGGGGAAGGAGAATTGGAAGAGCAAATATGTAAGGAGATAGCAGATATTAGTAGTAAGCACAAAGTAGTGATTGTGGGAGATTTCAATTTTCCAAAAATAGACTGGGAAACACATTCTGTAAATGGGCTGGATGGTTTGGAGTTTGTAAAATGTGTGCAGGATAGTTATTTGCAGCAGTACATAGAGGTATCGACCAGAGAAGGGGCAGTGCTGGACCTCCTGTTAGGAAATGAGGGAGGTCAGGTGACGGAGGTATGCGTTGGTGAGCACTTCGGGACCAGTGGTCACAATACCATTAGTTTCAATATAATTATTGAGAGAGTCAGAACTGGACCTCGGATGGAGATTTTTGATTGGAGAAAGGCTAACTTTGAGGGAATGCGTAAGGATTTTAAAGGAGTGAATTGGGACACTTTGTTTCATGGGAAGGATGTAGGAGAAAAATGGAGGACATTTAAAGGGGAAATTGTAAGAGTACAGAATCTTTATGTCCCGGTTAGGTTGACAGGAAATAGCAAAAATTGGAAAGAGCCATGGTTTTCAAGGGAAATTGGACACTTGTTTCGAAAAAAGAGAGATATCTACAATAATTATAGGAGGTATGGAGTAAATGAGGTGCTAGAGGAGTATAAAGAATGTAAAAAGAATCTTAAGAAAGAAATTAGGAAGGCTAAAAGAAGATATGAGGTTGCTTTGGCAAGAAAGATGAAAGTAAACCCAAAGGGTTTCTACAGCTATATTAATTGCAAAAGGATAACGAGGGATAAAATTGGACCATTAGAGAACCAGAATGGACAGTTATCTGCAGAGCCAAAAGAGATGGGGGAGATATTGAACAATTTCTTTTCTTCGGTATTCACCAAGGAGAAGGATATTGATCTCTGTGAGTTAAAGGGAAAAAGTAGAGTAGCTATGGAATCTATGAGATTCAAAGAGGAGGAAGTGCTGACACTTTTGAAAAATATAAAAGTGGATAAGTCTCCAGGTCCTGACAGGATATTCCCGAGGATATTGAGGGAAGTTAGTGTAGAAATAGCAGGAGCTATGACAGAAATATTTCAAATGTCATTAGAAACGGGAATAGTGCCGGAGGATTGGCGTACTGCGCATGTTCCATTGTTTAAAAAGGGTTCAAAGAATAAACCTAGCAATTATAGACCTATTAGTTTGACGTCAGTGGTGGGCAAATTAATGGAAAGGATACTTAGAGATAATATATATAAGCATCTGGATAAACAGGGTCTGATCAGGAACAGTCAACATGGATTTGTGCCTGGAAGGTCATGTTTGACAAACCTTGAATTTTTTGAAGCGGTAACTAGGGAAATTGATGAGGGTAAAGCAGTGGATGTTGTCTATATGGATTTCAGTAAGGCCTTTGACAAGGTTCCCCATGGAAGGTTGGTTAAGAAGGTTCAATCTTTGGGTGTTAATGGCGGAGTAGCAAGATGGATTCAACAGTGGCTGAATGGGAGATGTCAGAGAGTAATGGTGGATGGCTGTTTGTCAGGTTGGAGGCCGGTGACCAGTGGGGTGCCTCGGGGATCTGTGTTGGGTCCACTGTTGTTTGTCATGTACATCAATGATCTGGATGATGGGGTGGAAAATTGGATAAGTAAGTATGCAGATGATACTAAGATAGGTGGTGTTGTGGATAATGAAGTAGATTTTCAAAGTCTACAGAGAGATTTGGGCCATTTGGAAAGTGGGCTGAAAGATGGCAGATGGAGTTTAATGCTGTTAAGTGTGAAGTGCTACATCTTGGCAGGACAAATCAAAATAGGACGTACATGGTAAATGGTAGGGAATTGAGGAATGCTGTGGAACAGAGGGATCTAGGAACAACTGTGCATAGTTCCCTGAAGGTGGAATCGCATGTAGATAGGGTGGTAAAGAAAGCTTTGGTGTGCTGGCTTTTATAAATCAGAGCTTTGAATATAGGAGTAGGGAAGTAATGTTAAAATTGTACAAGGCATTGGTAAGACCAATTCTGGAGTATGGTGTACAATTTTGGTCGCCTAGTTATAGGAAGGATGTCAACAAAATAGAGAGAGTACAGAGGAGATTTACTTGAATGTTGCCAGGATTCCAGCAACTATGTTACAGAGAAAGGTTGAACAAGTTAGGTTTTTATTCTTTGGAGCGCAGAAGGTTAAGGGGGGGCTTGATTGAGGTCTTTAAAATGATGAAAGGGATAGACAGAGTTGACGTGGATACGTTTTTCCCATTGAGGGTAGGGAAGATTCAAACAAGAGGGCATGACATGAGAATTAATGGACAAAGGTTTCAGGGTAACGTGAGGGGGAACCTCTTTACTCAGAGGGTGGTGGCTGTGTGGAATGAGCTTCCAGCAGAAGTGGTGGAGGCAGGATCGATTTTAACATTTAAGAGTAAAGTGGATAGGTATATGGATGTGAAGGGAATGGAGGGGTATGGTCTGAGTGCAGGTAGATGGGACTAGGGGAAAACAAATGGTCGGCATGGACTGGAAGAGCCGAGAGGGCCTGTTTCCGTGCTGTAATTGTTATATGGTTATATGGTTATATGGTTAAATACATTGTCAGTAATATGGATTACTTACGATTAATTTGGTTGTATACAGAATATATCACTGATCGTTCAAATGTTCTCATGGGTAAACCAAGAACAGGAAAAGTGGATGCATTTCTCTCAATATATAAGAAAATGTGGTCTTTTATGTTCCTCATTTTTGTCTGATAGGGGAGTGTCTGATGAAAATGTAGCTGGAAACTGACAGAGGCGCTTTGGTGGCCTAAAACGGACCTTCATGGTTTTCATAAATATTGACTGATGTTGAACCACTTATGATGATTCATATTTGCAGTAATTTATTGTTGTACAAAGGCATCCATGACATGAAAATATGAATTTGACTATCTGCAGGTTGACCAGACCATTACAACAGTTTGATGGTCAAAGACGTCTATGATTGTTTTAACTAATATAACAACATAACAATAAAATAATTATGTACACAAGAAGTGTTATACCTGCAATTTGGAGAAATAAGTTTAAAAAAAAACAACAAAAAAAACCGGTATTTTGTTATAAGAAATTGGAAGTCTGGGTAGACAGTAAAGTTATTTGTCATATTAGATATATGTGAGTTCCTTGTGGATTGCATTTTTTTCTGAGTATCTAATTGATAGAGCCAATAATAGAGCTCAGAGTGTTATCGTCCTATTTACGGACAATCTACTAACCAAGAAGTTATCGGGTTCATTCGTAATATCCCGGTATGGAAAAGGGATATATATGTAGATGTAAATATAGATGTGTGTGTATATATGTGTATGTGTGTGTGTGTGTGTGTATATATATATATATATATATATATATATATATATATATATATATATATATATATATATATATATATATATATATATATATATATATATATATATATATATATATATATATATATATATATATATATATATATGTGTATATATATGTATAATATATGTATATATATATATATATATATATGTGTGTGTATATATATATGTGTGTTTATATATGTATCTGTATATGTATATATATGTACATGTATATATATGTATCTGTATATGTATATGTGTATATATATATATGTATGTATATGTGTATATATATATTTTTATATATATATTTTTTATACATATATATATATATTAAAAAAAAATCTGTCCAAAGTTGCAATACATAAGTCGGGAGGTCAATATAGTCCTGAATCACCTTAGGCAATGGATTCCAATTCTATCAATGATTCAAAAAAGTTAACATTAAAAGTAATAATGCTCATGACTTTAGTATCAACATAAGAGTATAAACATTGCAAATATTGCGTTATAATTGCATGTGGATACAGATTTCATTATCATATATAGTTATGAATTTGCTAACAAAGCAGACCAAGAAGAGCTGAAGCCAAAGTAAACCTATAAGCATATCCTGTCGGCCATAAATTGTGTGTGAGATGTTGAAGTAGGTAAGAGTCTCCATGGTGATGAAACAGCACTACTTATTACACACAAAAAAACACATTAGGCATCAGTAAAAACTGATGGTTCTAGAGAAATGTATTCCAGATGGTTAAAACTTGAATAACACTCAGTGGAACTAGACACTGAAATGTGGAAAATCACTCTGTTAAGGGGGTAGATACATTCACAGGAATGGCACAGGATGAGCCGCTTGACCAAAGATTCAATGCCACAGGAGGGTGTAAAATAAATATTAAATTAAATGGAACCAGTCATGGTGTCAGGATTGGACACGGAGTGTTGGGTTCTCTATAATTGTTGCTTTGTTTATACCATCAAATTATATATCAATTGATATTTTTGTGATAAATTTGCCTTTCAATGGAAAGGGCATTACTTTTATTCTTTTAAAATGTGAAATAATTCATCACATAACTTGAGGCAATGTTTGGAGGAAAAATGTGTTATTTGCTCATTACTGTGTTGAATGAGCCAGAGTGTCGTATGGAATGAGTCTACGACATAAAAAACACAGAAAGCTACAAAATCTTCACGTAGTCACTCACGTGACTCCGAAGTAAAATAGTAAGATTAAACGAGAACTTACCAGTTCAAAGTTTGATCGTTATTTTATGAGGAGTAACGATGAGGGATTACATGCCCTCCACTCCCGACCCTCATAAAATAAATGATCATCTGGTAGTTCTAAATCTATGTTGAGCCTTACTATCTTACTCCGTCTATTATGTTCTGTGTTTTTCATGCCGCAGCTTTGAAGTATGCCATTCCAGCACCAGGCGGGGCTTCTTCACGTTAATCCCTCATCGTTACTCCTCATAAAATAACGATCAAACTTCGAACTGGTAAGTTCTCGTTTAATCTTACTATTACAATCGAGCCACGTCCAGTGGACAGATACTCGATGATGGATTAACGTTTAGTGCAAGGTTCAATCAGCAAAGTCCGATCATAGTTAAAGTGAGAAATGTTGAGGGGGGAGTAGAGATTTAAGAGTGTGGGGCGATTGTAATATGTGGTTGTGGATCTGCATCACACGCAAATAGACGCCTTGGTTAGGCGCCATCTCGGAAGCATTAGCGGCAAGAATGACCTGCAGGGGCGGAGGAAATGCTACCAATTCGGCTTTAGAATCTGAGTGTTTCGTGTTTCACTCTCACTTCTTCTTTCTTTCCTATGGCGTGCACCGCTTAAATTTGTTGGGCAACTTGTTCTATTTGATCTTCCATTTGTGCACGTCGAGTTTATTGCATTAGTCGAAACAGGGCGGACAACGTGAAGGTTGCAATCATCCACCCTTCCACTCTCACTGATTCCACGGTGGCGCAGCGGTAGAGTTGCTGCCTTGCAGCGCCTGCAGCGCTAGAGACCCGGGTTCGATTCCGACGACGGGTGCAGTCTGTACGGAGTTTGTACGTTCTCCCTGAAACCGCGTGGGTTTTCTCCGAGATGTTTGGTTTCCTCCCTCATTCTAAGCACGTACATGTATGTAGGTTAATTGGCCTGGCGGAAATGGAAATGTGTTCCTAGTGTGTGCAGGATAGTGTTAACATGCGGGGATCGCTGGTTGGTACGAACTTCGCAGGTCGGTGCAGACTCGATGGGCCGAATGGCCAAGTTTCACGCTATATCTCTGAATTAAACTAAACTAAAATGAACTGATCAGCAGACACAGTGAACCTTTGCAAACTGCAAGGAATGTTAGAGGGTCATATAATAACCTTTATACATACACGCATACATAGATTGCCCAGAAGATTGCTACATGAGGAAAGAGGAACAAAATAAGGGTGGAGGGAGGTCTCCGTCCATCCTGATCCCGGGCTGTGAACGGAGATGCGGGCGGAGGGTTCCACTGCCCAACAGGTGCAACGCCTCCTCAGGTTACACCCGAGGCTTCCTTAGCGCAGGGCCCCGTCCCTTTCTGTCCTGCATTAATCTTTCTCGTCCATATTCAGGTCAGTTTAATGTCCAATCTACCCCTCCCTCGTGTGAGATGAGTTGGAAGCAGCCAAGACAATTTCACACTGAACACTTGTAGCCAAATAGCATTCATTGTTGGGGCGGCAGCGGGCGCAGTGACACGGTACTACAGGAGTTGAGTTTAAGGTAGTTTAGAGATACAGCGCGCAAACAGGCCCTTCGGCCCACCGGGTCCGCGCCGACCAGCGATCCCCGGATATTAACTCTATACTACACCAACTAGCGACATTTTTTACAATTAGCAAGCCATTTTTTAACATCTACCAAAAATTAATTCAGAAACACGGGTCCTGAACTTAAAGAAAGGTAACTTTGAGGGTATGAGACGTGAATTGGCCAAGATAGACTGGCAATTGTTTCTTAAAGGGTTGACGGTGCATCTGCAATGGAAGGCATTTAAAGACTGCATGGATGAACTACAACAATTGTTCATCCCAGTTTGGCAAAAGAATAAATCAGGGAAGGTAGTGCATCCGTGGAGAACAAGGAAAAAGATGAAGCATACAAATTAGCCAGAGAAAGCAGCCTACCAGAGGACTGGGACAAATTCAGAGTCCAGCAGAGGAGGACAAACGGCTTAATTAGAAAAGGTAAAATGGATTATGAAAGAAAACTGGAAGGGAACATAAAAACTGACTGCAAAAGTTTTTATAGATATGTGAAGAGAAAAAGATTAGTTAAAACAAATGTAGGTCCCTTACAGTCAGCAAAAGGTGAATTGATCATGGGGAACAAGGACATGGCAGACCAATTGAATAACTACGTTGCTTCTGTCTTCACTAAGGAAGACATAAAGAATCTGCCGGAAATAGCAGGGGACCGGGGGTCAAATGAGATGGAGGAACTGAGTGAAATTCAGGTTAGCCGGGAAGTGGTGTTAGGAAAATTGAATGGATTAAAGGCCAATAAACCCCGAGGGCCAGATAGGCTGCATCCCAGAGTACTTTAGGACGTAGCCCCAGAAATAGTGGATGCCTTAGTGATAATGTTTCAAAACTCTTTTAGATTCTGGAGTAGTTCCTGAGGATTGGAGCGTTGCTACTTTTTAAAAAGGGAGGGAGAGGGAAAACGAGGAATTACAGACCAGTTAGTCTAACATCGGTAGTGGGGAAACTGCTAGAGTCGGTTATTAAAGATGGGATAGCAGCATATTTGGAAAGTGGTGAAATAATTGGTCAAAGTCAGCATAGATTTACGAAAGGTAAATCATGTCTGATGAATCTTATTGAATTTTTTGAGGATGTAACTAGTAGATTGGGGAAGGGAGAACCTGTGGATGTGTTATATCTGGATTTTCAGAAGGCTTTCGACAAGGTCCCACACAATAGATTACTATACAAACTCAAAGCACACGGTATTGGCAGTTTAGTATTGATGTGGATAGAGAACTGGCTGGCAGACTGGAAGCAAAGAGTAGGAGTGAACAGGTCCTATTCAGGATGGCAGGCAGTGACTAGTGGGGTACCGCAAGGCTCAATGCTGGGACCCCAGCTAATTACAATATATATTAATGATCTGGATGAGCGAATTGAATGCAACATCGCCAAATTTGTAGATTACACGAAGCTTGGGGGGGGGGGGGGGGGGGCAGTGTTAGCTGTGAGGAGAATGCCAGGAGGATGCAAGGTGACTTGGGTAGGTTGGGTGAGTGGGCAAATGCATGGCAGATGCAGTATAATGTGGATAGATATGAGGTTATCCACTTTGGTGGCAAATACAAGAAAGTAGACTATTATCTGAATGGTGGCAGATTAGGAAAGGGGAGATGCAACGAGACCTGGGTTTCATGGTACACCAGTCATTGAAAGTATGCATGCAGGTGCAGCAGGCTGTGAATAAAGTGAATGGTATGTTGGCATTCATAGCAACACGATTTGAATACAAGAGCAGGGAGGTTCTATTGCAGTTGTACAGGGTCTTGGTGAGGTCACACCTGGAATATTGCGTACAGGTTTGATCTCCTAATCTGAGGAAAGACATTCTTTCCATAGAGTGAGTACAGAGAAGGTTCACCAGACTGATTCCTGGGATGGCAGGACTTCCATATGAAGTAAGACTGGATAGACTCGGCTTGTACTCGCTGGAATTTAGAAGATTGAGGCAGGATCTTACGAAGACTTACAAAGTTCTTCAGGAGTTGGACAGGCTAGATGCAGGAAGATTGTTCCCGATATTGGAAGTCCAGAACAAGGGTTCACAGTTTAAGGATAAGGGGAAGCCCTTTTGGGACCGAGATGCGAAAATCATTTTTCACGCATTTTAGAACGGAGATGAGGAAACACTTTTTGTCATAGAGAATGGTGAATCTGTGGAATTCTCTGCCACAGAAGGTAGTTGAGGCCTGCTCTTTTGCTATATTTAAGAGGGAGTTATATGTGGCCCTTGTGGCTGAAGGGATCAGGGGGTATGGAGAGAAGGCAGGTACAGGATACTGAGTTGGATGATCAGCCATGATCATATTTAATGGCGCTGCAGGCTCGAAGGGCCGAATGGCCTACTCCTGCACCTATTTTCTATGTCTATGTTTCTATGTAAAGGATTTCTGAAAGTGCAGGTATACTCCATCCCCTGGCTTTCCCATCTCCATTTTCCTAGTTACATCCTCAAAGCATTCTAGAAGATTAGTCAAGCATGATTTCCCCTTCGTAAATATCCATGCTGACTCGGACCAATCCTGTTACTGCTATCCAAATATGCTGCTATTTCATCCTTTATAATTGACTCCAGCATCTTCCCCACCACCGATGTCAGGCCAACTGGTCTATACTTCCCTGTTTTCTCTCTCTCCCCTTTCTTAGAAAGTGGGATAACATGAGCTACCCTCCAATCCACAGGAACTGTGATACTGAAACGATAGAACATTGAAAAATTATCAGCAATACACCCACGATTTCTAGAACCGCTTCCTTAAGTACCCTGGGATGCAGACCACCAGGCCTTGGGGAGAAGGCAGGAGAATGGAGTTGAAAATGTGAGCAATATCAGCCATGATTGAATGGCGGAGTAGACTTAATGGGCCGAATGGGCTAATTCATCTACTATGAATTATGAGATAGCAGAGCGTGTTTGTATGGGGGATGTTGGATAAATATAGGAATTGATAAACGTTGCATTTTCGCAAATATATCGCTCCCAATGTTGTGACTGCAGTTTCATTGAACGAGATTGAACCATAACCCCTGACCGTCAGAAATAACACGATGTATGTTTGTTCCATTCGCCCCAGCTGCTTTGAGAATTCCTCCTTAATATAGTTTAAATTCTCATGAATGTCTTGAAGATGTTTCGCTATTGGACGTAGAATCTTCTCCTCATCCTCTTTGATCTCTCCGAGAATGTGCTGCTCTTTCTTCACTGAATCTGGTGCAGTTCAGCAAACTGAGATGTGACGTGAGACTTGAGGCTTTGTGACTGCTCCTGTCAAATGAAAGGTGAAGATTGATCTAATATATTTCTGTATTATTTTTCATTGTTAAGTAGAAGGTGACCATTTGGCACATCGATATCTATGCTGTTCCTTAGAATAATCCCATTAATCTAATTTCCTCAAAATTCCCTGAAACACAATGGCCCTCACGTCCACATTAACTCCCACCGACTCACAAATCACCCGCCTTCAGCAGCTTCATGACAGCAACCAATTAAACCAACATGTCTGGGAGATGTGGGCAGAACCCACCTGGTCACGGGGAGAACAGAAACATAGACAATAGGTGCAGGAGTAGGCCATTCAGCCCTTCGAGCCAGCACCGCCATTCAATATGAGTTGTACAACGGGAGGGGTCGAGAGCGGGAGGGGGGGCGGGGGGGGGGGGCATGGAAGCGCCACCTGGGCAATACCAGAAGAGAGTCGAATCAAATTCACCGGAGCAGAGAAACAGCGCAACTAACTGCTGCCACGTTACGCTGTAGTGCATTAACCAAAATACAAAACTACACAACACGATCAGAAATGTCACACAGCAAGGCCTCACCCGGAAATCTTCTGCTTCTGTTGCTCTTCCATTTCCTGGATGGCTGATTTATTTGTTGTCAGAGATTGTATGGATGATTTAACCTGATCCTGGGAATTGGAGAGAAAGGAGGTTAGACAATAAACATTCAACTATACATTCTAAAAAGTGATCGTAGTCGGGTTGCTTTTACCTTGTAGATTTCAACAGCTACTTTAATCGGCATGAAGCTGTTGGATTGTGTTCCCGCCCAGCTGCACAAATCACACATATCAGTTTCTTGTCCGTTTCACAAAACTGCTTAAGTTCTTCCTGATGTTCCTCACAGTGATGTTTACTTTCCTTCTCTTCCGTATTCAGGCTCAGTGTTCGAGCTTTCTCAGCCAGACTCGATAGACCCGACTATACCCTGAGGGTGCGGTCAGCAAACTCCTCTCTGCGTTCGGGGCAGGAGTTTTTTTTCCTCCATGTCCCAACTGTGTGATACAGGAGCGGCAGAAGTAGTGCCCACACTCCAGTGATACCGGATCGGTGAAGAAATCCAGGCAGATGGGACAAATTGCCTCCTCTGTTAAATTCTCGACCTGCTCTTTAGAAGCCATTTTAACCAAATATCCTAACTCCTCCCACTGCCTGGTTTGAAACTCCTTTCATTAATTGGGAGCTGCTGATGCCAGCATCGCCAATCAATATGATCATGACTGATCATCCAGAATCAGTACCCCGTTCCTGCCTTCTCCCAATATCCCCTGACTCAACTATTTTACAGAGGCCTACCTAGCTGTCTCTTGAATACATCCAGAGAACCTGCCTCCACCGCCCTCTGAGGGAGAGAATTCCACAGACTCACCACTCTCTGTGAGAAAAAGTATTTCTCGTCTCCGTTCTAAATGGTTTACTCCTTATTCTAAAACTGTGGCCCCTGGTTCTGGACTCTTCCAACATCGGGAACATGTTTCCTGCCTCTAGCGTGTCCAAGCCCTTAACAATTGTATATATGTTTAAATGAGAATCCCTCTCATCCTTCTAAACTCCAGAGTGTACAAGCCCAGCTGTTCCGTTCTCTCAGCACAAGATAGTCCCGCCATCCCGGGAATTAACCTTTTAAACCTACGCTGCACTCCCTAAATAGCAAGAATGTCCTTCCTTAAATTATGGGACCAAAACCAGGCCCGTACGAAGCTTTCCAAAAAGGGGGGTGGCATGACTGGATTACAAATGATTTAATGTGAAACAATGTGCGCGCTGCGCACATCACGAGCGCGAAGCGTGAAGGCCCTCGATGCCAGGGCCCAGGGCCCGCTTAAGGGCCCTGGAAGCTCCGGGATTTAGATGCTCTCTGTTGCATTCTGAGCCTTATTTTTGGAGCATTTCTGACCAATATTTCAGAAATTAACGGGAATCTGAGAGGTTGCTTTTTCACACACTGGGTGGTGGGTGTATGGAACCAGTTGCCATAGGAGATAGTTAAGGCAGGGACTATCCTAATGTTTAAGAGACATTTGGACACGTACATGGATAGGACAGATTTAGATGGATATGAGCCAAACACGTGTGAGTGGGACTAGTTTAGATGGGACATGTTGGTCGGTGTGGGCAAGTTGGGCTGAAGGGCCTGTTTCCACACTGCATCATTCTATGACTAAAAAGTTAAGAAGAAAAAGCATGTAGTTAAGTAGAGCAAATTTGAAAGAGGAGTGAAATGTAAAGGCAGAGAGAGGTTTATGGGTGGAAAGGGACATAGGAAAGGAGGGGGGATAGTGGGCTTGAGCAGGTGGGTGAAGGGAAAATAGACACATAGTGCTGGAGTAACTCAGTGGGTCAGGCAGCATCTGTGGAAAATATGAATAGGCGACGTTTCACAGAGTGCTGGAGTAACTCAGCGGGTCAGGCAGCATCTCTGGAGAACATGGATAGATGACATATCACAGAGTGCTGGAGCAACTCAGTGAGTCAGGCAGCATCTCTGGAGAAAAGGTATAGATTATATTTCGGGTCAAGACCGTTCTTCAGTAATATTCATGATGTGACATGCATAGACATTCCTGAATGTTACCCAAACCATCGTGAGCTACTTTGTTACGGTGCTTGCCCTCTCCTATAATGTCTCTGCTGTCTTGGGTGATGCAGGACAGGACACAAGCTTTGGGACATGGTGTGAAGCTGTTGTCGTCTGTCCTAGCCTGGTAAAAACCTGGATGGAATGGATGTGGAGAGGATGTTTCCACTAGTGGGAGAGTCTAGGACCAGTGGCCACATTAAACGTGTCTGATTATGAGAGAAACAGGAATAACAAGAGCAGCTGACTATCACGGTGGCGCAGTGGTAGATTTTCTGCCTGACAGCAAATGCTGTGCCGGCGACCCGAGTTCAATCCCGACTACGGAATTTGTAGGTTCTCCCCGTGAACTGCGTGGGTTTTCTCCGAAATCTTCGGTCTCCTCCCACACTCCAAAGACGTACACATTTGATGTAAAACATTGTCCCTAGTGTGTTGTGTGTAGGATAGTGTTAATGTGCGTTGGGCTGAATGCCCTGTTTCCGCGCTGTATTTCCGAACTAAACAAAACTAAGGCTGGGAACAAATTGAAACAATGGTGAAGTATGGATTGAGAACGGCTCAATTAAATAATTTATGTCATAAAACTGGTGGATTTTGAAAGAGCATTGTGTTTTCACAGCAATTTTCCAGCAGAAAACGAGAAGTGGAATGTACACCTCACAGGGTGGAAAGGGTTTCACCTTCAAGTGGAAGTGGTTCAGATTTCCACGTCCTTTATTTGACAATGCTCGCTGGCTTCACCCCTGTAATCAATGTTATTTAGTACTAGGTAACACGCTGTAACTATGTACTTAAGTACTCTCGTCCTGTACTTAAGGCTCCAACATATGATCAGGTCTTCCTTGTTCTTGACTGGGGCTTCTTCAGAATGAGAATCAGTTGAGTGAAACTGGACTACAGAACAAATCACAGCCGGCACCGATGACTTAAGATAGATGGAGCCCACAATGGTGCATTGTTGGCCGTGGAAGAGGTGATAATGAAGGGATACAAACAGTGAAACTATCAAGACGTCTAAGGTGGAGGAGGGATGGAGAGAGGGAATGAATGGGTTCATTGATATTACACAATTCAATATTCATACCGCTGGGCTTTACTTAAATGAACAATGAAGAAGTGTAGGAAGGAATTGCAGAAGCTGGTTTAAACAGAAGATAGACACAATTGGCTGGAGTAACTAATCGGATCAGGCAGCATCTCTGGAGAGAAGGAATGGGTGACGTTTCGGGTCGAGACCCTTCTTCAGACTGTTTAGGGATAAGAGGAACGAGAGATATAGGCGATGATGTGGAGAGCTAAAGTACAATGAATAAAATACATGCAAAAAAAGTACCGATGATAAAATAAACAAGCAATTGTTAGCTGTTCGTACGGTGAAAACGAGAAGCTAGAGTGACTTGGGTGGGGTGAGGATTGGAGAGACAAAGGGAATGCCGGGGCTGCCTGAAGATGGTTAGTCTTTAAACTGAAGGGATAAAAAATCGTCTTGAGACTTGGCCCTATCGTGGAGCAACGATCTGAATTCAAGTCTTGAGGCGAGATATGCTGGGATGCATCATCTGATAGTCATGACTGAGGACGATTGCAAATATCGCAGTCATGCCAATAGTACATTTCACCGATTATTGATGAATAATCAATACATACGAGGGAACCGATAAGAATGCACGTTCCAACAAACCAATCAGTTTCAGAGGCAAGAAAGAACTGCAGATGCTGGATAACATCGAATGTAGACACAAAATGCTGGAGACATTTAGCGGGTGAGGCAACATCTATGGAGAGAAGGAATGGGGGGCGTTTCGCGACGAGGCCCTTCTAACTTCATCCATTTCGATGCTGCCCCACCCGCTGTGTTACTTCCGCATGTTGTGTCTATCTTCAATCAGTTTCAGGATTGCTTTAGTTCCTTTGGTGTTCGATCAATATCGTGCGTTGCGCTGCTGGTCAGTGAAGTTGGTGAACATAGAAATCCGTTCCATCTTCGCACGGCTCCCCACGGCTTCAAGACCCAACGTTAAATTCAATATTTTCACATACTTAACGAACCTCTTGCCTCGCGTTTTCGGCATTCAGCTTAACCCTCCTTTAGTAATTTCCAAATCATCCGCCCCTCTTTTCTGCACCACCACATGGTCACTTGTACCGGGTTTTTTTGCCAGATGCCTCTTCCACCCTTGATAGCGAGTCATGGACTTTAGGACCCGCGGGGAGACTGGAACTCAGGACCCGCCGCCCGCGGCTGCTGCTGAACCCGCGGGAAGGGCGATTGTTTCAATCTTTATATTTTCACAAAATGTTATTTCCCTTCCGTTACCGGACGCGGTTAACGCGTTAAAATGAACGGATCGACAGCTCTGATTTCAGTTGATGTTTATTTCACTCTTCCCACATTTAGAAACATAGAAAATAGGTGCAGGAGCAGGCCATTCGGCCCTTCGAGCCTGCACCTCCTTTCAATATGATCATGGCTGATCATCCAACTCGGTATCCTGTACCTGCCTTCTCTCCATATCCCCTGATCCCTTTAGCCACATGGGCCACATCTAACTCCCTCTTAAATATAGCCAATGAACTGGCCTCAACTACCTTCTGTGGCAGAGAGTTCCAGAGACTCACCACTCTCTATGTGAAAAATGATTTTCTCATCTCGGTGCTAAAAGACTTCCCCCTTATCCTTAAACTGTGACCCCCTGGTTCTGGACTTCCCCGACATCGGGAACAATCTTCCTACATCTAGCCTGTCCAACCCCTTAAAAATTTTGTAAGTTTCTATAAGATCCCCCCTCAGTCTTCTAAATTATAGCAAGTACAAGCCGCATTTACATTCCCCTTGGTTTTATTTCCGCGCTCACTGTAGTTTCACGGCGCGGAATTTGGGGATTAAATGGGAGGCGTTCAGCGGCGACCTGTTATCCTCTGGGTTTCTGCCCCACAGCCCCTGAGCCCCACTCCTGACGCCGGTCCCGGGACCCGACCCTTTTACACATCCGGAACGGAACCAGAGCAGATTCTCAGCCACTGGTTTGCCGTCCTAGTCCAGAAGAAAGGATAATGTTTTTCAGTGAATTTATTCCCAGTGAAGGTGTGGAGATGGGACTTGGTGTCCGCGTCATAAAATGAAACTGTCCCGGACTCATAACTGAGATAAACTCCCACCCTCCCGGGGATGGGACGGGCGGGGAGAGATGATAGAGGGGAGGTGACTGCTTCAAACACGTCATCAATCCGCCTGATCCTCCAGACTCCAGTCTCCGGGGTCAGGTGTTCCTTTCCCTTCCTGTTCACAGACTCTGCGGCGACTCCCAGGCTCCAGCTCCAAATCCCCGCCACCTCCACCTCCCAGTAATGTCTCCCCGATGTGAATCCCTCCGATCCCAGCACACACGTCCAGTATGTAAACCTCTTCCCGGTGTCAGGGAGACTCCTCCGGGTCCCGGTCAGTCTCACCCTCTTCCGATCCTCAGACACCTCGAGCTCCGGATACGCTGTTTCCACATCCAGGGTGACGGAGACTGGGGGGAGAAGCAGAGAATCAGAGAGTCCATGGGGGTCGGGGGGAGACTCGGGCACAGGCGGGCGGACAACTGACACCTTGCCCGGGCTGTCACCCAATTACGTGAGATGGACAACACAAACCTTTCTCCGCGTTTCACTCCGAGGAAAGGGGAGGCTCGTGGATTGCAGGAGCGGGTCGGGCGGCGGAGTTGGGATTGTGTGTGTCAATAGAGGGAGAGAGCGGACGATGGAGAGATTGCGGGTGGGCATTTGGAGCGGTTGGGCAGGGTTTTGTGAGATCAATTCATTGTGATGAATTGTGGCCAGTGTGGAACTGGCACACAGGAGGAGTTGAGGCCTGGGGCAGAGTCCTCATCATCACACTGAACAGAGGCGATTTCAGATGCCAATTGTGATCCTTCTGCTCATGTTCTCTGCAGCAGAGGGCGAGACTGAAGGAGGGATGGCTTCCACCACTGAAAAATGTCGGGATTGAATGGCCCTTGTGCAACACAGAATGTGTGGAGGCTCGCGATTGTAGGGTCGCTGAAGGAGAGGAGATTCATGGGGGGAAATGATCCTGGACCTGTAACCAAGAATTCATTCAACTCAGGCTAAACCAATATATGGGCTTTCATGGGCATTGGACATGTTCCCTCATGGTGAGCGAGTGGTGAAAGAGAAGGCATGTGATATCTGATATGACCTGGATAATTGGATCCAAGATTGACTTGGTTTAAGGACGCAGAGGGTATTGGCATTAGGATAGTTTTGTGTATGAAAGGTATGGAATGGTAGTGGCTATCTGTACGCAGTGGTCTTCAGCAGGAATCTGTCCTGGGATTGTTGGTGGTTATGATATATATTAACGACCACTTTCCGTGCCGTAGTGCAGGTCGACACGCTCAAGGAAGGATGTGTTCGAGCTGGAGAGGGAACAGAGGAGATTCATCGGGTCTGAGTCCGATACATTGATTCATTGAGTCTGAAGTAGGGTCTCGACCCGAAACGTCACCCATTCCTTCTCTCCAGAGATGCTGCCTGTCCCGCTGAGTTACTGCAACATTTTGTGTCCACCTTCGATTTCAACCAGCATCTCCACTTCCTACAAAGATTCATCGGGATGTTGCTTGTGTTGGTGGACTTTCATTACATGGGATAAATTTGTCACAAAATCTCAATGTTTCAGGTGTATGCGCGTAAGAGGATCTTTGCCTGGACAAATACCTTGGTGTTTTCCACCGAGACAAAAGCCTAGACTGAGGTCAATGCTAGTTTCCCTAATTAATCTAATTCAAGAAATGCCTCAATATTATAGGCGGTTAATAACTGTGAACCTCACGATTCCAACAAGAGGCAGCCCGAGTTACCAGAAACTTCAGTCACTGACAGGTCAGACCAAGTTCAGGGACAGATTTCCTTCTCTAAAAATCGCCCATAATTTTTGATAACAATCCTGGTCAGCTCATTGATAATGGATTTCAATCCTTATCAGGTCATAAGGTCATAAGTATAGAATTAGGCCATTCTGCCCATTAAGCCTACTCCTCCATTCAAGCATGGCTCATCTATCCCTCACTCCTAACCCTATTTTTTGGCCTTCTCCCCATATCCTCTCACCCCTGTGCTAATCAAGAATCTATCCATCTCTGCTTTAAAAATATGCACTGACTTGAGTTCCACAGTTTTTTGTGGCAAAGAATTCCACAGATTCTCCACATTCTGAATAAATACATTTCTCCTCATCTCCTTCCTCACAAGAGAGCAGACCGCAGCCTCAGGGTCAGTCGGGCCTTGGCGAGACTGTCTGAGAAAGCTCAAGCACTGAGCCTGAATCGGACAGAGATGAGAAGTAAACTTCACCCGCGATCGTCAATTAATTCTGAGGCTATGACTTCTGGTCCTAAACTCTCCCACTGGTGGAAACATCCTCTCTAGATCCACATTATACAGGCCATTCACTACTCTGTATTTCAATGAGGACTCCCCTCATTTTTCTAAACTCCAGTAAGTGCAGATCCAGTGCCGACAAACGCTCATCTTAGGTTAGCCTACTCATTCCTGGGATGATTCTTGTAATCCTCCTCAGGCCCTTCTCCAGAGTAGGCACATTCTTCCTCAGATATGGTGTCCAAAATTGCTCACAATATTCCAAATGCGGCCTTATGCAGAGCCCAATAGAGCCTCAGCATTACATCCCTGTTTTTGTATACAAGCCCTCTTGAGTTTACTTTCTTTTTAACCAATTCGAATTTCAGATTACCTTTTGCGACTAAATTTAACGAGATTTTGTTTAATCCATTTTAAATCATCTGAACAAGTAACTGCGTGTTTTCGTCTGAGACGGAATCCCTGGCTGAGGTCAATGCTAGTTTGTCTGATGAATCTCATTCATACAATGCTTCAATGTGGTGGAGAGTAAATAACAATGAAGTTTGTTACTCCAGCAGGGGGCAAGACCTGAGTTTAACTAAAGTCAGTCGTCCTGACAGGTGAAGCAGGATCAGTGGCACATACGTCCTTCTCTGATGCAACCCTGTGTGTTTTTATGACAATCCTGATCATCTAATTCCTACCAGTTTTCAATACCTCCGATTTAATTTAGTAAAGTTTACTTTGCTGGCTGCCTGGTAGAATTCAACTCCGTTTTTTTTTAACTCTGGAGTGAAAATTTTCTGCAGTGCGGATGGGAGTAAGATATATTCTATCATCTAGCAGTCTGTGTTCTTGGTTGTATTGTGGCTCCTGTGTTGGATGTGTTCAGGGAGTCTAACATCTCAAGCTGGACCACTTTGTCTGTGATTGTGAAGCTTATTATAAACAGAAATATGTGAGATAAAACTGGTGGTGGTATAAAAACTTTAGTTCCCCTGCAGTTCATCATTACGGACAATCCTTGCATCTATTTACAACTTAATATGTCACCCATAAGAAGAAAGAAATCCATATGTTTTACCTTGGTGATTCGCAACAACGATATCTTTCAACACTGTATTCAACCAGAATGGGTGATCGAATCTTTCGTCCTGTAAGGCACCATCGCTCAGTGACAATGTCTGGGATTCATCACTAATTCTGCAAATATTGAATAACCGGTTATAACCTGCACGTCGACATGTTTATGTGACTTTTCAGATCCGTGCAGAGTTTAACTGAAGAGCATGTCCTACCTGCTCTTGCGACCAGCTTCCTCCTGAAATAAATAAAGCAGAAATTGACTGAGAGAACAGCAATTTCACGCAAGTTATTTCACAGTTGAAAATTACCAATTTCTAACTTGCGCTCACGTTGTCACACAGAGGACATTACATTGATGGCATCAATGCAGGAGGGTTATAACCATATAACCATATAACAATTACAGCACGGAAACAGGCCCTCTTGGCCCTTCCAGTCCGTGCCGACCATTTGTTTTCCCCTAGTCCCATCTACCTGCACTCAGACCATACCCCTCCTTTCCCTTCACATCCATATACCTATCCATTTTACTTTTAAATGTTTAATGTTTGTGAAAATTATGCTTTAATCAGAGGAGGCAATGTACAGGAGAGTCTGCAGGGTGTGGTGGAGACGCCCCTCAAAATAAGGGAAGGGATCCCACACCAGTGGGCCACATGAGTGGCAAGGGTGGGGGATAAATTAGTGAGATTTGAGCAATGTATGTAGATTGTATTAAATAATTGATATAGCCTCCGAAAATGTCGGATGAATTTTTTTGCACGGTTCATGTACTGTATATATTTATTACCTGATTAAAGTCTATTTTGAAATTAAAAAAAAGGAAAAAGTCTGGACGTGTTGTGAATTTTCTGCTGAATAATGTCATATGGTCAAAGTGATAGGAGCAGAATTAGACCATTCAGCCCATCGAGACTACTCCACTATTCAATTATGGCTGACCTATCTCTCCCTCCTAACCCCATGCTCATGCCTTCTCCACATAACCACTGACACCCATATTAATCAAGAATCTATATACATCTGCCTTAAAAATACCCACTGACTTGACTCCAGAGCCATCTGTGGCAATGAATTCCACAGAGTCACCGCCCTCTGACTAAAATGACTCATCATTTCCTTCCTAAAGAAATGTCCTTTAATTCTGAGGATATGACCTCTAGTCCTAGACTCTACCACTAGTGGAATCATCCACTCCACATCCACTCTATCCAAGCCTTTCACTCTTCGGTCAGTTTCAATGACGTCCCCGCTCATTTTTTCTAAACACCAGCAAATACAGGCCCAGTGCCAAAAAACGCTTATCATATGTTACCCAACAATAAGCTGTTAATCATGATTGGTTGGAGGAATTTAAGATTAACGATGGATTAGATTGGGTGTGGATGGAGAATGTATCACCGGTTCTGCAGATACCAAAACACAAATGTAAAATTCAAAGTGGCCTGGAGCAAATCCTGTCAGAAATTCAGTGATCAGAATGTGGAATTCGCGCTCACAGGTCTGGTCAATGCTGATGGTAATATAATGTAAGATCACATATCAGGATGAGGGAACCACAAAGGGTGTGAGGCACTGGTCGGGTACAGGTAGCTGTCATCAAGCAATTTGTTTTGCAGTATAAAAACTTGCAGGAGTAAATTAAAAGGAAAATCAGCAGAACTAAACAGTTCACGAGTCACGACATACAAGAGAATCCCCAGAGATACAACAAGTATATTAATAGCAAAAGTATAACTCGGGAGAGAATGGGTCCCTCTGAGGTCAAAGGGACAACTAGAGAGAGAATAAGTGTGGAGGAAAGAACTGCAGATGCTGGTTTAAATCAATGGTAGACACAAAATGCTGGAGTAACTCAGCGGGTTAGGCTGCATCTCTGGAGAGAAGGAACGAGTAAGCGCTGCTCTTTCTTAGTGAGAATCTGGTGCAGTTCAGCAAACTTGGTTGTGATCTGTGACTGAAAGTTGTTGTGTGACTGATGTGGAGAGGATGTGTGCACTGGTGGAAGAGTCAATGATGAGAGGGCACAGCCTCAGAATAAAAGGATGTAACTTAGGAACGAGATGAGGAGGAATTTATTGTTTGAGAAAGAACTGCAGATGCGGGAATAATCTAATGTAGACAAAGGTACTGGAGGAACTAAGCGGGTGAGGCAGCATCCATGGAGCGAAGGGATATGTGACCTTTCGGGTTGAGACCCTTCCTATTGAGTCAGATGGTGGTGAACCTATGGAATTCCTTGCCACAGGAGGCTGGGAAGGCCGTCAACGGACATTTTAGGGTACAGAAAGATGGATTTTTGATGAGTATGGGTGTGAGGGGTTATAGACAATAGACAGAGGATTAGGGCATTCAGCCCTTTGAGCCAGCACCGCCATTCACAATGATCATGGTTGATCATCCACAATCAGTACCCCGTTCCTGCCATCTCCGCCTATCCCTTGACACTGCTACCTTTACGAACTCTATCTAGCTTTCTCTTGAAAGCATCCAGAGAATTAGCCTCCACTGAGGCAGAGAATTCCACAGATTCACAACTGTTTGGGAGAAAATATTTTCCTCATCTCTGTTCTAAATGGCCTACCCCTTATTCCTAAACTGTGGCTACTGGTTCTTGACTCCCCGAACATCAGGAACACGTTTCCTGCCTCTAGCGTGCCCAATCCCTAAATAATCTTATATGTTTCTATAAAATCCCCTCTCATCCTTCTAAATTCCAGTGTATACAAGCCCAGTTGCACCATTCTTTAAACATATGACAGTCCCGCCATCCCAGGAATTAACCTCGTGCACCTACGCTGCACTCCCTCAATACAAGTATGTCCTTTCCCAAATTTGCAGACCAAAACCATATAACAATTTCAGCACGGAAACAGGCCCTCTCGGCCCTTCCAGTCCGTGCCGACCATTTGTTTTCCCCTAGTCCCATCTACCTGCACTCAGACCATACCCCTCCATTCCCTTCCCGTCCATATACCTATCCACTTTACTTTTAAATGTTAAAATCGATCCTGCCTCCACCACTTCTGCTGGAAGCTCATTCCACATAGCCACCAACCTCTGAGTAAAGAAGTTCCCCCTAATGTTACCCCTAAACTTCTGTCCCTTAATTTTCATGTCATGCCCTCTTGTTTGAATCTTCCCTACCCTCAATGGGAAAAGCTTATCCACATCAACTCTGTCTATCCCTTTCATCATTTTAAAGACCTCCATCAAGTCCCCCCTTAACCTTCTGGCTCCAAAGAATAAAGACAATACTCCAGGTGTGGTCTCACCAAGGCCCTGTATAACTGTGGAAGGACCTCTTGGACCCTATACTCAACACCTCTTGTTATTAAGGTCAACATGCCATAAGCTTTCTTCACTGCCTGCTGGACCTGCATCTTTACTTTCAGTGACTGATGAACAAGGACACAGATCTCGTCGTACTTCCAGTTTTCCTAACTTGACACCATTCAGATAATAATCTGCCTTCCTGTTCTTTCCACAAAAGTGGATAATCTCACATTTATCCATATTAAACTGCACCTGACATGCATCTGCCCACTCACCCAACCTGTTCAAGTCACCCTGTATCCTTATAGCATCCACCTCACAGTTCACACTGCCACCCAGCTTCGTGTCGTCTGCAAATTTACTAATGTTACTCTTAATGCATTCATCTAAATCATTGATGCATATTGTAAATAGCTGCGGTCCCAGCACTGAGCCTTGCGGTACCCCACTACTCGCTGCCTGCCATTCTGAAAGGGACCCATTAATCTGTATTCTTTGTTTCCTGTCTGCCAATCAATTTTCTGTCCATGTACTTACACTACCCTCAATACCATATGCGCTAATTTTCCCCACTAATCTCCTATGTGGGACCTTATCAAAGATATTCTGAAAGTCCAGGTACACTACATCCACTGGCCCTACCTTGTCCATTTTCCTAGTTACATCCTCAAACAATTCCAGAAGATTAGTCAAGCATGATTAATACCCCTTCAAATATCCATGTGTATTCGGACCGATCCTGTTACTGCTATCCAAATGCATTGCTGTTTCATCTTTTATAATTGAATCCAGCATCTTCCCCACCACCGATGTCAGGCTCACTGGTCTATAATCCCTGTTTTCTCTCTCCCACCTTTCTTCAAAAGTGGGATAACATTAGCTACCCTCCAATCCACAGGAATTGATACTGAAACGATAGCACATTGGAAAATTATCACCAATGCATCCACGATTTCTAGAGCCACTTCCATAAGTACCCTGGGAGCAGACCATCAGGCCCTGGGGAGAAGGCAGGAGAATGGAGTTGAAAATGTGAGCAAGATCAGCTATGATTGAATGGTGGAGTAGACTTAATGGGCCGAATGGTCTAATTCGTCTACTATGAATTATGAGATAGCAGAGCGTGTTTGTATGGGGGATGTTGGATAAGTATAGGAATTGATAACATAGAAATATAGAAATTAGGTGCAGGAGTAGGCCATTCGGCCCTTCCAGTCGTGCCGACCATTTGCCCCTGCATCTACCTGCACTCAGACCAACCCTATCACGTCATGGCTGATCTATCCAAACTCTTAAAGTATCGATCCCTCCACCGCCTGATTCCACACAGCCACCCCACCCCTTGAGTAAAGAACTCCGTTATCCCGAAACTTCTGTCCTTAATTCCTGTCATGCCCTCTTGTTTGAACAAGGGTATCCACAATCCAACTCTCTATCCCTTTCATCATTTTAAAGACCTCAATCAAGTCCCCCTTAAACTGGACCTAACTCAACTTTCTGTAACATAGTTGCTGGTGGCAACGCTAGTAAAATCTCACTGTACTCTCTCTATTTTGTTGACATCCTTCCTATAACTAGGCGAAAAAGTCTTTACACCATACTCGGTCTTACCAATTGATTTTACCATTACTTCCCTACTCCTATTTAATGCTGTGATTTATGGACTTCCATGCTATTCCACCCTTCAGGGAAAAAACTATGCACAGTTATTCTTCCCTCTGTTGCAATCATTTACCATGTACTTCCTGTGCCAACACCCAATATAGGAATTGATAAAAGTTGCATTTGTGCAAATATATCACTCCCAATGTTGTGACTGCAGTTTCATTGAAGGAGATTGAAACATAACCCTGACCTTCAGAAATAACACATGTCTGTTTGTTCATTCGCCCCTGCAGCTTTGAGAGTTCCTCCTCAATAGAGTTTAAATTCTCTTGAATGTCTTGAAGATTTTTCTCCATTGGACTTAGAATCTCCTCCTCATCCTCCTTGATCTCTCCGAGAATGTGCTGCTCTTTCTTCACGAGAATCTGGTGCAGTTCAGCAAACTGAGATGTGACGTGAGACTTGAGGCTTTGTGACTGCTCCTGTCAAATGAAAGGTGAAGATTGATCTAATATATTTCTGTATTATATTTCATTGTTCAGTAGAAGGTGACCATTTGGCACATCGATATCTATGCTGTTCCTTAGAATAATCCCATCAATCTCATTTCCTCACGTTTCCCTGAAACACAATGGCCCTCACGTCCACATTAACTCCCACCGACTCACAGATCACCCGCCTTCAGCAGCTTCATTACAGCAACCAATTAAACCAACATGTCTGGGAGATGTGGGTGAAGGTGCCCTGGTCATGGGGAGACCATAGAAACAAAGACAATAGGTGCAGGAGTCGACCATTCAGCCCTTCGAGCCAACACCGCCATTCAATACGATCACGACTGATCATCCAGAATCAGTACCCCGTTCCTGCTTTCTCCCCATATCCCCTGATCAGGCATGAGACGGACAAAACGGAAAATAAGAGAGATGGGGATCCAGGGGGTAGCGCCCCTGACGGTGGTAAAATGAGGCAACGCCTCCCCCGATGCAGAGAATTTTTGAGATTTATAGTTTGAAATGACACAATTTCCTTGCTTGTTTACCCTTAAGTTATACTGTAAGAAGGATGGGGGGTGGGCAGAGTTGTGTGAGAGAGGGAGGGCAGGGTTATGCCTGGGGAGGGGTGGTGGTGGTGGGAGGACAGACAGGACAGGGGAGGGGTAGGCGGCAGTTGCGCCAGGGGAAGGGGTGGGGGGAGAGTTGGGGTAGAGAGGGGAGGGGTAGAGAGCGGAGGGGTTGGAGGGGACATGGAGCGTCACGTGGGCAATACCTGAAGCCAGGGATGAACCCAATTCACTGGAGCAGCGAACCAGCGCAACTAACTGCTGCCACGCTGCGCTGCAGTGCATTAACCAAAATACCAAACTACACAACACGAACAGAAATGCCACACAGCAAGGCCTCACCCGGACTTGGGAAATCTTCTGCTTCTGTTGCTCTTCCATTTCCTGGATGGCTGATTTATTTGTTGTCAGAGATTGTATGGATGATTTAACCTGATCCTGGGAATCAGAGAGAAAGGGGGTTTAGACAATAAACATTCAACTATACATTCAAACAAGTGATCGTAGTCGGTTTGATTTACCTTGTAGATTTCAACAGCTTCATCTATCTGCATGAAACGATGTTTTCTGTGTTCCCGCCCAGCTGCACAAATCACACAGACCAGTTTCTTGTCCGTTTCACAAAACAGCTTCAGTTCTTCCTGATGTTTCTCGCAGTGAAGTTTACTTTCCTTCTCTTCCGTATTCAGGCTCAGTGTTCGAGCTTTCTCAGACAGTCTCGCCAAGGCCCGATTGCTTTTGAGGCTGCGGTCTGTAAACTCCTCTCTACATTCCGGGCAGGAGTTTTTCTCCTCCCTGTCCCAACTCTGTGTGATACAGGAGCGGCAGAAGTTGTGCCCACACTCCAATGACACCGGATCGGTGAAGAAATCCAGGCAGATGGGACAAATTGCCTCCTCTGTTAAATTCTCGACCTGCTCTTTAGAAGCCATTTTAACTCCTGCCACCTCCTGGTTTGAAACTGCTTTCACTGATTGGGAGCTGCTGATCCCTTGTGATCCCTCTGTACCGCGAGTGTCTACCGCGCACGCTGCCGTCTCCAGCACATTTGCTGCAGGTTTTCAGGGTGAACGTGTTCTAGGTGACCGTGTCCTGACCTCAAACACCCATGGAGGGTTTAGTGAGATGTTAAACAGACCGGTATATAAATGTAAACGCAGGGAATGTTATGGGACAGTTTAGAGCAGAACGGACAATGACACGGCCTAAAAAGAAACAATCTGGGGGGTAATGTTTAAATATAAACTTAGAGTGAAGTCAAGTCGGATTTATTGTCATCTGCACAAGTACTGCGATGAACAGCTGCGATTAAAATCTCATCGCCGTTTCAGCAGCATCACACGCACAAATACTCAGTGCTACACAAAATATAAATTAAACCCAAATTACAACACGTTACACATAAATTCTGCAAGTTAGTAAAAACAAAATTAAAAACTGCTCCAAAGACAAGGCATTAATGCAAAACACAATTAAAAATAAACACGTCCACGGCAGTGCAGGCGGTAGTGCCACTCGTGTGCGTTGGAAATGCCGGACCGAGCCATGATGCGAACAGTCAGGATACATTCTACAGCGCTTATGTGGAGGCTTCTTCGAGTATCAGGTTATACCCCGGAATATCCACAATACGAAGACACAATCCGTATGGAACAAAGAACAGTGCGCATAGGAGCAGCCCTTCGGCCCACAGTGTCTGTGCCGAATATGATGCCAAGACCAACTCTTACCTGCTTGAACATAATCTATATCCTTCAATTACCTGCATACTCACGTGCCTATCCAAACATCTCTTCACCGCCTGTCTCGTATCAGCCTCCACCATCATCCCTGGCAGCGCGTTCCAGAAACTCACCATCATTGGGGTAGAAAACCTCGCACATCCCCTTTAAACTTTGCCCCTCTCATCCTAAAGCTATGCTCTCTACTGTTAAATATTTCCCTCTCGGTAAAAGGTTCTGATTGTGTGTCCTGCCCACCCCTCTCATAATTCGATAGATTTCCATCAAGTCTCCCCTCAACCTCCGGCGGTCCGGAGAAAACTTTCCATAGTCGGTCTGACCTCTCCATTCTCTTAATGAAACCATAATTCTGGTAAACCTCCTCTGCACCGTTGCCAAGTACTTCGTATCCACTTTCACATCCAGTGACTCTATCACCATCGACATTCCGGGTGCTCCGAAATAGGTGCGGGTGATGAGGAGGGGAGGGGGAATGGGTGATGTGAGAGTAGGTGCAGGGTAAGAGTGAGAGGATAAGGAACAGGGAAATTAGGGCGGCGGTGGGCAGAATTGGTATTCAATGAGAGACGGCTGCGAGTTGAGACACACGGCACTGCAGATGCAAACTGTTAGACGAACGTAGCGGGTCAGGGGCTATCTGTGGCAACAACAGGTGCGGTGGCGAGGCAGAGATTACGTTACTGAACGAGGAATCCAGAGACGCAAATTCAAGTGTCCACTGCACCTTAAATGAATTATTGAAATTAAATTCCTTTTCTATCATGGAAATGTCTTTATTATTAATTAATAAATGGT
Organism: Okamejei kenojei; assembly: GCA_035221665.1. Taxonomy (NCBI): domain Eukaryota; kingdom Metazoa; phylum Chordata; class Chondrichthyes; order Rajiformes; family Rajidae; genus Okamejei; species Okamejei kenojei. The sequence continues at coordinate 52,001 of JAVHYY010001090.1, read as the reverse complement.
GGTAGTTGCAGCTTTTATAAAGAACAGCGGTGTAGTTGCTGCCTTACAGAGAGCCGGGTGCTGTCTGTACGGAGTTTTGTACGTATCTCCCCGTGACCGCGTGGATTTTCTCCGAGATCTTGCACCTGTAGTCCAGGATCGAACCCAGGTCTCTGGCACTGGTGAGGCAATAGTCCTACCATTGCACCATATTCCATTCCATTTTGCATTTTATTGAACCAAACAAAAAAAAAAAACAAGCATGTTATCCGGCTGGGATCCCAGGCAAGAGCAGTTCATTACAACAGAGGGAGGGTGCAAATATCTACATTTTGATTACACTGTCTGGCAAGACTTTACAGTTGCTATGTTTTGGCGAGAGCGCTTTGGTCGAGAGCTTTGAGTTCTTGGGTGTAAATATCACCAACAATATCTCCTGGATCAACCACAATGAAGCACCAACCTCCCTTCCATTGGCTCATGAGGTCATAAGTGACAGGAGTAGAATTAGGCCATTCAGCCCATCAAATCTATTCCGCCATTCAATCATGGCTGATCTATCTCTCCTTCTCATCCCCATTCTCCTGCTTCTCCCCATAACATCTGATTCCACTATTAATCAATAATCTATCTGTCTCTACCTTAAAAGTATCCACTGACTTGGCCTCCACAGCCTTCTGTGGCAAATAATTCCACAGATTCACCACCCTCTGATTAAAAAAAATTATCCTCATCGCCTTCCTAAAAGAAAATCATTTAATTCTGAGTCCATGACCTCTCGTCCTAGACTCTCCCACTAGTGGAAACATCATCTCCACATTCACTCTATCCAAGCCTTTCACTAATCTGCATGTTTCAATCAGCTCCCTCATCATTCTTCTAAACTCAAGCGAGTACAGGCCCAATGCTCATCATAGGCTAACCCCACTAATTCCTGGGATCATTCTAGTAAACCCTCTCCAGAGCCAGCACATCCTTTCTCAGATATGGGGCCAAAATTGCTCACAATATTACAATTGCCGTATTCCCAGCGCTTTATGGAGCCTCAACATTACATCCCTGTTTTTGTATACAAGCCCTCTTGAAATAAATGCTGGTATTCAGTTTGCTTTCTTTGCTACTGATTTGCCTTGCAGATTAACTTGTTGAGAATCCTGCAACAACACTCCCAGGTCCCGTAGTACCGCCGATTTATGAATTCTCTCCCCATTTAGAATATCTATCCACATCTACATCTACTAATTTCACCGGGTGGCGCCACCGCAGTGGCTGCCTCGCCAACAGTCTGTCTGTCCCCTCTCCGTTTTTATTATTTTAAGTATATTTTATAAGTATGTTTTAATTTTTCTTGGTTTGTTTTATGTGGGGGGAGGGAGAAATATTTCAGTCACTTACCTCGAAGGAGATGCGATTTTTCTCCGTATCGTATCTCTGTCGTCCCTGTGGCCTAACAGCGTGCAGTGGTGCGGCCTTTCCTGAAGACCGGCCCGGAGCTTCAAGCCCCTAGCGCGGCGCGGACGTTAACATCGCGGAGCCTGTGATCCTTTGCCGAGAATCACCAATGGAAGAGCTCCATTGGTGATTCTCAGTTCAACAGTCCTGACCAGCGGTGAACAAAGGAAGAAGATGATTGAACTTTTTTACCTTCCATCACAGTGAGGAATGTGGATTCCACTGTGGTGGATGTTTATGTTACATTTTATTTTAGGTGGCTGTGTGTCTTGTTGCTTTTCACTTTGTTTGGCTGTCTGGTAACTCAAATATCACTGTACCTTAATTGGAGCAAGAGGCGCAAAAATGCAAGGAGAGTTCACTGCCTCAGAGGCCGATGGAGGCCGGTTCTCTGGAAACATTCAAGAGAAAGCTAGTTAGGGCTCTTAAAGATAGCAGAGTCGGGGGATATGGGGAGATCATATTGACTGGCAGTGCTGGCTCGAAGGGCCGTATGACCTACTCCTGCACCTATTGGCTATTGTCTAAAGTGTAAAGGAGATTTAGACTTTTGGACTTTAGAGATAGCAGGTCCTTCGGTCCACCGAGTCTTCGCCGACCAGCGATCACCTTGTGCACCCACACTATCCTACACACACTAAGGACAATTTCCCAACTTACCGTAGCTAATTAACCAACAAACATCTGCAACTTCGGAGTGTGGGAGGAAACGGGAACACCCGGAGGAAACCCATGCGGTCACAGGGACAACGTACAAATTCCGTACTGACAGCACCCATAATTTTTTTAATGGAAAAAAAAGCTGTTTTTATGCCTGGCTGTGGCAGCTTTGACAGTACGGAGTCGCCTTCCAGAGGGAAGTGATTCAAAGAGTTTGTGGCCAGGGTGAGAGGGGTCAGAGATGATTTTGCCCGCTCGCTTCCTGGCCCTTGCAATGTACAGTTCGTCAATGGAGGGAAGGCTGCAGCCAATAACCTTCTCAGCTGATCGGACGATTCGCTGCGGGTGTCTTGATTAGTGGCTGCGCCAAACCAGACCATTGATGAGAAGGTGAGGACAGACTCTACAATGGCGGTATAGAAGTGGACCATCATTGCCTGTGGCAGATTGTTCTTCCTCAGCTGCTGCAGGAAGTACATCCTCTGCTGTGCCTTTTTCACTGTGGAGTCGATGGTGCCCCCCACTCCCGCCCACCCCCACCCCCTTAAGGTCCTTGGAGATGATGGTTCCCAGGAACTCAAAGGACTCCACAGATGTGACTGTGGTGTTGTTGATGGTGAGTGGGGTGAGGGAAGTGGGAGCTTACAGATGTTGTGTGTTAACCAACATCTGTAGCTCCTTGCTTCTACAACCAACTGAATGAACCATAACTCACGCGAGACGAAAGCAAGCTAGGCGGAGAGCAGGAGAGGTGGGGGACAGAGTTAAGTAAAAGAGCAGCAGCAAGAGTTTTTTCACGTCACAGTTTTTTTTGTATTAAAAATAATTTATTTAATTACTATCACGATACACAACAAACCCGTGGTGACACACCCACCACCAAATTATACAAAATACTCTGTTACAATCCTTACAAATATAGTGAATAACTACTGTACAACTATGTCCCTCTCTAACACCACCCGGGCGCGGACGTAACCCCGGCGAGCATCTGACTCGGGCAAAGCCTCCTCCTCCTGGCAACCGTGACTCGCGGATGTCCAGCTTGTCCAGGTCCAGGAGCAACCCAACCAGAACATCTCCGGCCCTGCCCACTCCCTCGATCCCCCCCCCCCCCCAGTCACCAGTCCTCCGGTCACTGACAGCGGTGCCACTCCTCCCCCTACGGACCCCTAGGTGGAGTGGCGGTGCTCCTTGCCCTCCGGACCCTGGCTACAAGGGACGCTCCACTGGTCCCCCTACCAATGGGCGGCACTGTGGCTCACCAGTAGAGTTGCTGCCTTATAGCGCCAGGCACCTGGGTTCGATCTTGACTACGGCTGATGTCTGTACGGAGTTTGTGTGTTCTCCCTGTGCCCGCGTGGATTATTTCCATGTCTCCGGTTTCCTCCCACACTCCAAAGACGTACAGGACAGTAGGTTAATCAGCCTGTAAAATTACAAATTGTCCCTGGTGTGTGGGAGAGTGCTAGTGTACGGGATGATCGCTGGTTGGCGCGGGCTCGGAGGGCCGAACGGCCTGTTTCCGCGCTGGATCTCTAAATTCTAAAGTCCAAAGCTGCCGTCTAACCCTCTGAGTTACTCCAGCACTTTGTGGCCTTTGGTGTATTAACCAGCATCTGCAATTCCTTGTTTCTACATCTAAAATGAACGAACCATAACTCCAGAATGAGTTGAGTATAGGAGCAAATAAGTCCTTCTGCAGTTGTACAGGGCCCTAGTGAGACCACACCTGGAATATTGTGTGCAGTTTTGGTCTCCAAATTTGAGGAAGGACATTCTTGCTATTGAAGGAGTGCAGGTAGGTTCACAAGGTTAATTTTCGGGATGGCGGAATTGTTATATGTTGAGAGAATGGAGCGGCTGGGCTTGTATACTCTGGAATTTAGAAGGTTGAGAGGGGATATATAAGATTATATGGGCACGCTAGAGGCAGGAAACATGTTCCCGATGTTGGAGGAGTCCAGAACCAGGGGCCATAGTTTAAGAATAAGGGGTTGGCCATTTAAAACGGAGATGAAGAAACACTTTTTCACACAGAGCGTTATGAATCTGTGGAATTCTCTGCCTCAGAGGGCGGTGGAGGCCGGTTCTCTGGATGTGTCAAGAGAGAGAGCTAGATAGAGCTCTTCAACATAGTGGACTCGGGGGACATGGGAAGAAGGCAGCAACAGGGTATTGTTTGGGGATGATCAGCCATGATCACATTGAATTGTGGTGCTGGCTCAAAGCGGCAAATGGCCTATTCCTGCACCTATTGTCTATTGTTTATAAGAAGGGTCTCGACCCAAAACGTTAACCATTCCTTCTCTCCAGAGATGCTGCCTGTCCGTTGAGTTACTCCAGCAGTTTGTGTCCAGCTGAGAAGGCAAGATGGGTAGAGAGCACTAGAGGTGAGGAGAGAGTGAAGCGGAGAGCAATGTATGTGCTGTATTCCTGCTGACTCTTGAAAGTAACGTTAGTTGTTTCTCTTTGTGTTTCCAGGAAGCTGTGCTTTCAGGAGGCCAGGTGTCGCTGAGAGTGGGTGTAGAGAGTGTTGGAGTGAAACAAAGAGGTGGACACATCATCCGAGGACGTACACACCATTGAGGATAAATGGGGATACTGTGGATAAGGTGAGCTGTTTTAAATACCTGTGAGTCCACATCTCTGAGGATATGACATGGACATCACACGCTGCAGCACTCATGAGTAATCCAAGGCAGCGCCTTTACCACCTCAGGCAATTGAGGAAATTCAGAGTGTCTCCGAGGATCCTCCAGTGCTTCTACTCAGCGGCTGTGGAAAGCCTCTTGTCCGGAAATATTACAATCTGGTTTCGGAGCTGCTCTGCCCAGGACAAGAAGGCTCTGCAGAGAGTAGTGCGTTCGGCCGAACGCACTATGGGAACTTCACTCGCCCCTCTGCAGGAACTATACATCAGGAGGTGTAACTCCAGAGACAATAAGATCAGGGGAGACCCCTTCCACCCCTGCAACGGACTGATCCAGCTGCTACGGTCAGGCAAACACATCCATTGCCATGCTGTGAGAATGGAGGGGTTGAGAAGGAGTTTCTTCCCAGAGGCCATTAGGACTGTAAACTCCTATCTCACCAGGGACTAACTTTACTTTACCACTCTTTTTAAATTGCTGTTTTTTTTTCTTCCCTTTTTCCTTCCACCCACAATATTTAATATGTAAAGGAACATGTGATTCTGTTCCAGTCTGTTTGTAGGTTGTTTGGTTGTTTGTTTGTTTTTTTGCACAAAGTCCACGAGCATTGCCACTTTTCATTTCACTGCACATCTCGTATGTGTAAGTGATGAATAAACTTAACTTGACTTGACATGACTTAGCCTATAAACCTGTACATCATTGGAGTGTGGGGGGAAACTGGAGAAAACACAAGTATGTCACATGGAGAACATACAAACTCTGTGCGGACCAGCACCCAGAGTGAGGATCAAACCCGAGTCCCTGGCGCTGTAAGGTAGCGACTCTACTGCTGAGCCACCATGCAGCCCCTCAGACTTGAAGTGGAAGCGTAGAAGATGGTGCCTGAAACATGGTGACTCTGGTGTATGGAGTCAATGTGGTCGACTTACTTACACTCTTGAACTTCGTATGATTATGCCTAATGTAGAGTGGGATTGTCACTGACATGTGTGCAGAAAAATAACCTCACTGCACTCAGGTACAAACTACCATAGAACCATTGAACCACTCCTACCATGAGGAAGAAGGTACTGGAGTCTTGAAAACTGTGACAAGCAGGTTCAAGGAAAGGTGTGTAGCATGCTCACTTGTCGCTTTACCTCTCCCGTCAACTCCATCCAAGGACCCAAGTAGTCCTTCCAGGTGAGACATAGGTACCTGCACCTCCACCAACCTCATCTATTGCATCCATTGCTCCAGGTGTCAGCTGCTCTGCATCGGTGAGACCAAGCGCAGGCTTGGCAACCACCTCGCCCAAAACCTCTGCACAGTTCACATTAAGCAACCCGATCTCCCGGTGGCTCAGCACTTCAACTCCCCCTCCCATTCTGTATCCAACCTTTCTGTCCTGGGCCTCCTCCATGGCCAGATTGAGACCCACCATAAATTGGAGGAGCAGCACCTCATATTTCGCTTGGGTAGTTTACACCCCAGTGGTATGAATATTGACGTCTCCAATTTCAGGTAGTCCTTGCTTTCTCCCTCCTTCCCCTCCCCTTCCCAGCTCTCCCACAGCCCACTGTCTCCACCTCTTCCTTTTGTGAGGGATAAAGTGATTAAACCCTATTAAAGAAAGGAGTTTTAAAGAGAATTTAAACAGAGAGGGGCTGGAGAGGAGATTCTGACAGCAGTGTCTGAAAATTGCCAGACCCATCCTTGAGGCCTTGAGTAAGAAGAGATAGCTTTGTCTCGCTAGAGAAGGGGGTGATGTAGAGAAATCCCTATCAGTGGAAAGGAGTGATGGATGGGACCCTAGTCACTATAGCTTAGCTTTAGTGCTGATATAGGAAAACTGAGAGGGTTCACTAGGAGTTGAGCGAAACTGGGCCAGGTCATGAGCAACTGAGCATGCTTAATAGAATAAATGAATATTTACAACACACCCTGGTCAAAGAAATTGCTCATTACCATGAACATGTTTGAACATGCGATGTATGATGTGGGAGGTGCGAGGGGATGTACGGTGGGTTGTACCTACAGATTGTGCACCTCCAACCCTGATTGGAGAGAGGTCCGGAGGAGAAATTGAATGTAAGATTTTGTGTATAAAGGGGGATGATCTCCCTGGCTTCAGTGTGTCTCGAGTTGGAGAGGCACCCGGTCTGCAGACTCGTAAAATAAAGAAATCTCTTGCTTCCAGGATTTAGTCTTTGAGTATTTATTGTGAGCATAAAGGGTATCTCACACTTTCTTCTTCCGCCCCCCACCCACCCACCCCCTCAACAGTCTGAAGAATAGTCTCGACCCGAAACGTCTCCTATTCCTTCACTCCATGGATGCTGTCTCGCCCGCTGAGTTTCTCCAGCATTTTTGTCTACCTTTGATTTTTCCAGCATCTGCAGTTCTTTCTTAAACATGCTCAATATATGGTATATTTTACTTCGGAGTCACGTGAGTGACTTCGTGAAGAACCCGCCAGCACGCTTGCGCAGCATATCATCGCGCGCATCTGCAGCGGCAGCTGGGGGGGGGGAGTGCGCTCTCCCCACCGGCCTCCTTCACAAGACCGGCAGGTAAGTATTACCTTCCTTTACAGCATGGACAAGGGCCGCAGGACGACGCTGTCGGGGAGCTGAGTTGAGCTGCGGCCAGCCGAGGGCCCTTGTCCCCGGAGCTGCACGGAACGCCGGCAGCTTCAGGAATGCGGAAGTCGGGCACGGAGCTGAGCTGTGGCCAGCCGACGGCCCTTGTCCCCGGAGCTGCACGGAACGCCGGCAGCTTTATCGCAACGGTGGGGGCAGGAATGAGGAAGTCGGGCGCGGAGCTGAGCTGCGGCCAGCCGACGGCCCTTGTCCCCGGAGCTGCACGGAACGCCGGCAGCTTTATCGCAACGGTGGGGGCTGGAATGCAGAGTCGGGCGCTCCCGCTAATACAGGGGCCTACTCACCCGAATGGGTTACCGCTATGGAGCTGCAAGCAACAGGTCCAGACTCCGAGCCCCCCTCCCCCAAGAGAATAAGGGGGGATACAGGTACGTGGCAAGGGGTCTTGTTTTCTTTTACAGGCAACCTCTCCCCGAGCTCCAGTAGACCCGAGGGGGCTGGGCCAGGGGACAGCCGCACGACAGGGGAGCCCTGCAAAGTGCATTGCGTACCGCAGCCAGGGATATCTGCTATCGTGCAGCCCGGGCATAACACTGCTGCGTCGTGTAGGCCTGCTGGAGCAGATACCGCCGACAACACACCCCGTCAGGCTGCGGTCAAGGGCGGAGGTGGCAGCAGGAAGCGGTCGGTCAGCTCAGCGCTGGCGAGCGGCCGACCATGCGCCTCCACGCCAAGTAATGGTGTAAGTGTGGAGGTAAGCTTGCACGGACTCCGGGGAGCCAGGTTCCCGGGGGCCGGCGCCGAGTCAACTCACCTGCCTTCTTATCTGCCAGGTGGGCCGCCACAGTCTGGGAGAAGACAGACTAGCGGAGAGTTCGTGCGGGAGTCGTATGACCCTACTTGGGCTGTAGGTCACGACGACCTGCCATTGGACCATAGACCCTAAGGGGGTGAGGTCCGATGGTGGAAGCCCCAGTGAATTCGCAGGGCCTGGGGAAGTCGGCTTGTCCGCTGCATATAGCAGGGACGGTCGCATTGAGCGGTTGGAGCTCTTAAATGGTCCAACATCTCCAGCGGGACCAAGAACGAGAAGAACGGCATCCACTAGCCGTGCAAGGACTCCGCTCAGCTCCTCATCGTCTCCAGCCAGAAGCATTAATGATTGCCCAGCTGCTGAGTTTGACGACGACCAGGGACAGCCAGTGACCGCTGAACCAGAGCATGAGGAGGATGCTGGATGTGGTGAGTGAAGTTTGCCGTTTCTACCCAGACAGGTGAACCCTGCACCACGAATTGGCGGGCACCATTGATTGCCTACGTATGCACCAACTCTGGAGTCAGATTCTCAATAATACCTTGGAGAAAGGTTCTCCACGGGCATAACGGCGTTCTGGAAAACCCTGATCGGGGATAATGTGTCCAGTAAATAGCATGATGCGCTAGCACTTCTATGCAACGCCCAGTATGAGATATATTGCCTGCGTAAGAGCTCCATATAGCCCACACTAAACCCCAAATTCGCGGGGTTGTGCCGACCATTACCGCTCCACCGCCGCATCAGTTGCTTGGAGACCTGTACAAACAGGTGAAGGGACTGGACAAAGGAGGCCAGAGTTCACCCATATCACCGGCAACAGCCTAATACAACCTGGGAACCAAGGCTGCCGGATAGGGCACAAAAGATTCTACCTACCTCCATCTCAATAAATACAACGACCATTTAGGGCAAGGCCAACAGCGGCCTGCATGGGAAATGCGGCCGCCGGGCCGTCAACCTCCATAACGTCCACCCGAAGCACCGTATGTATGGAACCGCCGTTCACTATGGAGGTAAGGGGGTCTGGCTCCTCTCACGCCGTAGTATCCCTCCTGTACGAATAGGTGGGCGATTGCGGACGGCCTTGGACATATGGGAAAAACTGTAACCACAGATGAGTTCATTTTACAAAGTGTTCAAGGGTATATATAATTCGTGGGAGGTATAGATTCCCATACCCAGCATTCGCCTCGTAGGAATTTACTCTATCCCGAAAAAGAGGTGGAGGCAGGGCATGCTGAAATTATATGGCGAGCAGGGAAAAGTGGTAATTGGCATAACCAAGCATGGACATATTGAGTTGAGCCTAATATGTTCACCAGCAGTAAAAATAAGAGGAATGTCGGGTTATAATCGATTTAGCTGAGTTGAACACTTTTGTACAATGTACCCATGTCAAAATGGATGCTTTTGGAACAGCTAGGTGGAAGCTTTACTCAGGGTACTTTATGGCATGTATCAGTTTTGAAAGAAGCATGCTATACGGTACCCATCGCTGAGGCTCACAGGGAATTCTGAAGTTGTCTGGAAGGGTGCATTGCCTAATGGAACCATCACAGCTTAGGCTGTTTACCAAGTTGGTATTTACCTGTATTGGCTTTCTCCGACAACAAGATTATAGTGATGGCATGTTGGATGAAATCCTTATAATGGGGCAGACCCTCCAATTGGCAATTCAAGGAGTGGCTGCAACCAAGGCTCTGCTTGAGAACCTGGGATTGTAATCCATCCAGACAAATCAAAAACTGCACCCGCTACGGGTTATGGATTTGGTGTTCACCTTAGACACTAATTTAATGAAGTTTATCATCCCCACTAATAAAGCTACTGCTATATCAGAAGAGTGCCACAATCTTGCTTGCGCCAGGGTATCGACCATGTGGCAAACAGCGAAAGTTATTGGTATTGGTAACTCTAAATTGGTAACTACATTCCCAGCTGTACGATTCGGACCGCTACACTACCGAAATTCACAAAGGTCACAAATCACAGCTTTAAAAAACAAATGCTGGCTGCTTTGATCGGCCACTTTGGTTACCACCGGAAGCTAGAAACAAGCTATAATGGTGGGTAGATAATATTAAAGAATGTCATTGACCTATTATATGGAGCAACCCTGATGTTGTGCTACTAACTGACGCAAGTGCACCAGGCTGGGGAGCAACTGGTACGATGTCCAGTTGTGGTGGCAGATGGAACTCTCATGAGTCTACATTCCTGGAGTCACATGGGATAAACTATATAGAAATGCTGGGGGTATTTCATGGACTGCGGGCTTCTGTACTAATTCATGGGATTACATGTCCGCTTTCGAATAGATAATGCTACAATAATGGTTTACATCAATCATATGGGTAGTATTAGGTCGCTAGTTTGCAATGAATTGGCTATACAATTTGGCACTGGTACATTGAAAGAAATATTTGGATTACTGCGACCTATTTGCCTGGGAAGCTTAATTCAGTGGCGGACACCAGGTCACGTGTCTTCAATGACAACATTGAGTGGATGTTGAACCCCCAGATTTTGGAGATATTATAGCTCAAATTGGGGACACCAGATATTGACCTATTTGCGTCCAGGCTGAACCATCGAATACCAACGTATGTGTTGTGGGAACCAGACCCTGGGGTAATAGCATTGGATGCATTTTTATCCATTGGGGGGAAATGGGTTGCTACGCGTTTTCCCCCATGCTGCCTCACCAGTCGGGTATTGCAGAAAATTAAACTAGACTCTGCAACTGACCATATTGATCATTCCCGACTGGCCTACACAACCATGGTACCCGATGGTTGTAGAAATGTACAACAACCATGGATGGCGATTGGGAAACATCCCAAATTGATTACTCACTCCATTACAGGGGGTCAGTCATCCTTGCCATGGTCATTAAACTTGTTGGCTTGCAGGTTCTGAAAAGACCGCTCAACCGGGCAGGCATCTCGTCAAGAGCCATGAACCTTATTGCAGCATCGTGTCGGGAATCCACCCGCAAACAATATCTCACTCAAATCAGAAAGTGGGAGGTTTTCTGTGCCCGGAACAACAAGTCCTCCAACTCGGCAACAATACTGGATGTGTTGGAGTTTTCTAGCAGGCCTCCATTTTGATGCAGGCCTCAGCTACAGTGCCATCAACAGCGACAGGAGTACGCTGTATTCATACCTGGATATAAGTATCAGCTCCCACCACCTGGTGTCTAAACTAATGAGGGGAGTATTCAATACCAATCCCTCCACGACCCAGATATACAGTAACGTGGGATGTGGGGATCATGCTGACCCTACTGTGGAGCTGGGTTCCAATAGATGAGCTACCATTTGAAACAGCTCACCCTTAAGGTGGTGATGCTCATGGCACTGGCAACAGCCCAACGAGCCCAGATGTTACAAAAACTGCGACTGGACACCATGGTGGCCAACCCTGGTCAAATAAAATTCTTTGGTAAAGAGTTATTAAAACAGGAGTTGCTACTAACGTTTTTTAAGTCTTATTCCACCAGGGCTGCAGCGAGAGCCATGAAGGTGCCCATGGACCACATTTTCGCCACTGCGGGCTGGGCCAGTGGGGAAAAAACCTTTCAACGGTTCTATAACAAGTCTCTGGCCGTTCCTGCGACATTCGCAAAAGCTATCCTGGGTACCGCTCAGTAAATGTCTGGCCCCGAATTAGGGGTTGTTGTTTAGTTGATTAATAAATTGTGCTGATTTTTCAGCCGCTGTCAACTGAACTCCATTAACAGTCTTACTCCATCAGAATGGCGGCAGTGTGATAAGCATGGACGTTGTTCAAGGCGTGAAATCACAGAGCTTTAAAATCTTCACGAAGGCACTCACGTGACTCCGAAGTAAAATAGTAAGATTAAACGAGAACTTACCAAGTTTGAAGTTTGATCTGTATTTTACGAGGAGTCGCGGTGAGGGATTTCGTGCCCACCGCTCCCACCCTCTATCATCAGGTCAAACAGGTAGTTCTACGGTTTTCATCTTACTATTTTCAGTCATGGTTGGTTCTGTGATTCCACACCGCTGCTTTGAAGGATGCTGCGCAAGCGTGCTGGCGGGTTCTTCACGAAATCCCTCACCGCGACTCCTCGTAAAATACAGATCAAACTTCAAACTTGGTAAGTTCTCGTTTAATCTTACTATTTTATGTGAACGTTATTGTATTTATTGGGAGCTTATTTCATGCTGTATACTGTGGTCATTGTGCCTTATATCCTGTGTGAACCTTGTCCAGTTTTGTTCCATATTCAGAGTTTGTTGTGCCCATTGTGTGCAGTGCACATTGTGTTGTGTTTACTGCCATCTATGGGTAAATCACACATTCAGAGTTTGTTGTCTTCATTGTGCACAGTACACATAGTACACACAGGATGGGATGGAGATGTAGAGTGACCATTGGCTCATGAGGTCATAAGTGACAGGAGTAGAATTAGGCCATTCAGCCCATCAAATCTATTCCGCCATCAAAAAGGGCTCATCTATCTCTCCCTCCTAACCCCATTCTCCTGCCTTCCCCCCGTAACCTCTGACACCTGTACTAATCAAGATTCTATCTATCTCTACCTTAAAAATGTCCACTGACTTATCCTCCACAGCCTTCTGCGACAAATAATTCCACAGATTCACCACTCCATGATTAACAAGATTTCTCCTTGTCTCCTTCCTAAAAGAACGTCCTTTAATTCTGAGGCCATGACCTCTCGTCCTAGACTCTCGCACTAGTGGAAGCATCCTCTCCACATTCACTATATCCAAGCCTTTCACTATTCTGTATGTTTCAATGAGGTCCCCCATCATTCTTCTACACTCCAGCGTGTACAGGCCTAGTGCAGACAAACGCTCATCATAGGCTAACCTACTCATTCCTGGGATAATTCTTGTAAACCTTCTCTGAACCCTCTCCAGAGCCAGCACATCCATCCTCAGATATGGTGGCCACAATATTCCAAATGCGATCTTACCAGCGCCTTATGGAGCCTGGACATTACATCCGTTTTTGTATACAAGCCCTCTTGAAATAAATGCTAGCATTGAGTTTACTTTCTTTGCTACTGATTGCCTTGCAGATTAACTTTTTGAGAATCCTGCACCAGCACTCCCAACTTCCCATTTTACCGCCAATTTCTGGATTCTCTCTGCATTTAGAAAATCTATCCACATCTACATCTTCTAATACCACCGGGTGGCGCCACCGCAGTGGCTGCCTCGCCAACAGTCTGTTTGTCCCCTCTCAGTTGTTATTATTTTAAGTAAGTTTTATAAGTATGTTTTAATTTTTCTTGGTCTGTTTTATATGTGGGGGGTGGGGGTAGGGGGAAACAGTTTTCAGTCACTTACCTCGACAGAGATGCAACTTTTCTCCTTATCGTATCTCTGTCCCCCCTGTGGCCTGACAGCGCGGAGTGGTGGCAACCTTTCCTGAAGACTGGCATCGCGGATCAGAGGATCACCAATGGAAGAGCTCCAACCACGGGGGCTTCAACAGCCCCAACCACGGGTGAACAAAGGAGGCAGATGATTGAGCACTATTACCTTCCATCACACTGAGGAATGTGGATTCCACTGTGTTGGATGTTTATGTTAAATTTTATTTGATGTGGCTCTGTGTTGCTTTTCACTTTGTATGACTGTATGGTAACTCAAACATCATTGTACCTTAACTGGCGCAACGGCTAATTGGCTAATGTTATCCCACTTTTTAAGAAAGGCGGGAGAGAGAAAACAGGGAATTAGACCAGTTAGCCTGACATCGGTGGTGGGGAAGATGCTGGAATCAATTATAAAATATGAGATAGCCGAACATTTGGATAGCAGCAACAGGATCGTTCCGAGTCAGCCTGAATTTACGAAGGGGAAATCATGCTTGAATAATCATCTGGAATTTTTTGAAGATGTAACTAGGATAATGGACAAGGGAGAGCCAGTGGATGTAGTGTACCTGGACTTTCAGAAAGCATAAGGTCCCACATAGGAGATTAGTGGGCAAAATTAGGGCACATGGTATTGGGGGTAGAGAGCTGACATGGGTATAGAAGCAGCACCTTCGACCCGTCCTCGCGGCCTTCCATCAGGGTCTGGAGCGGCGTTTCCTGACGGGACCAGCCAGAACCACGGCTTCGGCAGCGGCACAGCGCTGGAGCGCTATCGTGGAGCGGCGATGCCTCGCCCAGGTCGCCGCACTGGAACTCTGGACCGTTTGATAAAAAACATGCGGAGCTGCGGTCTGTGGAATTGCCAGCTGCGGGCGGCGGGGCTGAACTTTACATCAGGAACCTGGGATCTCTCGCCGAAATCACCAGTGGTGACGCTCCATCCAGCGCGGCCTGTCGGCTTCGGAAGCCGCGGTCTGCGGTAAGGAAGCGGCCGTTCCAGGCATCCCAAGACGCTGAGAGGATTCTCCCGACACCGGAGCGCCATCACCTGGCGAGAATGGCCTGGAACATCGGGCTTCCGTAAGGCGACTACGGAGGCCTCAATAGGCCCGACTATGGGTGGACATGGGGATGGGGACTGGACTTTGTTCCTTCCCTCATAATGGGGGGGGGATGTTTTTATGTTTAAATTTCTTTATTATTATTATGTTGTATTATTTTTTAATGTGCTGCAATGGCAATCCACATTTCCCAACACCAATGAGTGTCTGTGACAAATAAAGAACCTTTGAACCTTTGAGAAGCGGTTGGCAGACAGGAAACAAAGAGTAGGGATTAACAGGTCCCTTTCAGAATGGCAGGCAGTGACCAGTGGGGTATCGCAAGGCTCGGTGCTGGGACCGCAGCTATTTACAATATACATCAATGATTTGGATGAAGGGATTCAAAGTAACATCAGCAAATTTGCAGATGACACAAAGCTGGGTGGAAGTGTGAACTGTCAGGAGGATGCTATGAGAATGCAGGGTGAATTGGACAGGTTGGGGGAGTGGGCAGATGCATGGCAGATGAAGTTTAATGCGGATAAATGTGAGGTTACCCACTTTGGGAGCAAAAACAGGAAGGCAGATTACTATCTAAATGGCGTTAAGTTGGGAAAAGGGGGAGTACAACGGGATCTGGCGGTCCTTGTACATCAGTCTATGAAAGTAAGGATGCAGGTACAGCAGGCAGTGAGGAAAGCGAATGGTATGTTGGCCTTTATAACAAGAGGATTCGAATATCGGAGCAAAGAGGTCCTTCTGCAGTTGTACAGAGCCCTAGTGAGACCACACCTGGAGTATTGTGTGCAGTTCTGGTCCCCTAATTTGAGGAAAGACATTCTTGCTATTGAGGGAGTGCAGCGCAGGCTTACAAGGTTAAATCCCGGGATGGCGGGACTGTCATATGCTGTAAGAATGGAGCAGCTGGGCTTGTACAATCTGGTGTTTAGAAGGATGAGAGTGTATCTCATTGAAACACATAAGATTGTTAAGGGCTTGGACACTCGAGAGGCAGGAAACATGTTCCCGATGTTGGGGGAGTCCAGAACCACGGGCAACAGTTTAAGAATAAGGAGAAAGCCATTTAGAACAGAGGCAAGGAAACACTTTTTCTCACAGAGAATCATGGAATCATAGAAAATAGGTGCAGGAGCAGGCCATTCGGCCCTTCGAGCCTGCACCGCCATTCAATATGATCATGGTTGATCATCCAACTCAGTATCCTGTACCTGCCTTCTCTCCATACCCCCTGATCCCTTTAGCCACAAGGGCCACATCTAACTCCCTCTTAAATATAGCCAATGAACTGGCCTGAACTTCCTTCTGTGGCAGAGAATTCCCACAGACTCACCACTCTCTGTGTGAAAAAAGATCTTCTCATCTCGGTCTAAAAGACTTCCCCCTTATCCTTAACTGTGACCCTTGTTCTGGAGTTCCCCAACATCCGGGAACAATCTTCCCTGCATCCAACCTGTTCAACCCCTTAAGGTTTTGTAAGTCCTCTATAAGATCCCCCCCTCAATCTCCTAAATTCCAGCGAGTACATGCCGAGTCTATCCAGTCTTTCTTCATTTGGAAGTCGTGCCATCCCAGGAATCAGTCTGGTGAACCTACTCTGTACTCCCTCTATGGGCAATGAATGTCTTTCCTCGGATTAGGAAGATCAAAACTGTACGCCAATACTCCAGGTGTGGCCACACCAAGACTGCTACAACTGCAGTAGAACTCCTGCTCTTATACTCAAATCTTTTCACTATGAATGCCAAAATACTTTTCTCTTTCTTCACAGCCTGCTGCACCTGCATGCCTACTTCAATGACTGGTGTACCATGTCACCCAGGTCTCCGTTGCATATCCCCTTTCTAATCGGCACCATTCAGATATTTATATACCCTACTTTTTTGCCGTCCCCCAAAGTGGAAATTAACTCACATTTATCCACATTTTTACTGCATCTTGCATGCAATTGGCCACTAAACCAACTATCCAAGTCACCTTTGCAGCTCCTAGCATCATCCTCACAGCTAACACTGCCCCCCAGATTCGTGTCATCCGCAAACTTGCGAGATGTTGCATTCAATTCCCTCATCCAGATCATTAATATATTTTGTAAATAGCTGGGGTCCCAGCACTGAGCCTTGCGGTTCCCCACAGTCACTGCCCTACCATCTGAAAGGGACCCGTTTACTTCCTACTCTTTGCTTTTCCTGTCTGCCAGCCAGTTCTCTACCCACATCAATATGAACCCCCTATACGTGATGCTTTAAGTTTGTATGCTATCTCTTAAGTGAGACCTTGTCGAAAGCCTCTGAAAGTCATGATATAACACATCCACAGGTTCTCCCTTATCCACTCTACTAGTTACATCCTCGAAAAATTCTATAAGATTCGTCAGACATGATTTACCTTTCATAACTCCATGCTGCTTGTCCAATGATTTGGAGAGTTTGGGGTCTGGTGGATATTCTCTGCCTCAAGGGTGGTGGAGGCAGGTTTCTGGATGCTTTCAAGACAACGAGAGCTAGATAGAGGCTCCACCTTAAAATACCAGTCAGGAATCTGGGGAGAAGGCAGCAAATGGGACTGATTGGGATGATCAGCCATGATCACATTTGAATGTGGTGCTGGCTCGAAGGGCGAATGGCCTACTCCTGCACTATTGTCTATTGTCTAATGGCCGCAAAAATACTGGTGTCTGGAAAGAAATTTGTCGGGAAGAAGGTTGGGGGGAAGCGCAGTCAACGCAGCAGATGGAGGTCCGCTGGCTGGGAATGGACTCTGGCCACCGCCTTTTCCCTGGTTATTATCAAGAGAAGCTGAGAAAAGGAAAAGGATGAGTCGGAGCTTCAAGCGGTGATGTTGGTTGAAAAGTGGGAGCACGGTTAGGGAAGAAACAGGCAGTGAGGAAGATTGAGACTTAAAGTGGGGAAAGAGGCAGGATAGCAGCGCTGATAACAGACACGATGTTTGCCGAGGAGAGCGAGGCGAGGGTGCGGTCTTTCTGCTGCGGACTGCAATAAGCAATGCCTCCACTTATCCCCCCCCCCATGCAGACAGGAAGGCGGAGCACTGATTGCTGCGGGCTTTCACCTGCCGATCCTGGAATATCTAACGATCCATTTTTGAAAACATCCGTTCGAAGAAAAATGTGTCTGGTGTTGGAAGTGGAAAAGTCACAAACACAATGTAATTTAGTTATTGTCGACGGGCTTTAGGACCAGGGGAGCCCGGAGTCAGGACCCAGCCGCAGCGGCTGCCTGCCTGAACACGCGCGGCAAGGGCGATTGTTTCTATCTTTATATTTTCTCAAAAGTAATTTCTGTCTTTTACGTTGCGGACGCGGTTAACGCGTAATATGAACGGATCGACAGACAAGCTCTGATTTCTGTTGCTGTTTATTTCACTCTTTACCTCATTTCATTCCCCCTGGTTTTATGTCCGCGCTCATGGGGTTTCACGGCGCGGAGAATTTGGGGATTAAATGGTGAGCCGTTCGTTCTGCGCCGATCATGTTGTCCACCGGGTTTCTGCCCCACAGAACCTGGAGCCCCGCTCATGACGTCGGGTCCACGGGAACCCGTCCTTTTACACACCCGGAGCGGAATCGGAGCAGATTTTCAGCCACTCGTCTGTCTTCCAAGTCCGAAGAAAGGATAAAGTTTCTCCTGTGAATTTATTTTCCCAGTGAAGTGTGTGGAGATGGGACTCGGTGTCCGACGTCGTAAAATGAAACTGTCCGGATCGTAACTGAGTAAACTCCCACCTCCCGGGGATGGGACGGGCGAGGGAGAGTGGGGATGAGAGGGGAGTTGTGAATGCAGAACAACGCCATCCCACCGCCCGATGCTCCAGACTCAGTCTCCGTGGACTGCTGTCCTTTCCCTTCCTCTCCACAGACTCTGCGGCGACTCCCAGACACCAGCACTCAATCCCTTCCACCCTCCTCGCCCGTATGTCTCCCCGAGTGTGTCATCCCTCCGATCCACAGCACACACGCCCCTGTATGTAAACCTCTTCCCGGTGTCAGGGAGGACTCCTGGGTCTCGGTCCGTCTCACCCTCTTCCATCTCAGACACCTCGAGCAGCGGAATGCGCTGTTTCCACATCCAGGGTGACGGAGTTGGGGGGAGAAGAGCTGAGATCAGGAGTCCCCGGGGTCGGGGGGAGACTCGGGGCACAGGGGGCGGACAACTGACACCTTGCCCGGGCTGTCACCCTATTACGTTGAGAAAGAGGACAACACAACCTTTCTCGCGTTTAATTCGAGGAGAAGGGGGGAATGTCTCGTTGGATTGCAGGTGCGAGGTCGGGCGGGAAGTTGGGATTGTGTGTGAAATAGAGGAGAGAGAGAGAGGACGATGCAGAGATTGCGGGGTGGATTTGGAGCGGTTGGCAGGGTATTTGTGAGATTCTCGACTGTTAGATGGTGGAGAGGGACGAATCAGATTATCAAGTAGCGGATTGAGATAAGTGGCAACAGGAAGTATTTATAAAGGCAGGCAGGTTATCGGATTGTTATATGGAGAATTGGGGCCAGTGTGGAACTGGCACACAGGTGGGAGTTGAGGCTGGGCAGAGTCGTCATTATCACACTGAACTGAGGCGATTTCAGATGCCTGTGGTGATCCTTTGCTCATGTTCTCGGACTGCAGAGGGCGAGACTGAAGGAGGCGGTGGCCTTCCACCACTGAAAATTGTTGCGGATTATTGAATGGCCCTTGTGCGAACAGAATGTGTGGAGGCTCGCGAGGTAGGGTCATGAAGGAGAGGAGATTCATGGATTCAGTGGATTTTGAAGTAACAGCAGCAAAGAGAAGCAGGAAAAAGCAGTGAGTGAGTGATTGGCTCTAGCCCGAGAATGGGAGGTGAGTTAGAAGTGAGTCAGATGTGGAGGAAACAGTTTAAAACTGAGGAATTTCAGATTTTGTAAATTGTTAAAATAGGCAATTTATCAGTCAATTTAAGCATGATGGCAAACAACCCCCCCCCATCGCGACGCGACCAGGGAGCATGCAGCCGCGATGGGCCCCCCCAGCTCCCGGGCACACGACCCGGGAGATCAGCCGCAGAGGCCACTTTGGGACCAAGCTAAGACGTCTGGTGGAGCCTCAGTGCCACAACAAAAGGGCGGTGGAACACGAGGAGGCCATCCCCCCAACCCGACCTTTTGTCTACACACACCTCGAAACCCACCTCACCGCGGGATTCCTGAGCCACCAGGAAAGCTGAGGCCTCAAATTCACCGAAGCCCGGTTGTGGATCATGCAGGCGGATCAGCGGAATGCGTACTGTGACTCTAAGACAATGGCAGCTCACTAACCGTGGAACTCTTTAAACTGTGGCATGCGATAAAGAGCACTGCGCGACCGACCCTGTCGTTACTTCCCTTTACAGTAGTGGCCAAAGGTCAAGGCAGATGAGAGACCTTCATCTCTCAGGACGTGCAGGCGGGCGGCCACACCTCCGCTGCTTCACGGAGGTGGTCTCGATCGGCAGGCCCACGCGCACTGCTCTGTCGCTCGGGTCGGGGCGGAAAAATACGTGACTGTCGCCCCCCCCCCCCCTCCCCCCCCCCCCCCCCCCCCCCCCCCCCCCCCCCCCTTTTGCTTCTGGCCTCCGGGGATTTTGCTCGCAGGCGAGCTCCGTCACCTTCGCCCCATCATGAGTCCGGTCACAGGACAGTGGTTGGAGGGCGTCTCCTAGCGCGGTCGGTCGTCTATGTATACGTGGCTCCTCAGACCACCTCCGCGCCTGGTATAATGTGTTGCCCTCACCACGCCAGACCAGCGACGCGGCCCCTGGCCGTTCCCCACTCCCTAGCACTCCCAGTGATGCTCGGCCAAACGTCTGGCAGCTCGTTCTGGCGGTGGGACTTCCAACAATGCATACATTGATGCTGGGCCCCCCCACTGGACCGACTCCCCTGGCAGCTGCCAACAGCAGACCTGGAAAGCCACGTCAAAGTTCCTCGATGGCAGACGAGAGTAAAAGAGCCCCTTCCAAGCTGCCCCGTGACGCCCCTTACAGACGACCCTGATACGCCCGCACCGCGGTCCCCAGCCGCAGTTCACTTGGTCGAGACCCTCGGCCACGGTTTACCTGCCATCCCGGATCATGAGACTTCGTCTTCAGACGAAGGCCGTCAGGTGAGACACATGACCCCTCACGCAGTGTTATTCTCCGACACTGCCTCCTTCAGGCTTCCTGTCACCTAAGGAGGACCGCGAAGGCAGCCAGAGGGAGTGGAAGTTAAACATGAAACTTGTTGACCCCAGAGAACATTGAGAGGAGCCTTAAAGATGGCGACTACGCATGTTGGAGAACGGTGGAGCGCCCCTCATTTGACTCCACACACTCTGGTGGGAAAGCAACCAAGGAGCAACATTAAGTGGTTCTTCATAATTAAAGGGGTTCAGAGAGCAAGACTGCGCCAGAGGGAATTGTGCCAACTCCAGACAGATTTTGCAGCATACTGATCTTCTGCGTCGAGCCGGGGTATGTGATGTGAGGGAGGAACTTAGAGATTGATGGGAGGCAAGCTCAGACTCTTAGCCTCTGATTACGCCAAGATCACGCTTCCGATCTAGGGTCCGCATGTGAGAAGAAGGATGAGACGTGCTCCACGTTTCTTCTTCCATAAGGTTAAAAGGGGGAGCTCTGTGAGATACAGCTTTAGGGAGGAGGCAGGATCGGTTTGATCCTCACAGACAGAAAATGCGGAGGATACTGATAATCCTTTTACACCAGATTTGTATGACAAAAGACCCACTGACCGTACCTCTCCAGACCTTCTGTCTCATTCAAGGATGGATCTTGGAGGACAAGCAAGCGGAGAGTCTGGACTACTCTGAACCCTATAGAGGGAGAATGACTATGCTCCATATGTTAACTTTGCACTCGAATAAAACTCCCGGAAGCGAGGGCTTACCGGCCGAGGTTGTATTAGGCTCTGTGGTCCTGGAAGGGGCCCGGGCATGATAGAAGTTGTACAACAACATGCTTCTGATGGTAGAATGTCAGACTCCATGAGGAAGGGCCAACATCACCCTAATAGACAAGCAGAAGGGGGAGATGAAGGGACATAAGAATTGGGAACCAGTTACACTCTTGAATGTAGGACTACAAGATCCTGTACTAAGGCCATCGCCAACGGGCGTCAAGTCCCGCTCTTGGGGACAGAGTGAATCCACCGGACCCAAACCTGTGACTGTACATGGCAGGAAAATTCTCGACAGCCATAGCGTGCTGAGTGATTCCTATCGCCGAAGTGCAGGGACAGACGGGTGGATGCTGCCTAGTCAGATGGACAAGGAGAGGCTGTTCGAAGGATTTCGCACACGACTGAGGGACGAAAGCTCTCAAATGGGTTTTGGGGAGGAATCAGGATTGGTATCAAACGGCTCGAAACTTAAATCCATAGTGCAGTCAAATCAATGGGTGGGAATTCAGGACAGTTTCCCTATAAGGTCAGAGTTAGGCAGGGTTGCCCTCTTATCCTGGCTGTTTGTTGCTGTATTGAAACCCTTTTGCCTGAATCCATCTGGAAGGTGCGGGCATAAGAGGAGTGAATTGACCAGGCATGGGGGGCAATCCAAGTTAAAGGACCACCTGTACATGGACGATGTAGCTGTCTTTGCTCGGATCCAGGGTCGGTCAGCAGCCTGATTAGTATCTGCGACTGTTTGAGTCGCCAACGGGAGCAGGGTGAACGAAGAAGAGCGAGGCATGCTCTTGGCAAATGGCCGACAGATATTCGTCCCCTTCACCATCATGCCTGATTGTCTTGAACGGTGCTGGGGAATCTGGTTCGGGTGCGGGCTGAGGCAGTATACAAAAATTGGCTGGTGCGGATAGCAGGTGGGGAGGCGCTGAGCTTGATGGACGCAACGTTCACCTCTCCTTAACGGAAAGGATTTGGTCATCAGTGTGAGGTGTCTCAGGGGCGGCTTACTTGGCACAAGTGTGGCCTGTTCCTCCCTCATACGCCACAGGGATCACCAGGCATCTTCCACATCATCTGAGGTGGGGCGAGGATGCGACCGGGTGCGGGGCACAATGTTCAAGGCGGCAGACAGGGGGTAAAAGCGTGCCCAACTTTCGCCCTCATTCTGATGGCCACTTCGTGTTGTGGCTGCATCAAGGCGGAGTGTAGAGCAAGGCCGTGGGCTCCCTCAAGTGTCACTACCTGCTGAGGTTCTACCTGTCCCCGGCTGTTGAGAAGGAATGGGCCTGGCGCAGTGTGCCACGCAATGTGCCGTCAGCTGGGACCATTGCGCCCCACCTGGCGTCGGTGGAGAGGGTTCTTCGGACCAACACCTCTTTTGAAAACATGTCCAATGGGCAGTGGTCAGGCACAGAATGTCCTGCAGGCACTGCAGGAGAAAGGACTTATGGACACTGGTGGCGTGGTTCCTGAAGCAGACTGCCAGCTCTCTGGCAAAATGCCTCATCGCCCGAACTCCACAAACATGCACCCAAGACTGGCAGGGCTGGCGTGTGAGGGGTGCCCCTTTTTTTCCCCCCCAGGGGTGGGGGGGTCAGCGCCTTCCTGCACCGTCCTGGAAACCTCACTACCAGCGCACGCTGCCCTCGGGTACGGCTGCTATGGCGAGGAGACGGTTGCCCAACTTTCACAGAGTGTGGGTTTGCTAAAAGAGTCTGGAGGAATAATGCAAAGGGTTCCCTGGTACGCTTTATCCCCGAACAGCTCGTCCAGAGGTCGCTGTGCATTTACGGACAGTTACCAGGGACAATTCAGAGACTTGACATCGAGTGCTGCTGGAGGAGTCATCAAACTCCGTTTTAAATAGCACGCCCATTTGGTCTGCTCGAGCATTGTTCACCACAGCAGAGCGAGATGTCCGTCGGGGAATGTTGCCCGGGACTGGCCCGCTGCAGACTGCAAGGACCGTACGGGCTGAGGGACGCCACTGAAGCTCGGTGCAGGCCAACGTCAAGGATCGGTGGGGGAGGGCCACGTCTAAACTCCCTTCGCGGTGGACATGTGGTGGGCACAAGGCATGGTGGCGGACGCCCCAATAGAAGGGAAGGTATCCACGCTTGTGCACGAGTGGGGGACTGATTTGTGGAAATTGAGAAAAAGAAAAGTCTATCTGATATATTGATTCTATTGTACAGTCCTCGATAATGTCCGGATGGATTTTTCCGCAAGGGTAATGTACTTTTATATATTTATCATTCCGAATAAAGTATATTTTGAAATTAAAAAAAAAAAAAAAAAAAAAATCTGGTGTAGATCGCCCATTCTGGACGTGTGTACTTCAATGGCCATCATTGATTCGGCTGGACCGATCGTTCGTGTCCGGGACAGCGACTGGACAGCACGTCAAAGTTCCTGATGGAGACGGGTAAAAGACGCGAAGCTGCGTGACGCCTTCAGACGACCTGCAGGCGGGTCCAGCGCAGTTCACTTGGTCCGGAGATCAGACGGTTTAGCCCCGATCTCGGATAGACTTCGTCGTCACGACGAAGGCCGTAACGGTTGGAGACACACTGACCTTACGCCATTGTTCTTCTCCGACCATGACTACTTCACGGCATCCTGTCACCTAAGGAGAGGCAGGAGGGCAGGCAGAGGGAGTGGAAGGGAAGTTAAACCCGAAACTGTTGATCCCAGAGTATGTCGAGGAGACTAAGAGGGATACGCACGGGGTGGAGAACAGGGAAGCCCTCTTGGTCTCCCCCCACACTCTGTTGGGAAGAACCCGGAGAACTTTAAGAGGTTCTTCGTAATTAAAGGGGTTCAGAGAGCAAGACCGAGTCAGAGGGAATTGTGCCAACTCCAGACAGATCTGCAGCTTAGGCTCCCTTCTGCCAGTCGAGTGGGTGTGGATTGATGGAGGAACTTAGAGAGTTGAAGGACCGGCAAGCTCAGCTCTTACCTCTGAATCCTCCCAAGATCATCTTCCGTCAGCGTTCCGCAATTGGCGCCAGGATGAGAAGTGCTCTCGTTTCTTCTTCCATAAGGTTCACAGGGGGAGCTCTGTGATGAACAGCCATTAGGGAGGAGGACGGCACGGTACATCCTCACAGACAGACATGCTGAGGATCTGCAAATCCTTTTAACAGATTTGTATGACCAAAAGACCACAGACAGTACCTCTCCCAGAACTTCTGGCCTCAATCACGGAGGTCTGGCCTGCAGAGGCGGACAGCAAGCGGGAGAGTCTGGACCAACCACTGACCCTAGGAGGAGCGACTGGCTCCATCCGTTTCCTTTGACTCGAATAAAATCCCGGAAGCGATGGCTTACCGGCCGAGTTGTATTTGGCTCTGTGGGACTGGATGGGCCCGGACCTGCTAGAAGTGGAGTGTACAACGACATGCATCTGGCTGGTAGCATGTCAGACTCCATGAGGAAGGGCAACATCACACCTAATCTACAAGCAGAAGGGGAGATGAAGGACATCATAAAGAATTGGGAGACCCATAAACACTCTTGAATGTAGACTACAGAAGATCCCGTCTAAGGCCATCGCCAATCGGGTCAAGTCCTGACTCTGGGACAGGTGATCTCACCCGGACCAAACCTGTGCTGTACCTGGCAGGAAAATCTCAGACAGCAAGCCTAGCGCTGCTGAGATATACCACGCCTACGTGCAGGACAGACGGGTGGATGCCTGCCATAGTCAGCTTTTGGACCAGGAGAAGGCCTTCGACAGGATTCGCACACGTACATGACGGGAAACGTGCTCCTCCAAAATGGGTTTTCCGGGGAAGGGAACTCTAGGAATTGGATCACAACTGCTCTACAACAACATCCGTAGTGCAGTCCAAATCAATGGGTGGGAATCGGACAGTTTCCCTGTAATGTCTGGAGTAAGCTAGGCAGGTTGCCCTCTCTCTCCTGTGCTTTTGTCTGCTGTATTGAACCCTTTGCTGAATCCATCAGGAAGGATGCGGGCATAAGAGGAGTGACATTGCCAGGCAGTGGGGGCATTCAAGTAAAGACCTCCCTGTACATGGACATGTCGCTGTCTTCTGCTCGCATCCAGGGTCGGTTCGCAGACTGATTATATATCTGCGACCATTTGAGTCGGCCACGGGAGCCAGGGTGCAACCGCAGGAAGAGCGAGGCCATGCTCTTTGGCAACTGGGCCCGACAGATTTCCGTCCCCTTCACCATCAAGCTCCTGACTTCTTGAAGGTTTTGGGATCTGGTTCGGGGGGGAGAGGCATGTAACAAAAATTGGCTGGAGCGGATAGCCAGGGTGGGGAGGAAGCTGGAGCTGTGGAGGCAACGCTCCCTCTCCAAAACGGGAAAGAATTTGGTTCATCAGGGTGTGGTGCGTCTCGGGGCTGCTGTAACTTGGACAAGTTGTGGCCACTGTCCCTCCCTCAATACGCCACAGGATCACCGACGGGCTTCATCTTCCACTTCATCTGGGGGGTCGAGGGATGGACCGGGTGCTGACGGGCCACAATGTACAAGTCGGCAGACAACGGGGGTAAAAAGCGTGCCCAACGTCGCCCTCATTCTGATGCACCTTCGTGCACTGTGCTGCATCAGGGCGGAGTGTAGAGCCAAGGCACGTGGGCACCAAGTAGTCACTACCTGCTGAGTTTCTACTGTCCCCGTGTTGAGAAGGACGGGGCTTGGAGCAGGTGCCACGCTAAGTGCCAGTCAGCTGGGACATTGCCGCCCCACCCTGGTGTCGGTGGAAGGGTTCTACCGGACCAACACCTTTGACCACATGTCCATCGGGCAGTGGTCAGCACAGAATGTCTGCAGGCACTGCAGGGAAAGGACTCTATGGACCCGGTGGCATGGTTTCCTGAGCAGACTGCCCACTCGTCTGGCAAAATGCCACATCGCCAGAACTCACCAACAAGCACCAAGACCTGGCTTGGCTGGCGGTGAGGGGAGCCCTCCCAGTCAGATCTTCCTGCAACCGTCGGAACCTCACTACCAGCGCACGCACGCTACCCTCGGACGGCTGTCTATGGCGAGGAGACGGTTGCCACCTCTTCACACAGAGTGTGGGTTTGCTAAAAGAGTCTGGAGAAAAATGCAAGGGTCCCTGGTACGCTTTATCCCGAACAAGCTCCCTCACAGAGGACGCTGTGATTTACGGACTGTTCCCAGGGACACATTCAGAGGCTGACATCGAGTGCTGCTGCTGAGTGTCATCAACTCGGTAAAAAGACGCCCTTTGGTCTGCCCGAGCATTGTTCACCACCCAGCAGAAGAGCAGAGATGTCCGTCATGGGAATTTGCCCGACTGGCCCGCTGCAGACTGCAGGAGTTACGTGCTGAGGGACGCCATGAAGCTCGTGCAGCCAACGCCACCAAGGCTCGGTGGGGGAGGCGCCACAGTCTAAGGCCCTTCCGCTGCTGGACATGGGGGTACGGTATGGTGGAGACGCCCCTCAATATAAGGGAAGGTATCCCACGCCATTGTAGCACGAGTGGGGACTGATTTGTGGAAACTTGGGGAAAAGAAAATGTCTAAACTGTATTGATCAATTGTACAGCCTCTGAAAATGTTGGATGGATTTTCCGCAAGGTTATTGTATTGTATATAGTTATCATTCGAATAAAGTATATTTTGAAATCAAAAAATAAAAAAAAAATTTTTTTTAAGTATCTGTTCTTTATGTGAAAGAGACTATCTGTTCTTATCAGAACAGTTCTGGCGGTTCCTTGGGGACCAAGGGGCGTGATTGTTTATCTTGCTTCTTTACGGAGCGAAATTTCATCCGTTGAGGAGTCAGTCGGCTGCAGGCTTAGAGGTGGATCCATGCTGGTTGGGAAACCAACCTAACACCTTATTCAGCAGGAGCAGGAGCAGGAGTGCAGGGTATTCGGAATACCCTGCGAATAAGCGTCAAGGACCTCAGCAAGGGGACCCCCTTCTCACGAGACCTGTTCGTGAAGAGGTCTTGCTAGAGGCCTGCAAATTTGAGGCCAAGTACATCTACTGCCTCCAGGATTTTCCGGGTAATGTTACCTTCAAGTATCCAACGGGATGGCAGAAGGTGATGGAAGTCTTCCGGGAGAGGGGAAATGAGGCTCCGCTGTCGCTGCTGAAAAGGTGCAGCCGCTCTCACACTCCCCACCCAGAAGGAGAAGGTTCATTACGTGCACAATGTTCAACCCACATGTGCCCGTAGTGGATGTCCTCACCTTCCTTGCTCGCTATGTGGAGGGAACAGGAGACTGTGTGGTTTGTGAAGGACATTGCACGGGATTTGGACCAGCAAGCGGGCAAGTTCAAGGTAAAGCTGAGGGTGGACAAGGATGGAGAAATCGTCCACCCCCCCTCGGTTTCCGTGAGTGGAGGAACTAACGAGGGTACTTGAGCTAAGGTAGGGCAACCCAGGCTGTGCAGGAAATGCAACAAGCCTGGGCATGTGATGGCCCAATGCACTGCAGCTTGTCTGCAAAAACTGGCAAGATGGAGGGCCATGAAGACAAAAGGACTGTCAGGCCAGCAAGAACTGCAACCTGTGCGGGGAGGCAGGCCACCTTACAGGGCTTGCCCTAAAAGAGCCTGCACCTACGCACAGGCAACAAGAGGAGCTGCGAATGCCAGCACCCCAAATGGGGGTGGAGGCACCCCCCACCACTGCAAGACCCCAGCAAAAGAGGAAAAACACAGAGAGGACAGCCCGACCACCTTGAGGCCCCAAGTGCCAGAAGGAGTCGCCCAGCATCCCGCCCAGGAGGGAGAGTCGATGGAGGAGGGGGGAACAGCAGGAGAAATGGACAATGGTGAACGTATATAAGAAGAGGGGTCATGCCCAAAGAGCCGAGGCCGGAAAGGAGTGGTAAGTTCAAAGAAAATCACAGAAAAGGCGTCTTTCTCTTACAGAAGGCAGCAACCTCTCCTCCTCGTCGGAGGATAGGCGACCGGGAAGTCCCAACGAGGAGGCAGAGGAAGAAGACGGGGAGGAAAAGGAGACCGAGAGCAGAGAAGTGGCCGAGGGGCTCCAGCCCCAGGACATCGGGACAGCAGCGCAGTGGTTGAGGGCACCAGCCCCCGGAGACAGGAATCTATCACAACGGCAAGAGGACCCCAGCTCCAGGGGACTGGGAGCAGTGCAAAACGGCCGATGGGCCCCCAGCTCCGGGCGACCGGGAGCAGCGCAGAGGCCATTGGCCCCAGCTACAGAAAGACAAAGAAGCGGCAGATGCCCAAAAAGGGGTGGAACGAGAAGGCCCCCCGCAACGACAACTTTGGTTACGCCACCTGCTACTCACCCATACTCACCTCACCGCTGGATTCCTGAGCCCAGGAAAGCTGAGATACAATTCACCGAAGATGCGGTGGGGATGATGGGACATGGAAAATGGTCAGTGACTCTAAAGACAATGGAGCTCAAACTGGCATCATTAAACGTGCGCAGTAATAAAGAAACACTGCGCGATGTGTAAATGCCTTACAGTAGCCTGGCCAAGGTCAAGGCAGATGTGACTTTTCTTCAGGAGTGCGGGCTGCACACACCTCCGCTGCTATCGGAGGTGGTCGCGATGGTGGCCCCACGGACTGTCTGCTGTGAGGTCGGGGGGAATGACACTCGTGCTTTTTCCGGCCTGGGGATTTTGCTGCGGGGAGGGAACTTCACCATCACTGAGGTCAGGGAAGTGGTTGGAGGGCGTCTCCTCGTGGTGGATGTTATGTATCATGGCTTCTCCGCTCCGGCTTTTTTTTGATAAATGTGTGTAGCCTCACCCACGCAGAGCGAGCGGCTGGCCGTTCTCCAGCAGCTCCCAGTGCTGCTGGCCCCACGTCCCGGCAGCTCGTTCTGGCCGTGTGACTTCAACTGCAATCATTGATGCGGCTGGACGATCCGGCAGTGCCGACAGCAGACTGGCAAGTCACTGTCCAAGTTCCTGATGGAGATGGTAGCGAAAGACGCAAAGCTGCGTGAACGCCTTCAGCGACCCCTGCAGGCGGGTCCCAGCCGCAGTTCACTTGGTCAAGATCGGACGGTTTAGCCCGATCTCGGATAGACTTCGTCTTCACGACGAAGGCCGTCACGGTGAGACACACTTGACCTCACGCCAGTGTTCTTCTCCGACCACTGCCTACTTCAGGCTTCCTGTCACCTACGGGAGGACCGGAAGGCAGGCAGAGGGACGTGGAAAGTTAAACACGAAACTGTTGACCCCAGAGAATGTCGAGAAGCTAAAGAGGGACTACGCACATTGGAGAACGGTGAAGCCCCTCTTGACTCCCCCACACTCTGGTGGGAAGCAACCAAGGAGAAACATTAAGAGAGTTCTTCGTAATTAAAGGGGTTCAGAGAGCAAGACAGAGTCAGAGGGAATTGTGCCAACTCCAAGACAGATCTGCAGGCAACTGCTCCTTCTGCAGTCGAGTGGGGTGGATGTGAGGAGGAACTTAGAGAGTTGATGGACCGGCAAGCTCAGCTCTTCACCTCTGAATCCTCCAAGATCATCTTCCGATCCAGGGTCCGCCATGTGGAGCAGGATGAGACGTGCTCACGTTTCTTTTTCCATAAGGTTTCACAAGGGGGAGCTCTGTGATGAACAGCCTTAGGGAGGAGGAACGGCACGGGTAGCATCCTCGCAGACAGACATGCTGAGGATCTGCAAATCCTTTTACACAGATTTGTATGACCAAAAGACCACAGACAGTACCTCCTCCCAGAAACTTCCTGGCCTCAATCACGGAGGTCTTGGAGGACAGCAAGCGGGAGAGTCTGGACCAACCACTGACCCTAGAGGACTGACTGCTCCATCCGTTCCTTTGCTCGAATAAAAACTCCCGGAAGCGATGGCTTTACCGCCGAGTTGTATTTGGCTCATGTGGGACTGGAATGGGCCCGGACCTGCTAGAAGTGTACAACGACATGCTTCTGGCTGGTAGCATGTCAGACTCCATGAGGAAGGGCAACATCACCCTAAATCTACAAGCAGAAGGGGGGAGATGAAGGACCTAAAGAATTGGAGACCCATAACACTTCTTGAAATGTGGACTACAAGATTCTGTCCAAGGCCATCGCCAACGGGTTCAAGTCTGCTCTGGGACAGGTGATCCACCCCGGACCAAACCTGTGCTGTACCTGGCAGGAAAATCTCAGACCAGCCTAGCGCTGCTGAGAGATATACCATCGCCTACGTGCAGGACAGACGGGTGGATGCCTGCCTAGTCAGCTTGGACCAGGAGAAGGCCTTCGACAGGATTTCGCACACGTACATGAGGGACGTGCTCTCCAAAATGGGTTTTGGGGAGGGAATCAGGAATTGGATCAAACTGCTCTACACCAACATCCGTAGTGCAGTCCAAATCAATGGGTGGGAATCGGACAGTTTCCCTGTAAGGTCTGGAGTTAGGCAGGGTTGCCCTCTCTCTCCTGTCTTGTTTGTCTGCTGTATTGAACCCTTTGCTGAATCCATCAGGAAGGATGCGGGCATAAGAGGAGTGACATTGCCAGGCAGTGGGGGCATTCAAGTAAAGACCTCCCTGTACATGGACGATGTCGCTGTCTTCTGCTCGCATCCAGGGTCGGTTCGCAGACTGATTAGTATCTGCGACCAGTTTGAGTCGGCCACGGGAGCCAGGGTGAACCGCAGGAAGAGCGAGGCCATGCTCTTTGGCAACTGGCCCGACAGATCTTCCGTCCCCTTCACCATCAAGCCTGACTTCTTGAAGGTGTTGGGGATCTGGTTCGGGGGGGCTGAGGCATGTAACAAGAATTGGCTGGAGCGGATAGCCAGGGTGGGGAAGAAGCTGGAGCTGTGGAGGCAACGCTCCCTCTCCATAACGGGAAAGAATTTGGTCATCAGGTGTGAGGTGCTCTCGGGGCTGCTGTACTTGGCACAAGTGTGGCCTGTCCCTCCCTCATACGCCACAGGGATCACCCGGGCCATCTTCCACTTCATCAGGGGGTCGAGGATGTGGACCGGGTGCGACGGGCCACAATGTACAAGTCGGCGGACAACGGGGTAAAAGCGTGCCCAACGTCGCCCTCATTCTGATGGCCACCTTCGTGTAGTGGCTGCATCAGGCGGAGTGTAGAGCCAAGGCACGTGGGCACCAAGTGTCACTCCCTGCTGAGGTTCTACCTGTCCCCGGTGTTGAGAAGGATGGGCCTGGCGCAGGTGCCACGCAATGTGCCAGTCAGCTGGACATTGCCGCCCCATCTGTCGTCGGTGGAAGGGTTCTTCCGGACCAACACCTTTGACCACATGTCCATCGGGCAGTGGTCAGCACAGAATGTCCTGCAGGCACTGCAGGGAAAGGACTCTATGGACCCGGTGGCGTGGTTCCCTGAGCAGACTGCCCAGCTCGTCTGGCAAAATGCCTCATCGCCAGAACTCACCAAACAAGCACCAAGACCTGGCTTGGCTGGCGGTGAGGGGAGCCCTCCCAGTCAGATCCTTCCTGCACCGTCGGAACCTCACTACCAGCGCACGCTGCCCTCGGGATGGCTGCTATGGCGAGGAGACGGTTGCCCACCTCTTCACAGAGTGTGGGTTTGCTAAAAGAGTCTGGAAAAAAAATGCAAGGGTCCCTGGTATGCTTTATCCCGAACAGCTCCGTCACAGAGGACTCTGTGATTTACGGACTGTTCCCAGGGACACATTCAGAGACTGACATCGAGTGCTGCTGGAGGGTCATCAACTCGGTAAAAGACGCCCTTTGGTCTGCCCGAGCATTGTTCACCACCCAGCAGAGCGAGATGTCCGTCAGGGAATGTTGCCGACTGGCCCGCTGCAGACTGCAAGGAGTACGTGCTGAGGGACGCACTGAAGCTCGGTGCAGCCAACGCCAAGGCTCGGTGGGGGAGGGCCACAGTCTAACGCCCTTCCGCTGCTGGACATGGGGGGGTACAGTATTGTGGAGACGCCCCTCAATATAAGGGAA
This sequence comes from Okamejei kenojei, assembly GCA_035221665.1. Taxonomy (NCBI): domain Eukaryota; kingdom Metazoa; phylum Chordata; class Chondrichthyes; order Rajiformes; family Rajidae; genus Okamejei; species Okamejei kenojei. The sequence goes on along the minus strand of JAVHYY010001090.1, from coordinate 19,573 downwards.
GGTATCCCACGCCATTGTGGCATGAGTGGGGGACTGATTTGTGGAAACTTGGGGAAAAGAAAATGTCTAACCTGTATTGATCTATTGTAAAGCCTCCGAAAATGTCGGATGGATTTCCCGCAATGTTAATGTATTGTATATATTTATCATTCGAATAAAGTATATTTTGAAATTAAAAAAAAATGTGCTCCCAGGATGAGGCTATCCCATTGCACTTCGGGTGTGCTGACGCCTGCGATGTCCCCAAATGCGAGATACTCGACTGCAAAATTTGTGGTAGTGGGGGACTGCGTTCGCGCTCTCCCCTGATTTGAAAATGAAAAACAGAATTAATACATACAAATGGTTGTGTGCTGGAGGATGGTGGTTACACAAAATGCTGGAGAAACTCAGCGGGTACAGCAGCATCTATGGAGCGAAGGAGATAGGCAATGTTTCCTGCCGAAACCCTTCTTCAGACCTCACTGGTGGAGTTACTGCTTCACAGCGCCGCTCGGTTTTTGAGGCAGCGAACACTGAAAATCCTTTCGATGGTGGGAAGCAAAGACCCTCGAGCGAGTTGCCGAACCAGGCCATGTTGCAACCAGTCAATATGGTCTCTACTGCACACATGTAGAAGTTCAAGAGAACAGCATTCATTAGGAGCAATTGTTTAGGGACAATTCACAAAGCAAATTAATCTACAAACCTGCACGCCTTTATAGTGTGGGAAACGGGAGATACCGGCGCACCCGGATAAAACGCACGCAGGTGACGGGTTGAGATAACAACGTAGACCTGAGTTTTACAAAATGTTAAATGGTCAGCTCGTCATAGATTACCAAACCTACACCAAACCTATTAGGAGCAGACGAGGGCATTCGATCCAATTTGAGATACCAGCTAGCAAGACAGATGTGTACAGCTATTGATCCCCCCCCCTCAAAAAGGCAGCCAGCATCATCAAAGATCCACACCACCCTGGTTACACACTCATTTCACCGCTGCCATCGGGAAGAAGGCACAGGAGCCTGAAAACTGTAACGTCCAGGTTCAGGAACAGCTTCTTTAATAGCCTAATGGGTATTGTAATAATAGACATTAGGCTATTAAACATTACAACCTCAAATGCGCTCTGAACTACATAGAGTATTATTGTTATTAGTGCACTATTATTGTTTGTTTGTTTGTTTATGTATGTGCACACACTAAACGTTTTCCCCATTTATTATATTGTTTACAGTGTACTGTGTTTTACATGTTCTGTTGTGCTGCTGCAAGTAAGATGACTGCCAAATGTTGTGAACACCAAAGATTCTGTGTTGAACTATGCCCAGTCCATCACGGGTTCTGACCTCGACACCATCGAAGGGATTTTCCCGGATTCGTACTTTATTATCACATGTGACACGTCACAGTGAAATTCCGTGAAATCGCTTCTTGGCCTTTTGGCTAAGATCAAGTGTAGCATCTGTAGCTACTTGAGTAAGAGAGACTACCTGTTCTGGGAGACTGAACAGGTCTGGCGGTCCTCCCAGGACGAGGATCGCGGATCTCGGACGGATCGAAGTTGGAGGTCATGTCGGTTACAAGGAGTCTGTCAGTTGCCGGCTTAGAGGGGGATCCATGCTGGTTGGCTAACCAACATCACACCTCATCCGGTCACAATGGCAGCAGCAACTGGAGCGGGAGGACAGGGTATCCGCAATACCCTGCGAGTGAGCATAAAGAACCTCAGAATACAAAGAATGTGAGGCACAAGTCGCTGCTGATTACGTGCAAACGTTAAATTCATGGTTCACATTTACCCACATTATACAGCATCTGCCATGCATTTGCCCACTCACCCAGCCTATCCAAGTCACCTTACAGCCTCCTAGCATCCTCCTCACACATAACACTACCCCCCAGCTAGTATCATCCGCAAACTTGGAGATGTTGCATTCAATTCCCTCGTCCAAATCATTAATATATATTGTAAATAGCTGGGTTGCAGCACTGAACCTTGCGGCATCCCACTAGTCACTGCCTGCCATTCTGAAAAGGACCCGTTTACTCCTACCCTTTGCTTCCTGTCTGCCAGCCAGTTCTCTATCCACATCAATACTGAACCCCCAATACCGTGTGCTTTAAGTTTGTATACTAATCTCTTATGTGGGACCTTGTCGAAAAGCCTTCGGAAAGTCTAGATATAACACATCCACTGGTTCTCCCTTATCCACTCTGCTAGTTACATCCTCGAAAAATTCTATAAGATTCGTCAGACATGATTTACCTTTCGTAAATCCATGCTGACTTCGTCTAACGATTTCACCACTTTCCAAATGTACTGCTATCCCATCTTTAATAACTGACTCTAGCAGTTTCTCCACTACCGATGTTAGACTAACTGGTCTGTAATGCCCCGTTTTCTCTCTCCCTCCTTTTTTTAAAAAGTGGGGTTACATTAGCTACCCTCCAATCCTCAGGAACTACTCCAGAATCTAAGGAGTTTTGAAAAATTATCACTAATGCATCCACTATTTCTGTGGCTACTTCCTTGAGTACTCTGGGATGCAGACTCTTGCCCAAGGGGCCATGCACAACAAGACTGCTAACTAACCCTTCCTCATTACTCAATACCCAGTCTAGAATAGCCTGCTCTCTCGTTGGTTCCTCTACATGTTGGTTTAGAAAACTATCCCGCATACATTCCCAGAAATCCTCTTCTCAGCACCCCTGCCCATTTGATTCACCCAATCTATATGTAGATTGAAGTTACCCATTATAGCTGTTTTACCCTTGTTGCATGCATTTCTAATTTCCTGTTTGATGCCATCCCCAACTCCACTACTACTGTTAGGTGGCAGATACACAACTCTCACTAGCGTTTTCTGCCCCTTAGAGTTTCGCAGCTCTACCCATATCGATTCCACATCCTCCAAGCTAATGTCCTTCCTTTCTATTGCATTAATCTTCTCTCTCACCAGCAACGCTACCCCACCTCCCTTTCCTTTCTGTCTATCCCTCCTGAATATTGAATATCCCAGGATGTTCAGCTCCCAGCCTTGGTCCCCCTGGAGCCATGTCTCCGTGATCCCAACTATAGCATAGTCATTAATAGCTATCTGCACATTCAACTCGTCCACCTTATTACGAATGCTCCTTGTATTAAGACACAACGCCTTCAGGCTTCTTTTTACAACACTCTTACTCCTTATACAATTATTTTGACAAGAAGCCCCTTTTGATTTTTGCACTGGAAACCCGCCACCTCTTATTCTCTGTTTATTATTTTCTTCTTCTTTCCCCTCTACATGTTGGATCTGAGTGCTTCCCTTCTCTGCCTCCTGCCCCAGACCCTGTCTACTGGCTTTCTCTATTTGAGTCCCTCCCCAAAACCATTCTAGTTTAAAGTCTTTGCAAATTTCCCTGCCAGGATACTGGTCCCCCTTGGGTTCAAGTGCAACCCGTCCTTTTTATACAGGTCACTCCTTCCCCAAAAGAGGTTCCATTGATCCAGAAACTTGAATCCCTGCCCTATGCACCAGTCCTTCAGCCAGGCATTTATCCTCCACCTTGCTCCATTCCTACTCTCACTGTCGCGTGGCACAGGAAGTAATCCTGAGATTGTTATGTTTGCGGTTCTTTTCCTTAACTCTCTTCCTAACTCCCTAAATTCTCCTTTCAGGATCTCTTCTCTTTTTTTACCTATGTCATTGGTACCAATATGTACCACAACCTCAGGCTCCTCTCCCTCCCTTTTCAGGGTATCTTGGACACATTCAGACACATCCCAGACCCTGGCACTAGGGAGGCAAACTACCATCCGGTCTCCGGACTGCATCCACAGAATCGACAATCTGACCCCCTAACTATAGAGTCCCTTATTACTAATGCCCTCCTCTTCTTTTCCTTACCCTTCTGAGCAACAGGGCCAGTGTCTGTACCGCAGGCCAGGTTTTTCTTGCTACCCCCAGGTAGGCTGTCCTCCCCAACAGCACTCAAACAAGAGTACTTATTTCCAAGGTGTACAGCCACTGGTGTACTCTCCAGCGCCCACCTCTGCCCCTTGCCCCTCCTAACCGTGACCCACGTGTCTGCCTCCTGTGGTTTTGGAGAGACTACCTCCCTGTAACTCCTCTCTATGACCTCCTCACTCACCCTGACCAGACGGAGGTCATCGAGCTGCTGATCCAGATTCCTAACACACTCCTTTAGGAGCCCCATCTCGACACACCTGGCACAGGTGTGGACGTCTGGAGGGCTACCCGACTCCATTACCTCCCACATCTGACATCCAGAACAGTAAGCTGCCCTGGCACTCATACTTCCCTTACCCTAGATACAACACAAAATACAATATACAATACAAAAACTGTACCTTTAACTCACTTTACCTTTAACTCACTTTACCTTTAACTCACTTTACCTTTAATGCAAACCAGAGGTTGCACCCAATCAGCTGCTTCCACCAGAACACTGGTTTGGGTTCCTCCTCCTCTCGCTCCAACGTCTCCTGGGCCTCTGTTAAAACAAAGCTCGATTTTTAATCCCACTCATACACGTAATTACGCACATAAATCAAACAGGCTGGCTGCACGCAAAGGAAACGGTTTATGTTCCCCTCGGCATACACCACTCGCCCTTTCATTCCACTTTCTTCATCTTCACCGATAGTATCCCAGCCCGGTATTACATCCCAGCATCTAATCATAATTGCATGTTTTCCCGTCCCATGACAGAACCCCCTGTCCACGTGAAGGCAATATGATACCTCTATCATTTTATCATACCACATTCTCACACACTAACTGCATAGCAGCGGTAATTTACAGAGGCCACGTGTTTGCGGTATGGGGGGGAAACCGGTTCTTCAATATTCACACCACTGGGCTGTAAGCTGCTCTAGCGAAATATGAGATGCCGTTCCTCCAATTTGCATTTACCAACACTCTGACAATGGAGGAGGCCGAGGACAGAAATGTCAGTGTGGGAATGGGAATGTAAGATATTCAGCAACCGGGAGTTCAGGTTACTCCCAGCAAATTACTCAAGGGTGGGGATCTGATTAGATATTAAACGTGCCTGACTATAACCATATAACAATTACAGCACGGAAACAGGCCCTCTCAGCCCTTCCAGTCCTTGCCGACCATTTATTTTCACCTAGTCCCATCTACCTGCAATCAGACCATACCCCTCCATTCCCTTCCCGTCCACATACATATCCACTTTACTTTTAAATGTTAAAATCGATCCCGCCTCCACCACTTCTGCTAGAAGCTCATTCCACACAGCCACCACTCTCTGAGTAAAGAAGTTCCCCCTCATGTTACCCCTAAACTTCTGTTCCTTAATTCTCATGTCATGCCCTCTTGTTAGAATCTTCCCTATCCTCAATGGGAAAAGCTTCTCCATGTCAACTCTGTCTATCCCTTTCATCATTTTAAAGCCCTCAATCAAGTCTCACCTTAATCTTCTGCGCTCCAAAGAATAAAGACCTAACTTGTTCAACCTTTCTCTGTAACATAGTTGCTGGAACCCAGGCAACATTTTAGTAAATCTCCTCTCTATTTTGTTGACATCCTTCCTATAATTAGGCGACCAAAATTGTACACCATACTCCAGAATTGGTCTTAGCGATGCTTTGTACAATTTTAACATTACTTCCCTACTCCTATATTCAATGCTCTGATTTATAAAGGCCAGCACACCAAAAGCTTTCTTTACCACCCTATCTACATGCGATTCCACCTTCAAGGAACTATGCACAGTTATTCCTAGATCCCTCTGTTCCACAGCATTCCTCAATTCCCTACCATTTACCATGAACGTCCTATTTTGATTTGTCCTGCCAAGATGTAGCACTTCACACTTATCAGCATTAAATTCCATCTGCCATCTTTCAGCCCACTTTTCCAAATGGCCCAAATCTCTCTGCAGACTGAACTCCAGAGACTGTCTGCAGAGTCTACAGAGTCTCTGTAGACAGTGTCTGTAAACTGTAGATTATGACGGAAACACAAATAATTTGGGCGGCACAGTGTCGCAGCGGTAGAGTTGCTGCCTTTCCAGCGCCGGAGACACGGGTTCGATCCTGACTACGGGTGCAGTCTGTAAGGAGTTTGAACATTCTCCCCGCGACCCCGCGTGGGTTTTCTCTGAGATCTTCGGTTTTCTCCCACACTTCAAAGAAGTGCAGTTTTGTAGGTTAACTGGCATGGTTGCGGGGCCTGTTTCCACACTGTATTTCTAAAACGAAACCTAAAACGAACTGAGTATCTAACGAATCGCTGACAGGCTGGGAACAAATTGAAACAATGGTGAAATATGGATTGAGTACGGCTCAATGTAATATTTTCTGTCATAAAACTGGGGGATTTGGAAAGAGCATTGCGTTGCGAGGTGGCAGAAAACCAGATGTGGAATGTATACCTCACAGAGTGGAAAGGGTTTCACCTTCCAGTGACACCGGTTCTGATTTCCACGCCCTTTGTTTGACAAAGCTCGTTGGCTTTGTCGTGGTTTTAAGACTCAAATTTGGATAATATGACACAGACACATAATTCTTCAAGAAGACCAAAGCCTTTATTTGCAAATATCAGCTTGGAACATTCAGAGACGACACCACCTGTCCGTTCTCTAATTGCTCTCTGAATCCCAGAAACAATCAGCTTTTTATTAGTTTCTAGCCCCATTATCTTGCATGCTGTACTCATTTCACACCAATCTTTCTTCAATTCTAATTTTCTCTATCTTGCCACCATTAAATTCCAACCTTGGCTCAATCTTATTAAACTTTACATTTCCCCTCGTATCTCTCCTACACTCGCCACCCTTAAATTTCAAACTGGTTACACAGGCTACACCATATTATACTGTTACATATTAGTTTATAAGTTTACACACAAAGATACAAATATTTTTATTAAGAATACAAAGGTAAAAATAAGTAATTTGTTAATAGGTAAATGATTTTATTAAGTACTGTTAGAAATCACGTGAGTCTAAAAACAAAAATAGGCTGATGTCTGATTATGTAAATAGCTGACATCTGCTGGCTATGATAAATGTTTTTAATTAAGTGTCCTCTGCTAGAACTTCCATAGCTTCACCCCTGTAATCAATGTTATTTAGTGCTAGGGAACTCGCTTTAACTATGTACTTAAATACTCAGGTCCTGTACTTAAGGCTCCAACATATGATCAGGTCTCCCTTGTTCTGGACTGGGCCCATAAGTGGAATTAGACTGGGGCTTCTTCAGAATGAGAGTCAGTTGAGGGAAACTAGACGTACAGAACAAATCACAGCCGGCACCGATGAATCATGAAAGGTGGAGCCCACAATGGTCCATTGTTGGCCGAGGAAGAGGTGATAATGAATTGATACAGTGAAACTAGCAAGACGTCTAAGGTGGAGGAGGTGTGAGGGATAAAGTGATTAAACCCTATTAAAGAAAGGAGTTTTAAAGAGAATTCAAACAGAGAGGGGCTGGAGAGGAGATTCTGACAGCAGTGTCTGAAAATTGCCAGACCCATCCTTGAGGCCTTGAGTAAGAAGAGATAGCTTTGTCTCGCTAGAGAAGGGGGTGATGTAGAGAAATCCCTGTCAGTGGAAAGGAGTGATGGATGGGACCCTAGTCACTATAGCTTAGCTTTAGTGCTGATATAGGAAAACTGAGAGGGTTCACTAGGAGGTGAGCAAAAGTGGGCCAGGTCATGAGCAATTGAGCATGCTTAATAGAAAAAATGAATATTACAACACACCCCTGGTCAAGAAATTGCTCATTACCATGAACATGCAATGTATGATGTGGGAGGTACGAGGGGATGTACGGTGGGTTGTGCCTACAGATTGTGTACCTCCGACCCTGATTGGAGAGAGGTCCGGAGAGAAAATTGAATGTAAGATTTTGTGTATAAAAGGGGATGATCTCCCTGGCTTCAGTGTGTCTCGAGTTGGAGAGGCACCCGGTCTGCAGACTCGTAAAATAAAGAAATCTCTTGCTTTCAGGATTTAGTCTTTGAGTATTTATTGTGAGCATAAAGGGTATCTCACAAATTGGGGGCTCGTCCGGGATCGCCACTCCGGCTGCTTGGTGGAGGCAAGGAAGAAGGGGATGGTGCACCCTGCTGATTTCAGCAGTCTCTGATCTCCTTGCTTGCCATCAGCAGTTTGAGCGAGTGATATCCGGTGAAAAGACTCCGGAAGCAAGAGGGGGTGTAAGGTAAATACGTACGGGACGGTCGAGTGATTCTTGTGCACAGGACCCAGGTAAGAAAAACGACTATTAAGTATTGCCTGGGCGATCGGGGGTTTGTCGGACGGGAATAGTCCGACAAGGTAATGGGAAACCGGAATGGTAAGGAGTAAGGGTCCGGGGAACCGGGATGAGGCTCATACTGATATGGAGCCTAACATTCCGCCCGATAGTCCGTTGGGGCGAATGTTGGATGGGGTGAAGGGAACACCCGGGGTAAAGAGTAAGGAAACTATGTGCCTGTCACCAGTATGGGGGTGAGGAACTTTAAAAAGGAGATGAAAAGTTTATTGGAAGACCCCTTGGGACTGGCTGAACAAATAGATCAGTTCCTAGGCCAAAAAACGTTTTTAATGAAAAATATTAAGTTGTTTCAAACAATCTCATTGAAGTAAGAATGGAACTAATGTAAAAACCGGTTTTGTATGAATGAGGAACTTTGTATATGTGATAGGTTTTGTTTGCTGTGGGCCCATGTTGTAAGGGTGTCTGTGTGTGTTCCTTTAAGGAATTGTAAGCAATGGGGAGGTTATTGTAAGGTAACGGACAATGCTTTGAATCATCGCAACTTAAAAAGGGGAAGTTGGAAAATGTAGGTTGCTTGGCTTCTATAGATTTCTTTTCAGTAAAGGTAATTTGGCAAATTGTTAGTCGTATGTAATTTGTAGGGGCAATGGTTTGAACAAAATTAGAAATAAGTTAATTGCTGAACAACAAGCAGCTTTTTATGGTTTGTTTAGATAAACATTCTGGTTGGAGAAGGGTAATAAATTAATGGGGCCCAGAAAAACAAAACGGAGTTGGCAGACAATGATGTCGATAAGGGGAAGTTTAGTTTACTTCAGAAGAAAGACAGATGGTCAGACAGGCAGGAGAAGGGGTTGCAGGCTGATGCGCCGACTTGAAATAACTAAACAGGGGAAGGAAGAAAAAGTATGAGAGATCTCAGGGAGATAATAATCAAGGGAATTAGAGAAGCCGTTCCCAGGGGACAGAATTTTCGAACGGGCTTTTGAAAATCAGCAGAACAAGGACGAACTTTCCGACAGTGTTTTTACAAAGGTTAAGGAAAAATGTCCAGCAGTATTCGAGGATACACCCTGATAAGACTGCAGGTCAGCAGTTGTTGAAGGTTAATTTTGTAACAAAATCATGGCCAGATATTGGAAAGAAATTGGAAAAATTGGAAGATTGGAATGAAAAACCATTGAATCAGTTGTTAACAGAGGCTCAAAAGATATATGTAAGACGGGATGAGGAGAAACAGAAGGGAAAGCAAAAATGATGTTGCAAGCAGTACAGCAAGTAGTATTGGAGGACGAGGAAGAGTGAATGGAGGGACCGAAGTTGGGGTCCCCGGAAAACAAGGAACAAGGATCAGGAGGGTGGTACATGGGGCCACCCTGGTGTTATTATTGTAAAGAGGAGGGTCATTTCAAGAGGGAATGTCCTAAGCGGACGACGGGAGGTGCAGTCGTACGCACTCATGGAGGAAGAATAGGGGAGTCAGGGGTTCCGCTCCCTGGGGTGTATAGGATACACACGGGAACCTCTGGTAAATTTGAAATTAGGACCCCAGGGAGAGGATATGATATTTATGGTAGATTCGGGAGCAGAAAGATCGAGTATAACTAAGGTACCAGAAGGAATGAGATTGGGTAAAAAAAAAAAACAGGTTAGAATCTCAGGGGTAGAAGGGAAAGTGATGACATTACCCGAGGTTAGAAGGGGTGTGGTAAGATATGAGGATCGAGAAGTCAGTGGAAGATTTTAAAAGGAAGGTGAATAAATTTGCAAAGGAGGATAAACTATCTGAGAAGTAAGACTTTGATTTAGAATGAGAAAGAAGGCAGATCAGAAAGGATTAAAGTGGAAAGCAGAGGGATGAATTGATGAGACTGCTTTAGAAAGAAAGAGCGTGAAAAAGGAAAGACAATGTTGTCAGTAACAACAGACCTGGTTGAAGTCTGGAATAAGTGATGCACCGACACACAGTGAGTCCTATGACAGAGCCAAACAGGGGCCAGAGATTCCATGCCAATAATAAATGTATTTGGGAGAGTGTTTTCTCAAATGCCCTAGCGGGAGTGAAATAAATCTGGATCTGAGCCCAGACAAGGCTAGTAAGGAGATAGGTAATGGATAAGGTGTGTTGGGGATGTGAACAGGTACGATAATCAGGAAATAATAATAATGATAATGATCTTAATAAGGAAATAATAATAATAATAATAATAATAATAATAATAATAATGATAATGATCTTAATAATAATATTAAGATAATGGTGAACATAGCTATGGTAAGAACATTAAGAAGAGGTATTAAATACACCTAGGCTAGGATGCGGCAAGCGTTTTTAAATACTAGCGCCGTGTTTTTAATCAGATGTTGTAGGCAGATTTGAAGGTGTTGATAAAAAAATAGTATGTGAATGAATTTTGTTGGTTTGTTCCACAAGTGAGGAGCAACGTGAGAAAGAAGACATTGTAATTATCTTGGAAAAGATGTCACAGGAGTCATGATGTATCAAGGAAGAAGTTTTGTTTGTCACAGCAGGTAGAATATTTGGACGAGTAAATATCTAAAGAAGTAAAAAAGCTATAGCGCAGGATTCAAATTGAAGCTTGCCTGCAATCTTGCTTAGCTCAATTGGCAGAAATTAAAGGCTTTAAGAGCAGCATAATGTACATGGAGTCCCTGGCATATGTTTGGAGCAGTAGGGAAACAAAAGGCTTTGAAAAAGCAACGGAGACCCCATGCAAAGTTAGCATGTGTGCCCCCCTATGGAATGTTGTTTTTGGGTTACCTTTATTTGGGAAAGATAGAAGGAATACCCACCATAGAGGGCAGTGATGTATTCTCAGGGAACTATTTACTGGCTGTATCTCGTTTCCCTTACAGAATTAAAAGCGAAAGATTATAGGCTCAAAAAAGCCCGCCACTTGACTTCCAATACATGCTGTAAAGGCCGGCGACTGGGTACTGGTCAAGAATTGGAAGGAGGAGAAACTCCAGCCCAGGTGGACCGGCCCATACCTAGTATTACTGACAACCGAGACAGCAATACGAATAAAAGAAAAAGGGGGGGGTGGACCCACGCGATCTGGGTTAAAGGACCCGTCGATCCACCTGTTCCTGAGGAGGAGGAACATGGACGGTGAAGCCGGGAAGTAAACCCCTAACAGTAATTTTAAAAAGAAAAGCATTGAATGTATAACTGACAGTATGAAAGAGCAGTCCGTGGTATTGTTTGGCATTGTATGTAATTGTTTTAAAAGGTATTAATAATTGTGATAAATGTTATCATCCTATTCAATACAGAGGGGTAATAACCAGATCATTTACCTATCATCATTCCCATGTGAATAAAGCATGCCATGACCGAAAGAATAGAATCGATTAATCATTTGCAAAGAGGGGGGAAAGGAGTATTTATTTGATGGCAGGCAATAGGGGTATATAGGGAAGTTTTGGGGCCGTTACCTTAAAACTTACCTGCCCAAGGGGAGAGAGATGGGTTTGTGTACAGTTAGTTTTTTCCCTTCTCAGATCGTAAAAGGGCAATAGATAAGACGAAGGAGGAAGTAATAAAAGAGGTTACTAAGGTATAGTCACGAAGCCTCCCCCTCGCCCCCACAATAATACTCTCAGCCTCAAGTGCACCAGACACTGTACGAAGAAATCAAGAAGCAAGATCGAAATCCCTGAAGGAGGAAAAAACCTGTTTTGTGGACTTGGCCACCCCGGATAGCTGGGACCCTTGAATGTGACTAACTGTTGGGTCTGCGGAGGACCGCTGATGAATTCACGTTGGCCGTGGAGGGGATCCATTGTTGAAATAATGGGACCTGATGGGGTTGAACCTGACAATTGGACAAGACCGAGATCCCCAGGTATGGTCCTGACAGATGCTCCGTCGGGACTGAGTGTATCGCTAGGAGGCCCTGGGCAAAGATGCCGTCCCTAGTAGGCAGCAGCCCCTGCCAGCGCATCGTCACCCAGTGGCCAAATCAGGTCCCGATGTGTGGTGGCCAGAGGAGCCTAAATGGTAAATCTAACTAAGAAATATGGGAAAAACTGCGCTATCCGGATGGAGATTGATGGAGTGGAATCAGAGCCGAACTATGGAACTGCACCGGGAATAAACCCTTATCAGGGATCCCAGTATTGCGAGATATATGGAACAAGGTTGCCTCTAGTGGACCGCCCCTGACAGGACTGTTATGGATATGCGGATACAAGGCATACTGCGGTGTTACCGATGAATTGGCACAGAACTGGGACTTGTTTTTATTGGACTGGTAACAACCTGGAATTCTCCCTGTTAACCCCCAAAGAAGGCCAGTCGGGGTTAGGAACACCTGTATTTGATGACCTATATCGAAAAAGAGGAAAATAGACATTGAGAATGGGAAGATGATGAGTGGCCACCAGCAAGAAATCATCTCATACTAAATCTACGGGACCAAGCCACTTGGGCACAAGAAAATGGATCCAGGGGCTACCGAACACCATATATATAGGTTAAACCGATCAAAAGCCTACAGGCAAGACTGGAGGTAAAATTACCAACCAAACTGCGGGGGCGCTGGAGATGCTGGCAAAGCACAGACGCAAAAGATGAGAACAGCGATATAAAACCAGAACAGGTTAGCCCTAATTACCTCCACCTGCAATAAGAAGGAGGGGTATGCGGGAAATTCAACCTCTCAAATTGCTGTTTTGAACATCGATGATAATGGACAGGCAGTGATGGACATATCAGAAGGATCCCGGAAGTTGGTTGGCGCATGTTCCAATACAAAAGTGAATTCGATTATGGAACCCAATGGTGGGATTCTATCCCTCGAGGAAAACATGTGAGACGGTGGGACTTGTGTTCTATTGCAGTGCTGGACTGATCCTCATCCCCTGTGTATCCCTTGTTTTAGGGAACTTATTACCAGAAATATAGAATCAGATGCAGGCTGTAGTCATGCCTATGGGAGAGAAAGGGGAAATACAGAAAATTAAGATAATGCGACCAGGGAAGTTTATGATTTACAGAGGAGAAGGTAAGGACGATGTAACGTCAGTTCGCATTGAAGAACATAACATGAGGGTTTAATCAGGGTATGCGTAGCAAAAGAAAAAGGGAGGATTGTGAGGAAAAGTGATTAAACCCTATTATAAGAAAGGAGTTTTAAAGAGAAAAAAATTCAAACAGAGAGGGCTGGAAGAAGGAGATTCTGACAGCAGTGGTCTGAAAATTGCCAGAACCCATCCTTGAGGCTGATAATAAGAGATAGCATTTCTCCGCTAGAGAAGGGGGTGAATGTAGAGAAATCCTGTCAGTGGAAAGGAGTGATGGATGGACCCTAGTCACAATAGCTTAGTCTTAAGTGCTGATATAGGAAAACTGAGAGGGATCACTAGATTTGAGCAAAAGTGGGGCCAGGTCATGATCAATTGAGCATGCTAATAGAAAAAATGAATATTACAACACACCCCTGTCAAAGAAATTGCTCATTAACCATGAACATCAATGTATGATGTGGTAGGTACGAGGGATTTGTACGGTGGGTTGTGCCTCAGATTGTGTACCTCGACCCTGAATGGAGAGAGTCCGGCGAGAATGAATGTAAGATTATTGTATAAAAGGGGATGATCTCCTGGCTCAGTGTCCTACGAGTTGGAGAGGCACCACTTTATCATTAAAGAAAAATTGACTTCCGGTCTGCAACTCGTAAAATAAAGAAATCTCTTGCTTTCAGGAATTAGTCTTTGAGTATATATTGTGAGCATAAAGGGTATCTCACAGAGGGATAGAGAGAGAGGGAATGCCAAGGGTTACTTGAAATTACAGAAATGAATATTCATACTTTATGGAATGAACAATGAAGATGTGTAGGAAGGAACTGCAGATGCTGGTTTAAACAGAAGATAACACAATTGGCGGAGTAACTCAGCGGTCGGCAGCATCTCCTGAGAGAATGAATGGGTGACGTTTCGGGGTCGAGAAACCCATCTTCATACGTTTAGGGATTAGGGAACACTGAGTGTTATATAGACGATGTGTGAGAGATAAAGAACAATGAATAAAAGATATGCAAATAAAAGTTCCGATTTAAAGAAACAAGCTATTGTTTAGCATGTTTGTACGGTTAAAACAAGAAGCCAGAGTTATTCAGCATTTGTGTCACTCTTCGGTTTAAAAAACCAGTCATCTGCAGTGCTTCCTCAGTGCTGGACGATAGTTCGCCGGAGTGTCTGCAGCGAGTCTAGTGCTGAACACCCGCGATTACTGCAGGAGTTCAGCAGCTCGCGAAGTGAAAAACTTGACCACGATCAAACAAGGCTTCAAAACAACAGCATTGAGAGTTTAAGGAAGATCTAATTGTCCCCTCTGTTTAGCCTTATTCACCGATCCGTTCACCAGACTTCGGCCACAACTTCTGCCGCGCCGCTCACGCAGTTATGGGAAACTGAAGATAGAAACTCATGCCCGTAATGTAGGGAGGAGTTTGCGGAGCGCAACCCTCAGTGGCATTCGGGCCTTGGCGAGTCTGTCTGAAAAAGCTCGAACATTGGAGCCTGAATCTCAAAGAGAAGAAAGTAAACTTCACTCGTGCACACCAGAGGAACCTGAAGCAGTTTTGGAAACTGACAAAAGCTGATCTGTGTGGTTTGTGCAGCTGGGCGGGAACAACAAGTCTCACGCTTCATGACGGTAGACGAAGCGGTTGAAAAGTACAAGTAAAAAAAATAGATCCCTTTCCTGTATACATTACATTGATTGTATCTGATTCTATATTCTGGTTTTTTTTTTCATCACAACTCCATTCTAAGCTGAGATCAATATCTTCCATAGAATCTCTCACACGCAAATAAATTGGCCTTGGAACAAATGGAACAGCAACAGAACAGAAGATTTGTGGAGTCTGGTAAGCCTCCTCCTTCCAAAGCCGAAATCTGAGCAGTTTTATTATCGTATTGCATTGAATAATATCTGTCTATCATTTTGCCAGGATCAGTCACAGTTTCCTGCAGTCCCACATCAGGTCCCTTTTGCTTAACTGCAACCAGATCCTCTCGATAAGAACAACGCCTACGAAATATCACACCGATGAGAAGGAGATGGAACTAAATAAAATGGAGAAAAATCTCCAAGAATTCAAGTGCGTTTGAAATCTTATGCAGCAGAACTCCTCCCCAATTTTACAGCAACAACTGGATCAAATAAATGGAGTGAAATTTACTCCAGGTGAGAGATTACTTATCACATCAGTTCAATGATAATGCACATACAGCCTGTTACTAAAACTTCTTTAAGATTTATTAAGGACCACTGCATAAATGTGTTCTATGAGTTTTGGTCTTTTCACAACAGATATGAAGTCCTATAAGCGTCTTAAGACCATGTCTTGCCAATGTAAAATTCTTCACCAAGAAGGCCATTCATTTGGCCCAGTTTCACACGATGTGAATGATCATCCAAGGTCATAATGAATGGTGGAGCAGGCTCGAAGGGCCAAACGGCCTACTCCAGCACCTATTTTCATGTTACTATGTTTTCGATCAAATCATGCATTCAAAAATACGGTAAATGATTCAGTATTGTAGTATTTTCCTTTACTTGCAAATCCTTTCCAGCTGAAACACATGTTAGATCTTCCTACCTTGCACCCCTCCCGTGGTTCTACTTCTTTACTGAACTTTCTTCTTACTATCCACCGCCTAATAGTTGAGGATTTTCGCAGACTGTCAAATGATTTGGAAGGGGCGATCACGGTGGCTGCAGTGATATAGCCTTTAACAGCGAATGCAGCGCGAGACCCAGGTACGATCCCGCCTACAGTGCTGTCTTTAACGGAGCTTGTACGTCTCCCCGTGACCTGCGTGGGTTGTTCTCTGAGATCTTCAGTCCTCCCACACTACAAAGACCTACAAGGATGTAGGTTAATTGCTTGGAAAATAAGAAAATAGTCCCTAGTCGCTGGAGATAGTGTTAAAGTGTGCGGGGCTCGCTGTAGGCGTGGCCAGGTGGTCTGATGGGAATGTTTGGCTCAATCATTGAGATTTTGTGTTGTATTTAATTTCAGGTAAGAAGCTGGTCCACAATCGAATGTATGATGTATTCTTTATTGAACCCCCTGCACAATTTTGAGGACTATTCACAGAGGTGTTGACAAGAATTATTAAAACAAATTATCTAAATATTCGCAGGGTTATGGATTTGGGGAGAATACATGTTCGGTGCAACGGAGTCTCTGCCGTTTGAAAAATAAATTCGATCCCCCCCGTTTTTGTTGAACTTACCTTATGAGAAAAAGTTTGTCATCATTAAGCGGAGTAACAATGACACAAATTCATCCATGCTACGTAAATATAACATATCTTGTGCAAAGAAGACAAAAATTAATGAGATAGTGGAAATTAGTTTTGATTATTTATTATTTTCCGCGTGTGCAGTGAAAAGTGTTTCAATGTTAGATTAAATTAAATATTTATCCTAGTCCCAATACAAACCTTTGCATGGAAACATGCCTGTCAAATCGACAGCGGGCGAATCAGGTCCATGAACACATGAACACAAACACAACCTAAACTCACATCAATGAGGGAAACCACACACCTGCACACATTCAAACTTCATAAACAGTTGACACATGAACTCGAATTCCCAGAGCAGCAGTGAAGCAACTTCAATCCAATCAATTTACATTCACAGTGGTATCAAAAGTTCATAAGGTCGTAAGGGATAGGAGCAGAATTAGGCCATACGGGCCCCACAAGTCTACTCCACCATTCCAATCATGGTTGATCTAACTCTCCGTCCTCAACCCCATTCTCTGGCCTTTTCACCCATAACCCCCTGACACACACCCGTCCTAATCTAGGATCTCTTATCTCTGCCATAAATAAATATCCACTGACTTTGGCCTCTATGCCTTCTGTGGTAAAAATTTTTCACAGATTTAACACCCTCAACAAAGAATTCACCCCAACTACTTCCTAAAGAAACGCCCTTTAATACTGAGGCTTCTGAGACTCTCCACAAAGTGGAATCATCCTTTCCACATCCACTCAATCCATGCCTTCAATATTCGATAAGTTTCAATGAGGTCCCCCTTATCCCTCTAAACTCACGAGTACAGGCCCAATGCGTCAAATATTCATGCCAATGGGTTGACTGTTATTATCATAACAATGCGCGATGTTACCCAAAGTAAATCTGTGCCTACACACACTCAATGGTACTTTATATATCACATTGTAACTGCACAGTTTTCAATATTTAGCATATTTACACATGCAGCCACAGCCATGTTTTAGCGTCATTTCCAAAGTCTGGCCCCGCCCGCACCGCTCTGTCTACTGGAGCAGCTCCCAATCCAGGCGAATCCCAGCTCATGCAGTGCCTTCCTCTGTCACCTTCAACCAGATCTGGCCCATGAATCCGACATCCCTCTCCTTGCCCTGCCGGCTTTTGGTCCCAGGACGCTTCCTGCAGCCAACCTTGAAGGCGTGGAGCATTGCTCTCCCCAGGTCTCCCTCCTACCGGCCCATGCTTCCCTCGCGTCCGACGTCTCCATCGACTCACTCCTCCGCCTCCTCTTTATCCTTTTTCCTCTCCCTACCCACCCCGGGCCGGCATGAGCCTCAGGCCTATAGTCCGTTGCTACTCAATCACCATGGATGACTCTGATCTGCCCTTTGTGAGCCTCACAGAAATTATGAAATGGCAACAGGCGGCAGTGCATTAAGACATGGAGGCCATGATTAGTGTGTGGAAAAGGATACTGAAGATGCTGTTTTCTAGCGAAGTATACACAAGTGCTGGAGTAACTCAGCGGAAGGGGCAGCACTGGGTCAAAGAAGGGTCGCGAACTGAAATCTCACTCACCCTTTTGCTCCAATATGCTGCCTAATCCCCACTTTATATTCATACACCAATTAAAAATTCATACACCAATAAGTAACTAACATTAATCAGTAAAATGCCAGCCCTGTCAGCCTTGCACATTTCCCTCACAGAATGTGGTCAAGGAGGATTTGGCTAAAGCCTAATGAGTAGTACTCTGAGTTTAGAAGGGTAGAGAGATCTTATTGAAATATAATAAGAGATTAAGGGTTTGGACATTCTAAGGCTGGAAACAGCTCCCGATGTTTGCGTAGTCCAGAACCAGGGGCCCACAGTTTTAGATATCAGGAATATCCATTAGAACCCGATAAGGAAACACAACTTTTTTACACAGAGAGATGTTGAGTCTGTGAAATTCTCTGCCGCAGAGGGCGGTGAGGCCGATTCTCTGGAAACTTTCAATCGATTCTAGATAGGCTCTTGAAAGTACGTAGTCAAGGGATATGGGGAGAAGGCAGGAACAGGGTACTTATCATTGGGGATTAGATCACCCTGATCACATTTGAAGGTGTGCAAGCTTAAGGCCGTATGCCTACTCCTGCACCTATTGACTATGTGATGTCCACACTTACTTCCCACTGGACATGGAATCCAGACATAAAAAAGTGTCCCAGACCCAAAGTGCCATCTGGCAGTTTCCCATCCTCACACGCTGCTGACACGCTGAATTTCCTCAATACTATATTTAATCCTTAAGATTCCAACACTCCCATGTCACGAATCCCCGGACATACCACGAATAACTCCAATTATAGACAACTAAAAGCTGGAATAACCTCGGCGTGAGAGGCAGTATCTCTGGAGATAAGGATTGGGTGATTTTTTTAGGTCGAAACCTTCTTCGTCTGAGAGTCTGCCTGCCCCGCTGAGTTACTCCAAAGGTTTTGACTATCTTCGGTTTAAACCACATCTTCAGTTCCTTCCCTATACATACCCTTATATTATCACACCCATATTCCCAGCCAACCGCGTTACAAACATGGGCGTAATTTCTCATGTGTGCTTAGTAAAATATTTGTTTGGCAAGAATTACATCTTGCTGCAATGTTAAACCCACTAAATTAACCTGCACGTACAATGCACTTACTTATTGCACAGAGACCACAACAACCCCACAAATCTCCAACGTACATGTGATAATCATCTGGCCCACTTAGCAATACTCTCAGTTTTATAAACTGAGAATTCCACACAGACAAATCCCCCAGATCCTCAAATTCAGTAGAAGAGTCCTGGGAATCCGTACAGGAACCTCATTGGTGCCAAGGCCAGTCCCATTTGCCCGGTAGCCCCCATATCCTGTTGAACTTTTCCTGTCCATGTACCCTGTCCAAAGAGGTTCCTTCCACGTACCCTTTACAGAGAGTTGTGCGTCTGTGGCAAGCTCTTCCACAAGGGCGGTGCCGGCTGGATCACTGGATACTTTCAAGAGAGAGCTAGATAGA
>JAVHYY010001089.1:0-27604 GCA_035221665.1 Okamejei kenojei | reverse complement strand
CATAGAGGAGATAGTATCGGGTGGTGATTGATCAAAAGGCCCCTAGGAGACAGTCTGATTGGCTGCCAAGTGACCAGCGCATTATGTGATTGGACACAATAGCCCTTGGAGACGCGGCTGATTGGCGAGAGGATACCGATTTAATTGATTGGACGGGAATTTTTAAGGGTACTGGTCGTGAATGGACTGCAACCCCCTTAGAGACAGTCGTTGATTGGTGGCCACCAATATAATCGGGCGCAAAAAAAATAAAATAGGAAAACAATAAAATCGAAATTACGATTTAAATCGGAATAAATATCATGCCTGATCTCACAAAGAGACTAGTATTCTTGATCTGCATTTCCTTCACCACCAACCACTAGTCCCCTTGATATATTTATTAATGTTATCTAATTTGCTTGGGGGTGGGCAGGGGGGAGGGTGGAGGGTGGGGGAGGAGGGGAGAGCGAGGGGGGGAGAGCGAGGGGGTGAGAGAGGGGGGGGGGGGAGAGAGGGGGGGGTGGGAGGGATGAAGATGGTGGAGAGAGTGGAGGGGGGGGAGGGATGAGAGAGGGGGAGGGAGAGTTAGAGAGGGAGGAGAGAGACGGAGAGGGGAGGGAGGGGGGGGGCGAGAGAGGGGAGAGAGAGGGGGTAAGCGAGAGAGCATGGGGGGTAGAGAGAGGGAGGGGGGAGAGAGCATGGGGGGAGAGAAGAGGGAGGGGGAGAGAGCATGGGGGGAAGAGGGGGGGGGGAGAAGACGACAGAGAGAGAGGTGAGAGAGTGTGAGGAAGAGAGAGAAGGGAGAGTGGCGGGGCGCACGCCCGCAGGGGCCTGAGCGAGGCATGGAGCGATCTGAGACAGTGAAAAAGCAGCGGGTGACCAGCCATTCGTGGCTTTCCGCAAAGGGAAGCGCACCCACCATCGTGACAGAGCCGGGCCGGGTCAGGGGGAGACAGACATCGTGCCCCTCTGGAGAGAAGGTCGTCCCCTGTGACGGGTAGAGGGAGAGAGGAAGGGAGGAGGAGAGAGGAGGAGGTGAGAAGAGGGGGGGGGGTTGGATGGGAGCCAGGGCGAGTGAGTGGGCTGCAAAAATGCGGAGAAGACAGAAGCGGCCCTCTGACAATCTGGAAACCCGCAGCTGAGTGAGCCGTCAGGCGATGGGATTGGCGAGCTGCACGGGCAGCGAGGAGAAAATATTTAAAGACGGAACTCAGATGCTGAGAATCGAGGGTACAACAAAAAGCTGGAGAAACTCAGCGGGTGCAGCAGCGTCTAAGGAGCGAAGTAGAAAGGTCGAGGACGTTATTCGGGTCGAGAGACCCTTCTTCAGACTGAAACCCGAAACGTTCGCCTATCTCCTCGCTCCTTAGACCTGTCAGCACCCGCTGAGTGTTTCTCCATTCACCATCTTTTTTGTGTACCCGGCGAGGAGAAAACCTCTTACAGCGCGTGGGAGCCTCTGCAGCCCAGTGATCTGTCCGATTAGTTCACATTCGTCCTTAGGATTAAGTAGCGCAGGATAAACTGGGAAACCTACATGCACAGAGATGAAAACTGAAACTGGAACGTAGGAGGAACGACGTCCCTCTGGTACCCCGCCCCCCACCACCCCCCCCCCCCGCCCCCCCCCCCCCCCCCATTTCCATCACTGCACTCACACACTCCCAAACACACACAAGTATGTGCTAACTTAAAATCGGCAAAATCCGGGATTTACGATATGAAAATCGTACCGCCCGTAATTGGCCAATTTTCCGTAGAAATTACGGGAAATCCGTACCAGTTGGCATCTCTGCCTCCCGGGTGGGGGGGGAGACCCAACCGGCCACGGACACAGCCGGACAGGACGTGACGGCCGCGGTGCCACAGGTAAACAGGTCCGGTACTGCAACCCCTTCCCTCGCACCAACCCTTCCCACTCCAACACACGGGGTCCCAGCACTGAGGGTCAGAGCAACACGTAGCTGCACGCAGCAGCAGAGGACTCCAGACACAATTAGCAATTCACAGGACGACTTTCAGCAGCACACATGGAGGGGTAGAGGGAAGAGACAGGCAGAAGTAAACGAGACACCCCCATACAAGCAGAAACATTACCTGGAAAATACAACCAGCAAGCCTGTTTTAATAATTGGAGATTCCAACATTGCCAGGATCCCCAAATTCTCCAACAATAACATACAAATTGGACAGCATCCAGGAGCCAAATGTAATACATGCCACTTCCATCCTTGACAAACTTGAGCCAATGCCCAGAAACTCAAAAAGTCCATTCTCTCATTTGGCATTAATCACAAGGAACAAAGACCACGGAGTACTGCATCAAACAACTCCAAACCACTACATAGATGGCCAGTCGTAAAATTCCCTAATGCCCAGCATAAGGATCATCCTATAGATCAACTTCAGCCATTTTTCCTCCCAGCACCAGAGCAGGACACACTCAGACAACTTCATGACTACATACAGACCAAGAAA
The DNA here is from genome assembly GCA_035221665.1 of Okamejei kenojei. Lineage (NCBI taxonomy): Eukaryota > Metazoa > Chordata > Chondrichthyes > Rajiformes > Rajidae > Okamejei > Okamejei kenojei. The sequence continues at coordinate 25,144 of JAVHYY010001089.1, read as the reverse complement.
CACTTTCCCACCATTCCACCTGCCAGTTTAAGTAGATCCCCGACCACGTCCACTGGGACAGAACCCACAGCCGCGAGCCATGATTCAAGAATGGATGAAGCATTTAAACTGTTAGGGACACCTTGCACCAAGAGAGGCAGGGCCCACAATTGGGGAAAACAATCATCAACCTTTCTAAGCATTCTCTTACCGAAACCAAGAGAGGGACTGACAGAGGCCTATCACCTTCGTCCCTACTCCCAAATCCCACAAGGAACAAGTGCAGGGTGACCTACACAGATTTTATCGATCCCATTAAGTAATACACCACTTCAGTGGCGCCGAACCTGGCGAAATTATACCCTTAGGCCACTCACAGATGGACCCCAGATGACGAGGATGTCCCTGGAGAGATAACAGAATTTATAACAGAGACAGCATCAGCCATTGGGGATAAGCCTACAACGAAAGACATATGTCTAACCTCACCAGAAAAAGAGAGGCAGCCTTTATAGAGGGCTGAGGGAGAACAATGAGATAGAGATTCAAACCTACAGACAAGGGGAGCAGTAATAGTCATCATGACAGACAACAGTACCTCTTTGAGGCACAAGACAACTGAATAAGATAGAACACTACACTAAGTTAGATGAGCTCATATATAAAGACACACAAAAGGAAATATGGGATAGTTTGGCAGAGCTTAAACAACAGGATACATCCAAGAGACAAGTAGAATACCTAACAGGACCACAACTCAGGCGAGGAAATTCTACATGCTCCAAAGAAACACCAAAACCCAAGACACATGACAGTGCCTTGAGAACTACCGCCAGGTAGGCCCATAGTGTCAGACTGTAGTAACAAAACCTATGGGTCAGCAGATTACATAAACCACTACCTTAACCCAACTGGCACAACAAGCACCCCACTACATTAAGACTCCAACCACTTCACCCGAATAGTTAACTCCCTCAACATACCTGCCCAAATGCAATACTCTTCACATGGATGTGGAAAAGCCTGTACACAACATAGAGACAGACAGTGGGATACAGGCAGAGTTAAAAACATCCTACAGAGAAATCGTGACCCAGAGAACCAGACGAATGCCCTAGTTAAACTACTTGAGCTTGGTATTCGACCTAAGAATGACTTTGAATTTAACGGGGAATTCTATTTACAAGTCAAAGGGACAGCAATGGGGAAGAAGTTTGCCCCAGTGTATGCCAACATATACATGGCAGAATGGGAGGAGACAGTGTGAGGGATAAAGTGATTAAACCCTATTAAAGAAAGGAGTTTTAAAGTGAATTCAAACAGAGAGGGGCTGGAAGAGAGATATCTTACAGCAGTGTCTGAAAATTGCCAGACCATCCGTTGAGGCCTTGAGTAAGAAAGATAGCTTTGTCTCGCTAGAGAAGGGGGTGTGATGAGAAAGAGAGATCCCTAACAGTGGAAAGTGAGTGATGAGGAAGGACCCTAGTCACTATAGCTTAGCTTTAGTGCTGATATAGGAAAACTGAAGAGGGTTTCACTAGAGGTGAGCGAAAGTGAGCCAGGTCATGAGAAAGTGATGCATGCTTAATAGAAAAAATGAATATACAACACTACCCCTGTCAAGAAAAAAAAATTGGGGCCCCAATTCATTACCATCGAACATGCAATGTATGATGTGGGAGGTAAGAGGGGATGTACGGTGGGTTGTGCCTACAGATTGTTGTACCTCCGACTCTGATTGGAGAGAGGTCCGGAAGGAGAAATTGAATGTAAGTTTTGTGTAAAAAGGGGATGATCTCCCTGGCTTCAGTGTGTCTCAAGTTGGAGAGGCAAACCCGGTCTGCAGACCACGTAAAATAAAGAAATCATCCTTGCTTCCAGGATTTAGTCTTTGAGTATTTAGTTGTGACTAAAAGGTTATCTCACAAATTGGGGCTCGTCCGCGATCCGCCACTCCGGCTGCTTGGTGGAGACAAGGAATGAGTGGAAAAAAGGTGCACCCTGCTGATTTCAGGCAGTCTCTGATCTCCTTGCTTGCCATCAGCAGTTTTGAAGCGAGTGCTATCCGCTGGAAAAGACTCCGAAGCAAGAGGGGTGTAAGGTAAATACGTACGGGACCGGTCGAGTGTTCTGTGCCCAGGACCCAGGTAAGGAAAAACACTAATTAAGTAATTGCCTGTGCTAGCGAGATTTGTCGGACGGGAATAGTCACAAGGTAATGGGAAAACCGGAGACGGGAGGAGTAAGGGTCCAGGGAACCGGGATGAGGCTCATACTGATATGGAGCCTAACATTCCGCCCGATAGTCCGTTGGGGCAATGTATGGAATCGGGGTTAAGGGACACCCGGGTAAAGAGTAAAGGAAACTATGTGCATGTCACCAGTAAAGGGGGTGAGGAAACTTTAAAAAGGAGATGAAAAGTTTATTGGAAGACCCCTTGGGACTGCTGAACAAATAGATCAGTTCTCCTAGGCCAAAAAGAAAGTTTTTATGAAAATATTAAGGTTGTTTAAAACAATCTCATTGAAGTAAGAATGGAACTAATGTTAAAAACCGGTTTTTGTATGAATGGAGGAAGTTGTATATGTGATAGGGTTTTTGCTGTGGGCCATGTTGTAAGGGTGTCTGTGTGTGTTCCTTTAAGGAATTGTAAGCAATGGGGGAGGTTATTGTAAGGTAACGGACAATGCATTGAATCATCGCAACTTAAAAAGGGGAAGTTGGAAAATGTAGGTTGCTTGGCTTCTATAGATTTCTTTTCAGTAAAGTTAATTTGGCAAATTGTTAGAGTCGTATGTATCTTGTAGGGGAATGGTTTGAACAAAATTAGAAATAAGTTAATTGCTGAACACAAGCAGGCTTTTATGGTTTGTTTAGATAAACATTCTGGTTGGAGAACGGGTAAATAAATTAATGGGGCCCAGAGAGAGAAAAAAAAAAGGAGTTGGCAGACAATGATGTCGATACTGGGAATTTGTTTACCTTCAGAAGAAAGACAGATGGTCAGACAGGCAGGAGAAGGGGTTGCAGCTGATGCGCGGACTTGAAGTAACCAAACAGAAAAGTGTGAGAGATCTCAGGGAGATAATTAATCAAGGGAATTAGAGAAGCCGTTCCCCAGGGGACAAGAATTTCGAACGGGCTTTTGAAAATCAGCAGAACAAGGACGAACTTCCGACAGTGTTTTTACAAAGATTAAGGAAGAATGTCCAGCAGTGATACGACCGCAGGTCAGCAGTTGTTGTTGAAGGTTAATTTTGTAACAAAATCATAGGCCAGATATTAGAAAGAAATTGGAAAAATTGGAAGATTGGAATGAAAAACCATGAATCAGTTGTTTAACAGAGGCTCAAAAGGTATATGTAAGACGGGATCCAGAGGAGAAACCGAAGGGAAAGGCAAAATGATGTTGCAAGCAGTACAGCAAGTAAGCACAGAAGGGGGGATTGAAGGTGATAGAAGGCCGGGTGCTCCATGGAGACCGGGGAGGGAAGCGGTAGTATTAGAGGACGAGGAAAGAGTGAGGAGGTAGGGACCGAAGTTGGGTCCCCGGAAAACAAGGAACCAAGATCCAGGAGGGTGGTACACGGGGCCACCATGGTGTTTATTATTGTAAAGGAGGAGGTCATTTCAAAGGGGAATGTCCTAAGCTACGACGGGAGGTGCAGTCGTACGCACGCGTGGAGGAAGAATAGGGGAGTCAGGGGTTCCGCTCCCTGGGGTGTATGGGATACACAGGGAACCTTGGTAATTTGAGTAAATTAGGACCCCAGGGAGAGGATATGATATTTATGGTAGATTCGGGAGCAGAGAGATCAAGGTGTATAACTAAGGTACCAGAAGGAATGAGATTGGGTAAAAAAAAACAGTTAGAATCTCAGGGTAGAAGGAAAGTGATGACATTACCCGAGGTAGAAGAGGTGGTGGTAAAATATGAGGATCGAGAAGTCAGTGGAAGATTTTAAAAGGAAGGTGAATAAATTTGCAAGGAGGATAAACTATCTGAGAAGTAGACAATGATTTAGAATGAGAAGAAGGCAGATCAGAAAGGATTAAAGTGGGAAGCAAGAGGGATGAATTGATGAGACTGCTTTAGAAAGAAAGAGCATGAAAAAGGAAAGACAATGTTGTCAGTAAACAACAGACCTGGTTGAAGTCTGGAATAAGTGAACGCACCGACACACAGTGAGTCCTATGACAGAGCCAAACAAAAGGGCCAGAGATTCCATGTCAATAATAAATGTATTTGGGGAGAGTGTTTTCTCAAATGCCCTATCGGGAGTGAAATAAATCTGGATCTGAGCCCAGACAAGGCTAGTAAGGAGATAGGTAATGGATAGGGGAGGTGTGTTGGGGATGTGAACAGGTACGATAATCAGGAAATAATAATAATAATAATAATAATAATAATGATCTTAATAATAATATTAAGAAAATGGTGAACATAACTATGATAAGAACATTAAGAAGAGGTATTAAATACACCTAGGCTAGGATGCGGCAGCGTTTTTATAAATACTAGCGGCGTGTTTTTAATCAGATGTTGTAGGCAGATATTGGAAGGTGTTGATATAGTATGTGGATGATTTGGTTGGTTTGTTCCACAAGTGAGGAGCAACGTGAGAAAGAGACATTGTAATTATCTTGGGAAAAGATGGCACCGGAGGTCATGATGTATCAAGGAAGAAGTTTTTGTTTTGTCAGCAGCAGGTAGAATATTTTGGACGAGTAATAATCTAAAGAAGTAAAAGCTATAGCGCAGGATCAAATTGGAAGCTTGCCTGCAATCTTGCTTAGCTCAATTGGCAGAAATTAAGGCTTTAAGAGCAGCATATGTACATGGAGTCTGGCATATGTTTGGAGCAGTAGGGAAACAGAAAAGGCTTTGAGAAAAGCAACGGGAGACCCCATGCAAAGTTAGCAGTGTTCCCCCCCCCCCTATGGAATGTTGTTTGGGTTACCTTATTTGGAAAGATAGAAGGAATACCCACCATAGAGGGCAGTGATGTATTCCTCAGAGGAACTTATTTACTGGCTGTATCTCGTTCCCTTACAGAATTAAAAGCGAAAGGATTATATTGGCTCAAAGCCCACCACTTGACTTTCCAATACAGTGCTGTAAAGGCCGGCGACTGGGTACTGGTCAAAAATTGGAAGGAGGAGAAACTCCAGCCCAGGTGGACCGGCCCATACCTAGTATTACTGACAACCGAGACAGCAATACGAATAAAAGAAAAAGGGTGGACCCACGCGATCTGGGTTAAAGGACCCGTCGATCCACCTGTTCCTGAGGAGGAGGAACAGTGGACGGTGAAGCCGGAAGTAAACCCTAACAGTAATTTTAAAAAGAAAAGCATTGAATGTATAACTGACAGTATGAAAGGAGCAGTCGTGGTATTGTTTGCTTTGTATGTAATTGTTGTAAAAGGTATTAATAATTGTGATAAATGTTATCATCCTATTCAATACAGAGGGGTAATAACCAGATCATTTACCTATCATTCCATGTGAATAAAGCATGCCATGACCGAAAGAATGAATCATTTGTAAGGAGGGGGGAAAGGAGTATTTGATGGCAGGCAATAGGGGGTATATAGGGAAGTTTGGGCCGTTACCTGCCCAAGGGGAGAGAGATGGGTTTGTGTACAGTTAGTTTTTTTCCCTTCTCAGAGCATAAAAGGGGCAATAGATAAGACGAAGGAGGAAGTAAGTGAAAGAGATTACTAAGGTAGTAGTCACGAAGCCTCCCCCCTCCCCACATACTCAGCCTCAAGTGCACCAGACACTGTACGAAGAAATCAAGAAGCAGATCGAAATCCCTGAAGGAGAAAAAAACCTGTTTGTGGACTTGGCCACCCGATAGCTGGGACCCTGAATGTGACTAACTGTTGGGTCTGCGGAGGACCGCTGATGAATTCACATTGGCCATGGAGAGGATCCATTGTTGAAATATGGACCTGATGGGGTGGAACCTGACAGCTGGACAAGACCGAGATCCCCAGGTATGGGTCCTGACAGATGCTCCGGTCGGGACTGAGTGTATCGCTAGGCCCTGGGCAAAGGATGCCGTCCTAGTAGGCAGCAGCCCCTGCCAGCGCATCGTCACCCAGTGGCCAAATCAGTCCCGAGTGTGGTGGCCAGAGGAGCCTAAAATGGTATCTAACTAAGAAATATGGAAAAACTGCGCTATCCGGATGGAGATTGATGGAGTGGAATCAGCCGGACTATGGAACTGCACCGGGAATAACCCTTATCAGGGGATCCCAGTATTGCGAAATATATGGAACAAGGTTGCCTCTAGTGGACCGGCCCTTGAAGGATTGTTATGGATATGCGGATACAAGGCATACTCGGTGTTACCGATGAATTGGAGTGGGACTTGTTTTATTGGACTGGTACAACTGGATTCTTCCTGTTAAACCCCAAAGAAGGCCAGTCGTTAGGAACACCTGTATTTGATGACCTATATCGGAAAAAGAGGAAAATAGACATTGGAGAATGGGAAGATGATGAGTGGCCACCAGCAAGAATCATCTCATACTACGGACCAGCCACTTGGGCACAGGATGGATCCTGGGGCTACCGAACACCAGTATATGTTAAACCGGATCATAAGGCTACAGGCAGTACTGGAGGTAATTACCAACCAAACTGCGGGGCGCTGGAGATGCTGGCAAAGCAGCAGACGCAGATGAGAGCAGCGATATACCAGAACAGGTTAGCCCTAGATTATCTCCTGGCAGAAGAAGGAGGGGTATGCGGGAAATTCAACCTCTCTAATTGCTGTTTGAACATTGATGATAATGGACAGGCAGTGATGGGACATATCAGAAGGGATCCGGAAGTTGGCGCATGTTCCAATACAAAAGTGGAATTCGATTATGGGAACCAATGGTGGGATTCTATCCTCGGAGGAACATGGTGGAGAACGGTGGGACTTGTGTTTCTATGTGCAGTGGCTGGACTGATCTTCATCCCCTGTTGTATCCCTTGTTTTAGGGAACTTATTACCAGAAGTATAAGTCAGATGCAGGCTGTAGTCATGCCTATGGGAGAGAAAAGGGGAAATACAGAAAATAATGATAATGCGGCAAGGGAAGTTTATGATTTACAGGAGGAGAAGGTTAGGACGATGTTACGTCAGTTCGAATTGAAGGAACTTAAAATGAGGGTTTAATCAGTGTATGCGTAGCAAAAGAAAAAGGGAGGATTGTGAGGGATAAAGTGATTTAAACCCTATTAAAGAAAGGAGTTTTAAAGAGAATTCAAACAGAGAGGGGCTGGAGAGGAGATTCTGACAGCAGTGTCTGAAAATTGCCAGACCCATCCTTGAGGCCTTGAGTAAGAAGAGATAGCTTTGTCTCACTAGAGAAGGGGGGTGATGTAGAGAGATCCCTATCAGTGGAAAGGAGTGATGGATGGGACCCTAGTCACTATAGCTTAGCTTTAGTGCTGATATAGGAAAACTGAGAGGGTTCACTAGGAGGTGAGCGAAAGTGAGCCAGGTCATGAGAAATTGAGCATGCTTAATAGAAAAAATGAATATTACAACACACCCCTGGTCAAGAAATTGCTCATTACCATGAACATGCAATGTATGATGTGGGAGGTACGAGGGGATGTACGGTGGGTTGTGCCTACAGATTGTGTACCTCCGACTCTGATTGGAGAGAGGTCCGGAGGAGAAATTGAATGTAAGATTTTGTGTATAAAAGGGGATGATCTCCCTGGCTTCAGTGTGTCTCAAGTTGGAGAGGCACCCGGTCTGCAGACTCGTAAAATAAAGAAATCTCTTGCTTCCAGGATTTAGTCTTTGAGTATTTATTGTGAGCATAAAGGGTATCTCACAACAGTTTTCCACAAATGTCCGAAGCGTCCAATGTGCTACTATAGATTCCTAGATGACATTTGGGGAGTGTGGACACACTCAGAAGGGGAATTAAGGAATTTTATTGTGCCCACCACCCTCCGTATCAAGGTAAAGGCCATGACCAGCCAGGAGAGGGTGGACTTCCTTGACACCACAGTCTTTAAACTACCATCAGATAACCAGGACCATAAACTAGCTAGCAAAGTCTGAAACCCACAGCAACACCCTCCTACACACCACAAGCCACCACCCAACACACCTTCAGGGGAATCGTTAAGTCAACTGACCCGCTCCACCTATATGTACTAGGGAGGAGGACTTCAACCAGGCCACAAGCAACCCTCTTCACCGCCCTCAGACAGATGGGTTACTGCAAACGGAAATTAAGACACATAGTCTTCTAAAAAGCAGTAACAACAGACCTGACCAGTACACTAATTGGCAAATTGCTGTCCAGGCCACAAAATAGTGTTTTGATGGGTGTACAAGGTAATGTCTGTCAGCATTCAAAGGGCTAAAATCTTCCTGGTCAGTACAAGTCTACACATTCCAAGATGATGTGGAGCCTGCACCCACTTAGTAATAGCCAAAAATATAGAGAACAGTGTAACAGGGAAGAGAGGCCAGATAGCACAGAGGATAACCTGTGAGCAAAAGAATGTGGTGTATGCAATTAGATGTAAAGAGTGTAACCTATGTACATGGCGAAACAGGCAACAGCATCAGGACACAGCAACATCAGAAGGGGGAACCAAATCCATACCCATTAGCAGAAATGGGATCAGTCCCTAGAGATCATGGGCCTGGAAACAAACATAAATTGGACAACAGGGAGATGGAAAAGAGCAAGAGGCTATGGATAGAAGCTCTACAGACGAAAGAGCCCAATGGCCAAATCTAGCATAAACTCAAACCTAGGGTGGATCCAGACTGACTCCCACAAATCGATGGAAGGGCAAGTGTAAGGCAAATAGATTTGGACAAGAGTGATGAAACCATGGGCCAAATACCAAGTGACAGTACATAGTGAAAAGGAATCCCCAGGGGGAGATCAACAAGCACCAGAGGGCATGTTGTCCCACTGTCCGATAAATCACAACCTAACCCTAACCCTAACCATACCCTAACCCCAACACCAACACCAACCCCTAAAACCCAACCCTGACCCTAACCCTAGCCCTAACCATAACCCTAACCCTAAATCTAACCCTAACCCCCGCTATAAATCTACCCTAACTAGCCTATTCTACCCTAAAAGAGCAGAGAGGTTGGATAGAATCTGCATATTCTTCAGCGAAAGATATCGTGCCCAATGGCCTAAATCTAGCAAAATAAACTCAACAAACTAGGGTCATGGAGGATCCAGACTGACCCACAAATCTATGGAAGGCAAAGTGTAAGGCAAATTGATCCTTGGACAGAGGGTGATTAAACCGTGGGCCAAATACCAAAACTGTGACAGAATTACATAGAGAAAAGGAATCTGGTCCACCCTGGGGGAGATCATCAAGCACCAATAGGGATCATTGTTGTCCCATGATAAACCTTAACCCTTAAACCCTTATCCCTACCACCTTTCCTAACAAGGAACTACCTGATTATGAATGGCAGGCGGTCCTTGGTTTTGGCTCAACATAGACACTTTTTGCTTTGAAGTGATTAATCATAACCATATAACAATTTACAGCACAAAACAGCCCTCTGGTCCAGTCCCCGACCATTTTTTTCCCCTTTAGCGCTGCAATTACAGCTGCAAGTTGGTCTCAACAGCTACCAAAAAATGGGACATTTTGTTTGCTTCTTTGCAAAATAGCTCAAGCTTCAGTCAATTGGATGGAGTGCACTCGTCTGTGGCATTTTCAAGTCTTGCCAGAGATTGGATTTTGGTCTGGACTTTGACTGGGCCATTCTAACACATGAGTATGCTTTGATCTAAACCATTCCATTGTAGCTCTGCTGTATGTTTAGGGTCATTGTCCTGCTGGAAGGTGAACCTCCGCCCCAGCATCAAGTCTTTTGCAGACAGGTTTTCTTCCAAGATTGCCCTGTATTTGGCTCCATCCGTTTCTCATTAACTCTGACCAGTTTCCCTGTCCCTGCTGAAGAAAACATTCCCATAGCATGATGCTGCCACCACCATGTTTCACAGTGGTGATGGTGTGTTCAGTGTTAGTCTTCCACCACACATAGCGTTTTGCATTTAGGCCAAAAAACTTCAATTTTGGTCTCATCAGACCAGAGCACCTTCCTCCACATGTTTGCTGTGTCCCCCACATGGCTTGGTGGCAAACTGCAAACGGAACTTCTTATGGCTTTGTTCTTGCCACACTTCCATAAAGGCCCATTTGTGGAGTGCACAACTATTAGTTGTCCTGTGTCAGATTTCTCCCACCTGAGCTGTGGATCTCTGCAGCTCATCCAGAGTTACCATGGGCCTCTTAGCTTCTTCTCTGATCAATGCTCTCCTTGCCCGGCCTGTCAGTTTAGGTGGACAGTCATGTCTTTGGTAGGTTTGCAGTTGTGCCACTCTTTCCATTTTCGGATGATGGATTGAACAGTGCTCCGTGAGATGTTCAAAGCTTGGGATTTTTTTACAACCTAACCTGCTTTTAAACTTCTCCACAACTTTATCCCTGTCCTGTCTGGTGTGTTTCTTGGGTTTCATGATGCTGTTTATTCACTAATGTTCTCTAACAAACCTCTGAGGCCGCCACAGAACAGCTGTATTTATATTGAGATTAGATTACACACAAGTGGACTCTATTTACTAATTAGGTGACTTCTCAAGGCAATTGGTTGCACTGGATTTTATTTAGAGGTATTTCTTTTCTTCGGTATTCACCAAGGAGAAGGATATTGAACTCGGTGAGTTAAGGAAAGAGTAGAGTAGCTATGGAAACTATGAGATTCAAAGAGGAGGAAGTACTGACACTTTTGAAAAATATAAAAGTGGATAAGTCTCCAGGTCCTGACAGGATATTCCCTAGGACATTGAGGGAAGTTAGTGTAGAAATAGTAGGAGCTATGACAGAAATATTTCAAATGTCATTAGAAACGGGAATAGTGCCAGAGGATTGGCGTACTGCGCATGTTGTTCCATTGTTTTAAAAAGGGTTTAAAGAATAAACCTAGCAATTATAGACCTATTAGTTTGACGTCAGTGGTGGGCAAATTAATGGAAAGGATACTTAGAGATAATATATATAAGCATCTGGATAAACAGGGTCTGATCAGGAACAGCCAACATGGATTTGTGCTGGAAGGTCATGTTTGACAAACCTTCTTGAATTTTTTGAAGCGGTAACTAGGGAAATTGATGAGGGTAAAGCAGTGGATGTTGTCTATATGGATGTCAGTAAGGCCTTTGACAAGGTTCCCCATGGAAGGTTGGTTAAGAAGGTTCAATCTTTGGGTGTTAATGGCGGAGTAGCAAGATGGATTCAACAGTGGCTGAATGGGAGATGTCAGAGAGTAATGGTGGATGGCTGTTTGTCAGGTTGGAATCCGGGTGACCAGTGGGGTGCCTCAGGGATCTGTGTTGGGTCCACTGTTGTTTGTCCATGTACATCAATGATCTGGATGATGGGGTGGACAATTGGATAAGTAAGTATGCAGATGATACTAAGATAGGTGGTGTTGTGGATAATGAGGTAGATTTTCAAAGTCTACAGAGAGATTTGGGCCATTTGGAAAAGTGGGCTGAAAGATGGCAGATGGAGTTTAATGCTGATAAGTGTGAAGTGCTACATCTTGGCAGGACAAATCAAAATAGGACGTACATGGTAAATGGTAGGGAATTGAGGAATGCTGTGGAACAGAGGGATCTAGGAATAACTGTGCATAGTTCCCTGAAGGTGGAATCGCATGTAGATAGGGTGGTAAAGAAAGCCTTTGGTGTGCTGGCCTTTATAAATCAGAGCATTGAATATAGGAGTAGGGAAGTAATGTTAAAATTGTACAAGGCATTGGTAAGACCAATTCTGGAGTATGGTGTACAATTTTGGTCGCCTAGTTATAGGAAGGATGTCAACAAAATAGAGAGAGTGCAGAGGAGATTTACTAGAATGTTGCCAGGGTTCCAGCAACTATGTTACAGAGAAAGGTTGAACAAGTTGGGTCTTTATTCTTTGGAGCGCAGAAGGTTAAGGGGGGACTTGATTGAGGTCTTTAAAATGATGAAAGGGATAGACAGAGTTGACGTGGATACGTTTTTCCCATTGAGGGTAGGGAAGTTTCAAACAAGAGGCATGACATGAGAATTAAGGGACAGAGGTTTCGGGGTAACGTGAGGGGGAACTTCTTTACTCAGAGGGTGGTGGCTGTGTGGAATGAGCTTCCAGCAGAAGTGGTGGAGGCAGGATCGATTTTAACATTTAAGAGTAAAGTGGATAGGTATATGGACGTGAAGGGAATGGAGGGGTATGGTCTGAGTGCAGGTAGATGGGACTAGGGGAAAATAAATGGTCGGCACGGACTGGAAGGGCCGAGAGGGCCTGTTTCCGTGCTGTAATTGTTATATGGTTATATGGTTATATGGTATCAGAGTAAAGGGGGCTGAATCATTTTGCACGCCACACTTTTCAGTTTTTTATTTGTAAAAAAATTGTAAACCATGTATCATGTTCCTTCCACTTCACAATTGTGCGCTACTTTGTGTTGGTCTATCACATAAAATCCCAATAAAATACATTTATGTTTGTGGGTGTAACGTGACAAAATGTGGAAAAGTTGAAGGGGTATGAATACTTTTGCAAGTCACTGTACATCAATGATTTAGATGAAAGGATTCAAAGGAATATTAGCAAATTTGCAGATGACACAAAGCTGGGTGACAGTGTGAACTGTGAGGAGGATGCTATGAGAATACATAGAAACATAGAAAATAGGTGCAGGAGGAGGCCATTTGGCCCTCCGAGCCAGCACCGCCATTCATTGTGATCATGGCTGATCATCCGCTATCAATAACCCGTGCCTGCCTTCTCCCCATATCCCTTGACTAGCCCCTAGAGCTCTATCCAACTCTCTCTTAAATCCATCCAGTGATTTGGCCTCCACTGCCCTCTGTGGCAGGGAATTTCATAAATTCACAACTCTCTGGGTAAAAAAGTTTTTTCTCACCTCAGTCTTAAATGACCTCCTCTTTATTCTAAGGTTGTGGCCCCTGGTTCTGGACTCGCCCAACATTGGGAACATTTTCCATGCATCTATCTTGTCCAGTCCTTTTATAATTTTATATGTTTCTATAAGATCCCCCCTCATCTTTCTAAACTCCAGTGAATACAGGGTGACTTGGACAAGTTAGGGGAGTGGGCAGATGCATGGCAGGTGGTTTAATGCGGATAAATGGGAGGTTATCCACTTTGGTAGGAAAAATAGGAAGGCAGATTGCTATCTAAATGGCGTCGTTGGGAAAAGGGGAAGTACAACGGGATCTGGGGGTCCTTGTACGTCAGTCTATGAAAGTAAGCATGCAGGTACAGCAGGCAGTGAAGAAAGCGAATGGCATGTTGGCCTTTATAACAAGAGGAATCGAATATAGGAGCAAAGGCGACCTTCTGCAGTTGTATAGAGCCCTAGTGAGACCAACACCTGAAGAATGGAGCAGCTGGGCTTGTACACTCGGGAATTTAGAAGGATGAGGAGGTTCTCATTCAAACAAATAAGATTGTTAAGGGTTTCGACACGCTAGTGGGAGGAAACACGTTCCCGATGTTGGTGGAGTCCAGAACCAGGGGCCACAGTTTAAGAATAAGGAGTAAGCCATTTAGAATGGAGACGAGGAAACACTTTTTCTCACAGAGAGTGGTGAGTCTGTGGAATTCTCTGCCTCAGAGGGTGGTGGAGGCAGGTTCTCTGTATGTTTTTCAACAGAGAGCTAGGTAGGGCTCTTAATGATAGCAGAGTCAGGGGATTTGGGGAGAAGGCAGGAACGGGTACTGATTGGGGATTATCAGCCATGATCACATTGAATGGCGGTGCTGGCTCAAAGGGCCGAATGGCCTATTCCTGCACCTATTGTCTAATGCACTTCCCTCGCTGCCGCTCCCCTAGCCTTGCTTATATTCATTGATAAATTGCCTAACTTACCAATTTTATAAACCAAATTCTTCAGTTTTAAATTGTTTGTCACTTGTGACTCACTCCTAACAAGGGAGTATTATAGAGCATACAATATGGTTACCTGTGCCCTATTGGGTTCTTCCTGAACTGTTTATTGAGCTTGCTTTTCTTCAGGAAAAAGATAAGCGCGAGGTGACTCCAAGAATAGTGGAATATCTTAATTCAATCAGTGAGAGCACTTTGATTGTTTTTACAGATGGATCTAAAGATCCAGTTAGTGGGAGAGGGTTACACAAAAAGCTGGAGAAACTCAGCGGGTGCAGCAGCATCTAAGGAGCGAAGGAGATAGGCGACGTTTCGGGTCGAGACCCTTCTTCAGACTGGTCAGGGATCAGGGAAACGAGAGATATAGACGGTGATGTGGAGAAATAAAGAACAATGAATGAAAGATATGCAAAAAAAGTATCGATGATAAAGGGAACAAGCCATTGTAAGCTGTTTGTGGGTGTGAAAATGAGAAGCTAGTGCGACTAGGGTGGGGGAGGGAGATAGAGATAGAGGGAATGCCAGGGCCTGAGGGCTGAGGGAGAGGTGGGGAGGGGGAGGAGACAGCAAGGGTTAACAGAATTGAGAAAATTCAATGTTCAAGCCCAAAGGATGCAGACTCCCCAAGCGGAATATGAGGTGCTGTTCCTCCAAATTGCGGTGTTGCTCACTCTGGCCGTGGAGGAGGCCCAGGACCGAGAGGTCGGATACGGAATGGGAGGGGGAGTTGAAGTGCTGAGCCACCGGCAGGTCGGGTTGGTTTTTGCGGACCGAGCGGAGGTGTTCGGCGAAACGATCGCCAAGCCTCCGCTTGGTCTCACCGATATAGATCATCTGGCATCTGGAGCAGCGGATGCAGTAGATGAGGTTGGAGGAGGTGCAGGTGAACCTCTGTCGGACCTGGAAGGACTGCTTGGGTCCCTGAAAGGAGTGGAGGGGGGAGGTGAAGGGACAAGTGTTGCATTTCTTGCGGTTGCAAGGGAAAGTGCCCGGGGAAGCGGTAGAGCGGGAGGGGAGGGAAGAAGAATTGACAAGGGAGTTGCGGAGGGAGCGGTCTTTGCGGAAGGCAGACGGGGGGAGATGGGAAGATGTGGCGGGTGGAGGGTCACGTTGGAGGTGGCGAAACTGGCGGAGGACTATGTGTTGTATTTGCCGGCTGGTGGGGTGAAAGGTGAGGACCAGGGGGACTCTGCCCTGTTTGCGAGTGGGGGGAATGGGGAGAGAGGGCAGTGTTGCGGGGTATGGGAGGGGACCCTGGTGCGAGCCTCATCAATAGTGGGGGAGGGAATCCCCGTTCTCTGAAGAATGAGGCCATTTGTGATGACCTGGTGTGGAACACCTCATCCTGGGAGCAGATGCGGCGTAGACGGAGGAATTGGGAATAGGGGATGGAGTCCTTACAGAAGCAGGGTGGGAGGAAGAGTAGTCCAGGTAGCTGTGGGAGTCAGTTGGTTTGTAGTGGATGTCGGTCAGAAAGTGTATCACCTGCAATAGAGATGGTGAGGTCAAGGAATGGTAGGGAAGTGTCGGAAATGGTCCAAGTGTATTTGAGTGCCGGATGGAAGTTGGTGGTGAAATGAATGAAGTCAGTCAGTTGTGTGTGGGTGCAGGAGGTGACACCAAAGCAGTCGTCGATGTAACGGAGGTAGAGGTCGGGGATGGGGCCCCTGGTACGCCGAGAACAAGGATTGTTCGACGTACCCAACAAAGAGGCAAGCGTAGCTGGGGCCCATGCGTGTGCCCATAGCTACGCCTTGTGTTTGGAGGAAATGGGAGGAATCAAAAGAGAAGTTATTGAGGGTAAGGACCAACTCCGCTAGGCGGAGGAGGGTGTCAGTGGACGGGTATGGGTTGCTCCTCTGGTCGAGGAAGAACCGGAGGGCTTTGAGACCGTCCTGGTGGGGGATGGAGGTGTAGAGTGACTGGACGTCCATGGTAAAGATGAGAGGATGGGGGCCTGGAGAATGGAATGCACGGAGCCGACGGAGAGTGTCTGAGGTGTCTTGAACATAGGTGGGGAGGATTAACAAAGGGGGATAGATGGCGTCAAGGTATGTAGAAATGTGTTTCGGTGGGGCACGAACAGGCAGAGACAATGGGTCTGCCAGGGCAGTCGGGTTTGTGGATTTTGGGATGAAGGTAAAATCGGGCCGTGCGGGGCTGGGAAACGATGAGGTCGGGGGATCGGGGGGGGTAGAGAGCCTGAGCTGATGAAGTCGGTTATGGTGCTCGAGATGGTGGCCTGGTGTTCGTCAGTGGGGTCATGGTCCAGGGGTAAGTAGGAGGAGGTGTCCGAGAGTTGGCGCGCGGCCTCCGCTTTGCGCGCGGCCTCCGCGATCGACGCGCCAGACTACCACGGCACCTCCCTTGTCGGCGGGTTTGATAACCCAGTCTGGGTTGTTACGGAGTGAGTCGATGGCAGTACGTTCGGGGGGGAGAGATTGGAGTGAGACAGGGGAGTGGAGAAGTCGAGGCGGTTGATGTCCCGACGGCAGTTCTGGATAAATAGTTCTAGAGCCGGAAGGCTACGAGGGGGGGGTCCAAGTGGAGGGGGTACGTGGGAGACAGGAAAAGGGATCATCAGTGGGGGGCGAGGACTTCTTCCCGTGGAAGAACGCTGTGAGGCGGAGGCGACGGTAGAAGAGCTCCAAGTCGTGGTGGTGGGCGCGGAACTCATTGAGGTGGGGACGGAGGGGGACAAAGGTAAGACCTCTGCTGAGGACAGACCATTCGGTGTCGGAGAGGGGGGAGGTCCGAGGGGATGGTGAACACGCGGCAAGGATGGGGGTTGTGGCCGGAGGAAGGCAGGTGAGTGAACTGAGGACGGAGCGTTGTGTGGTGGAGGGTGGTCAGGGGTGGGGGGGTATGGGGGCTGTGGTGTGGGTGGGGAAGAGCAGGGGTTACATGGTAGGGGGGGGATGGGGAAGACCTAGTGGAATAGCCACTAAGGTTTACTGGGGCTGGGGGAGACGGGCACTAGGACCCAGTGCCGTTAAAGACAGAGCGGTGGGAGGAGTTAGCAACGTGGAGGCTTCAGGCCCACTGCAGAGTCCAGTCTGCAGGTGAGGCGACGGCTGTGGGCTGCTGGAGGGCGGTGGAGTGTCGTGGGTCGGCGGGGCAGTGGAGTCGGGGTTGGTGGGCGATGCGTTGGAGGTCCCGGTGGGCGGGTGGTCGGTCCGCCCGGTGAGGCGGCGAGATGAGTGGCGTGCTGTGCGGCGGCCATGTTCGCGGAGCCCGGTCCGGCGGCGATGCAAGGTGAGGCGGGTGCGGCTGTGGTCTTCGGTGGGCCCAGTGCACTGGCGATGCTGGATGGGCCCAGTGCGGAGATGGAGTTAGGTGGTCCCAGGGGACGGCGAGGTTCGGCAGTCGCATTGTGCTGGTGATGGGCGGTGGAATCGGAGTGGGGGAGATAAACACAGTTATCGGGCAGGCAGCGGGGCTGGGCATCATCAGTAGGCAGGTGGAGGTCGGCGGCAGCATCGGCGTGGAGGTCGGTGAAGGTGGCGTCCTGGTGAGTCCTGGAGGCGCTCCTCGTGGACAAGATGGCGTCGGGGTACTCAGGCCGGCGGCTCGGGCAAGAGCTGGGGCCCGGGCGCCGAGTCGGGGATTGTCGGTGACTGGAACGGCCTGGAGGCGGGCTAATTTCAGGTCCTTGGTGGAGGTAAGGTGGGACAGGAATTGTTGATTGAAGCGGTGGATCTTCCGGAGGATGTAGTGTAGTTGGGGTCCGTTGCAAGTCTGGGTGAGTGAGGCCGAAGTTTCGGGAGAAGTTAGTGGGAGAGCTGGGTTTGGAGTGTATGTGGAGCAGCTTGGGTTGAAGATTGGCCGAAGCATTTCTGATGGAAGCTCTGTTCTCATGACTGAATTAATGGCAATTCAATGGGCTCTATGGTGGATTGAGGAAGCCAGTTTTAGAGAAGTCATTATCTGTTCTGATTCTGCAGCTGCTCTTGAAACTTTAAGAGTAGGGAAATCTAACGCTCGTCCTGACATTCTAAATGACATCTTGAGTGTGTTTTCTAGAATTGGGTTTGTGTGTAACATCACTTTTTGCTGGGTTCCCGGCATGCTGGGGTGAGGGGAAAATGAGCAGGTGGACCTCATAGCAAAGGAGAGTTTAAGAAGAGAAATATATATCCATGTATCATTGGGGAGAGTGGAACTGAGAGAAATAATTAAAGAGGGCTTAACAAAGAATGGCAGCAGAGAGGATGGGAAAAGGAAGTCAGGGGGTAGACACTACTTTTCTGTACAAGCTGAAGTTAGAAAAATATGTTTCTGTACATCTCTGTCCCGTAGGGACTCAGTTAGACTGTGTAGATTGAGGTTGGGACATTGTGGGTTATATTACTGTTTGTGCATTGTAGGGAAATGTTTCTGGCTTGTGTGAATGTGGGAGTAAGGAGACAGTTAAGCATGTTTTCCTAGAATGTAAAAAGTATAGGGTAGAAAGAAAGGCATTGTTTGCTAGACTGACAGACTTGGAGTTGAGGCTTTTTCTGTTTTATCTTTGTTTGGACACAGTGAGAAACATCAGTTGATATCCAGGCTGTTCTTCAATTCCTGCATGTTACAGGACTGTATGTAAGAGTTTAGTTCAAACTGGGACCTGTGGAGGGCAGTAATAGGCTTAGCAGCGTCTACACTGTCGGAATCCTATAAGAAGAAGTAGCAGAATCCATGGCTGAGAGGAGAGGGAAGAGGGGGAGGTGAGTGGAGAGGGGTGCGGGAGAAGAGGGGAGGAACGAGAGAGTGGGAGGGGAGAGGAGGGGTGGAAGAGGGAAGGGGAGAGGTGAGGGACAGTGGAGGGGAGAGTGGAGGGGGAGAGTAGAATGGAGCGGGATAGAGGAGGGGAGAGAGGGAGAAAGGGAGGGAGAGGGGAAGAGTGTGGAGAGAGGTAGCAGGAAGTGGTTCAGAGAGAGAGGGGAAGGGGGTGGGTGAGAGGGTTCGGGGAGGGGGAGAGAGAGGTTGTGGGAATGGGAGAGGGGGGAGGGGAGGGAGAGGGAAAGGGAGGGGGGAGAGGGAGAGGGGAGGGAGAGGGAAGGAAGGGGGGAGGGGGAAGAGTGGGGAGGGAAATAGGGAGGGGGTAAGAGTGGGAGGGAGGGGGGGGAGGGGAAGAGTGGGGTGTGGATGGAGAGGGGTGGGGGTGGGGCAGAGAGAAGTGGAAGAGTGGGGAGGGAGGGGTGGAAGTGTGACGGGCGGGGGAAAGAGGAGACCAGGAGGGATGGACAAAAAAAACTATAAGGTATAAAATAGAAAATAAACATTAAGAAGAGTAGGGGAAAGGGGGTAGGGGAGAAGAAGGTTAAGAGAGGAGAGGTGGGGAGATTGGGAGGGAGGGGGAGAGAGAGGTAAAAGAAGGGAGGGAAAGAGAGGTGGTGAGGGAGGGTGGGGAAGGGGTAGAGAAGTGGAAGGGAGGGAGGGAGGGGGAGAGGGGTATGGGGCGTGGTGGAAGTGAGAGAGAGGGAGGGGGGAGTGGTGGAAAAGGGAGAGAGGGTAGGGAAAAAAAGGGGTGGGGAGGGAGGGGGAATGGAGGGGAGAGAAAGGGGTGGGGGTAGGAGAGGGGTTGGGGAAGGGGGAGAGAAGTGGGAAGGAGGGTAGGGGGGATGGAGGGGTAGGGGAATGTGGAAGAGGAACAGAGGGCTAGAGGGAAGAGTGGTAGGGGGAAGGGGGTGGGGGAGAGAGAGGGATGGGGAAAGGAGGAGAGAGGGATGGGGAAGGAAGGGGAGAGAGGGATGGGGTTGTAGGAGGAGAGGGATGGGAGGTGAGGGCGAGGGAGGGGGAGAAGAGTGTGCTGGGAGGGAAGGAGAAGCCGGGGAGGGGTAAAGATGTTGTCGGGGAGGGGTGAGGAAGCAGGGGTGGGTATAGGAAGAAGGTGTCGGAGGAGTTAGGGACAAACGTGGGGAGGGGGAGGGGTAGGGAAAAGTAACAGTGTAGTTGTGTGGTGTGAAGAGGGCACGTGGGGGGAGGGAGTTGTAGAAAGGGGAAGGGGGGTGAGGGGAGGAGTAGGAGGAAGGTGGGAGGGAGGAGATGGGGAGAGAGAGGTGTGGGAGGGAGGGGGATGGGTGGAGGGAGAAAGTGTAGGGGCCGTGAGCGGGTAGGGAGGGAGGGAGATTGGGTAGGGGGGGAAGGGGGGGAAGTGGGTTGGGAGAGAGGGAATGGGGAGAGAGGTAGGGGGTGAGAGTGGGTTTCGGGAGGGGATTGAGAGAGGGTTTTGGGGTACGGGGAAAGGGGTGGGGGAAGGAGTGTGAGAGGGAGGAGGGGAGGAGTTGAAGAGTGTGGAGGGTGGGGCGGGGGAAGGGGTTTGGGAAGAGAGGGATGGGGAGAGAGGGAAGAGTGTGGTGAAAGGGGGTGAGAGTGGTAGGTTGGAAGGGAAGTGGGGGGGGGAGAGGGGGAAGAGTGGGGGTGGGGAGGGGAGATGGGAGGGATGGAGGATTGGGGAGAGAAGTGGGAGAGTGGGGGGTGGCGGGAGAGGTGTAGGGGGAGTGGAGGGTAACTGGGAGAGAGGAGGGGGGAAGAGGGAGGGAGGAGTTGTGGAAGAGGGGGAGAGGGTAGGGGAAGGGATGGGGGAGATAGGGGATGGTGGGGGAGAGAGAGGGTGAGGAGGGAGAGAGGTTGGGGATTGGAGGAGGGGTGGGGGATGGGGGGAGAGATGTGGAAGAGTGGGGAGGGAGGGGTAGAGGAGTATGGGAGTGGTGGAGTGGGTGAGTGGGAATGGGAAGTGAGGTAGGGGGAATGGTGGAAGGGGGGGAATAGAGAGGGGTAGGGGAAAAATGGGATGGGGTGGAAGGGGGGCGAGAGGGGAGAGGGAGTGAGAGAGTGAGCTGGGGTTGAGAGTGGATGGGGAGGAGATTGAGAGAGGGGGATGAGGGTTGGGGGAGGGAGGAGAGGGGGTGGGTAAAGAGGGGCAAGGGGGTGGTAGAGAGGGGGAGGGGGAAGGGGAGGTTGGGAGGAGGGAGTGGGAGATTGTTTTAGGGAGGGGAGAGAGTGGAGAGGGGGTGGATGGGCGAGAGTGGGGAGGGGGGAGTTGGGTAGTGAGAAGGGGGTGGTAGAGAGGGGGAGGGTGGGTGAGGGGTGGTTGAGTGGGGGTGGGGAAGGGGAGGTTGAGGGGAAGAGGGGGAAGGGCGGGTGAAAGGGCATGAGCGTGGAGGGGGGAGGAAGAGGGGGGAGGGGAGAGGTGGAGATAGTGGGGGGAGAGAGGACGGGTGAGAGAGAGTGTCAGGGTGAGGGAGAGAAGAGTTGGGTGGGAGGGGAAAGGGAAGTGTTGGGGGCGAGGGGGGTGTGGGTGGGGGGAGGGGGGAGTGTGGGGGGAGGGGAAGAAGTTGGGAGGGGAGTGGAGAGAGAAGGAAAGAGTGGGGAGTGAGAGGCTATTGGGGTGGGGGAGCGCCGGGGGAGCGCGGAGAGAGGAGGGGGGGGTGGGGGGGGGGGGGGGGGTGAGGGCGTTGGGGGAGAGAGTGAGGCAGAGGGGATAAGGGGGGTGCGGAGGGGTGGGAGAGGGGGGGGGAGGGGGGTGTGGAGGGAGAAGGGCGGGGCGGGGCGGGGCGGGGAGGGGGGGCCTGGGGGAGGGGAGGGGGGGGAGAGAGGGAGGTATTGCAGGGGGAGGGGAAGGTAGAGGGGGAGAGGGAGTGGAGGGGGAGGGGGGGTGGGGTGAGGGGAGGGGTGGGGGGGAGAGGGGCGGGGTGAGAGTGGAGGAGGGGGAGAGGGAGAGAGGAGATGGAGAGGAGGAGGGGGGGGGGGGGGAGGAGGGGTGGGGGAGGGGGTGGATGGGGAGAGGGGGGGGAGTGGGGCGGTGGGAGTGCGAGAGAGACGGGGGTGGAGGGGCGGGCGGGGGGGGGGAGGGGTGTGAAGAAGAGAGAGATGAGAGAGGCTGAGGGAGGGGGGAGTGGGTAGAGAGAGGGGGGGGGGAGAGGAGATGAAGGTGGAGGGAGAAAGAGAGGGTTGAGATGAGGGGGGAGAGAGAGGTGGGGAGAGGAGAGAGTGGGGGGGGTGGCGAGGCGGCGTGTGGGTCGGGGACGGATGGGGGGGTAGGAGGGATGTGGATTTGGGAGGAAGGAGAGGTAAGTGGAAAAGTTAAGAGCGGGGAGGGAGGGGGGTGAGGTGCGGGGGAAGTGGTGGATGGAAGTGGGTGAATGTTTCTACTCCCGAATGCTGGTTTTCTCGTCAGAGATCACCGAGTAAGGTTTCAAACAGGAGTTTACAGTCGTTCGGCCCGCGGCGCGGACCACCACAATCGGGCGCGTGCGGGTGGTCCGGGTGCGGCGGGCGCCGGGTTATGAGGCTCTTTTTCTTCATAGGCAGCTAGGTGAATCGTATTTATGGTGGTGAGTGGTTAGGGGTGGTGTGTTTTCCACAGCGGTTATTTCCGGTGACATTATCTTCCCAAGTCAAGGACTCGATTGATATTATTTATTTATTACTCTTTTGTTACATTTCGATTATCTGTGTTTGCTCCATGCCAGTCCTTCGAATTTTGGGGGGAACGTTACTCTTCGAACTTGAGTTCTCTAACCTGCACGCTCTTATTTGGGTAAATCGTAAAGTTAAATAATTTACACCTGGGACGCTTGTCTTGTTGTGATCTGTAACATATTTTATACACGGGAAATTCACCTAAGGTTGCACTTATTTGGTCCCAATTCTATATTTTATTTGATACTATATTTAGGTATAAATATTAGACCACATAGAAGAAGTTCTATGCCATTGCTTGTGGCCACAGGCATCCTGCAGCTCGCTCCAGTACCTGCTCACGGAGCCATGTGGCGGTCGACGGAGGGGTTGAGGGTGGTGTGAGGATGAGTGATTTTGGAAGGAGCATGAGAGAAGAGGAGAGAAGTGAGAGAGAAAGTGAGAGAGTGTATAGAGGAGAGATGAGTATTTCTGGGTGGATTCTGGTATTTAAGGCTTTCCGATGAGTCCACCGTCTCACCTGACGCTGATTGGCCATGTGTACAGGAGCCTTTAAACCCTGGAATTCCGGACTCCAGCCTCGGGGCCTCACACTTCAGGAGTGAAACAGAAGAGTTAAGTTCTTAGCATTCTCCTGAGGGGGGGGGAATTGAATTTACCTAATCAGTGGTAGACGCCGAAGGGGAGAGGAGGGGATGATGGGTGAATGGGGGAAGTAGAGTGTGAGAGGTGGTGAGGGGAATGGGGGTGGGGGGTGGGGCGGTGGCAAGGCGGGCGTGGTGGGGGAAGGGAGGGGGAGAAGAAAGGGAGAAGAGAAGAAAGAGGTGGGGGGAGGTGGTGGGGGTGGGGGTAAATGTGGGGACGAGGAGTGGAGGAGAAGTTGGAAGAAAAGTGGGGGTGGGGGGTGGGGGGGAAGGTGGTGGGAGTTGGGTTGGGGGTGTGGTTGGAAGTGGGAAGAGTGGTGTAAGGAAAAGTGTGGGGGAAGGAGTGTGGGAGGGTTGGGGAAAGAGTGTGAGAAGATTGCCGGTTCCTGCGTGTGGGTTGTGTTGTGGTTGTGGTGGGGGTGCGGGGGAGGAAAGGAGAGCGAGGGGGTGGGAGATGGTGAGAGAAGATGAGCGTGGTAGGGAGTTTTGCCCCCCCCCCCCACCCCCCCCCCCCGGGAGCGTGGCACGATTCGGCATCTCGCTTGGCCTTTTTCCCATCGTGCATATCTATCATGGCTGCCCTGGACGGGTGGGGGGGTTGATGGTGTATGGTATACAACCCGCACATGCGGGGGGTGTTAGTCGCGGGTGGGGTGGTCCCAGTGGGGGGGGGGGGTCTTTATGTGTGTAAGGGAGTCCCCCCCCGCCCCCGCCCCCCCCCCCTAGTTTTGTGTCCCCTTTACAGGGGAGTCCTGGGGTGGTGTGTGTTGTTGGTTTTTTTGTTAGGAGTGTGTTATTGGGGGTGAGTGTGGTTGTAGATGTG
This sequence comes from Okamejei kenojei, assembly GCA_035221665.1. Classification (NCBI taxonomy): domain Eukaryota; kingdom Metazoa; phylum Chordata; class Chondrichthyes; order Rajiformes; family Rajidae; genus Okamejei; species Okamejei kenojei. The sequence continues at coordinate 1,313 of JAVHYY010001089.1, read as the reverse complement.
TTCCGCAAGAGCGTTTCCCCTGGGTTTGGTGGTTGGGTGGGGGGTGGTGTTTGTAATTGTAACAAACTTTGCATAGGAGAGGTGAGCGCGTTCAACGGGCGTCGTCCGCCGGTCCAGCCCCCTCCCCCGTCTTTTCTGCGGCCGGAGGAATGACGGGATGGAAGTAAGAGCCAGGTGTTCCACGTGTGTATATGGATTTCGTGCGATGAGGTAATGGCCCTTTTTGTTCCAATCATCTAAGGGCGTTGTCCTCCAATGTTCTGGGTAGCATTTTAGGTCCCACAAGCCTGGTGTTCAGACACAGGGCGGGAAGGGGAAGTTGGAGGAAAGAGGCCGGGGTGGGGCGGTATGGACTTCCTGTCGGTTTTTTTGTCATGGGCCTGGCCAGATGGGTCATAGGCAGCGGCGGTAACAGTTGGGGTGGGGGGTCGATGGTCAGGTAGTTAGAGTCGGCTCTGCCAGCCACTCTTCCGTGGCCTTCGTCCGATGGGGCACGTGTCGGCCTCTGGGGGAAGTGGGATCACGCGGTTGGGGTGTTTTACGGGGATTCTTGGATGACTTGTCCGTGGGTGCTAGGTTTACAGCAGAGTGTTTTGAGGGGGGGGCGGGAATTCGCTCTTCGGGGGTGTTGAGAGTATTGTGAGACAATGCACTGTACTGTTTGTGTGTACTTTAATGATTTTTTTTTTTTGATATAGTTGTAATTTGGATTTTGGTTTTGATGTTGTATATATGATTGTGTCGAAATAAAATAAAGTTTGTGAATTGGAAATAATAAAGTCGGGGAAGATGTGGAACGGGGGTACGTGGGGGTAGGGGGGGCCCGGGGGGTTGTTTCAACACATGTAGGGAAAGGGGGGGGGTGGGAGTGGGGTGGGGTGTGAGGAGAGGGGGTGGAGGAGGGGTTGGGGAGGGGAGGGTGCGGAGGAGGATGGAGAGGGGGGGGAGGAGAAGAGAGGGAGAGGAGATGGGGGGAGAGTGGGGGGAAGTTGGGGGACGGAGTGAGAAAGGAGGTGAGGGAGAGGATGGATGGAGGAGAGGGGAATTTTGGGGATGGGTGGTAGTGATGGTGTGGAGAGGGTCGGGGCCTGTGTGAGGATTTGGTTGTTGAGGGGGAGGGGGAGGAGGAGTGGCTGAATGAGATGTAGTGGGAGAGAGAGAGGTGATGGGGTGATGAGGGTGGGGGATTGTGGATGAGGAGTGATGGGTGAGGAGATGTGGGCCATGAGCCGGGCGCAGGGCAGGAGGGTCTGGGGATGATCGGCGGAGTGAGGAGAGGGGAAAGAGAGGTGGTACGTTTAAAAGAGAGGTGT
>JAVHYY010000109.1:280000-609372 GCA_035221665.1 Okamejei kenojei | reverse complement strand
AAAAAAAAAAAAAAAACAAAAAACAAAACCAAACACACAAAAAAAAACAATAAAACCACACCACACAAAAAAACCAAAATAAAGCCAAACACTACACACAAAAAAAAACCCACCAACAACCCCAAACAAAAACAACCACAACAACACAACACAACCACAAAACTAAACTCACTACACACAACCCACAACAAAAACCACAAAAAAAACCCAAAAAAACAACCAAACCAAACAATCAAATCAATCATCAATACAAATAATATACAATAAAAAACACCACACCACACACACCAACCCCCACACCACCCTAATACCTACAACTCCAAACACTAAACTCCCCACCCCACAATTTCTCACTAAACAAAAAACAACCCCACCCCCACACCCCCCCCCCCCCCCATGCACAACAAAAAAAATAATACCCCCCCCCCGCCCCCCCCCCCCCCCCCCCCCCCCCCCCACCACACAACACAACACACACACACACACACACACCACACACAAACACACACACACACACACACACACACACACCCACACCCCACACCACACCCACCCCCCTCCACACACAACACACACAACCCACCCACCTACACACACACACACACTCACACCCACACACCACAACACACCCCACACACACACACACACAACACAAACACACAACAGACCATACCCCCTCACACACAACACACACACACACACCCCACAACACACCACACACCCACACACACACCCCACACACACACACCCCTCTACAACACACCCACCACACACACACCCCCACTCACACACCCCCACACTCACCCTCACCCACACACACTCACACACACCGCCACTCACCACACAACAACCCCACAGAGTAGGTTCATCAGGGTGTTATTCACGGGTTGGCGGGGGGCTCTATGTCACTGCTGAGGAAAATTGGAGCGGCAGGGCTTGTTACACTCTGGGACTTTAGAAGGTTGAGAGGGTGAGTGAGGAGGGGATCCCATTGAATCATATAAGTTGTTATTTAGGGGTTGGGACACGCTAGAGGCAGGAAACATGTTTACCGATATTGGCGGTTGTCCCAGATCTGAACCAGGGTCCATAGTTTTTAAGAATGAGGGGGGTTATGTAAGTAACGCATTTTTTTTAAGAATCGGAGAACGGAGGGGAGGAATTCACTTTTTTTCTCACAGAGTTGTGAGTGTGGAATTCTCTGCCTGGACGAGGGCGGTTGGAGGCCGGTTCTCTGATTGTTTTTCAAGAGAGAGTTTAGATTAGAGCACTTAAAGATGTTTAGAGCACTTAAAGATGGCTGAGTGCAAGGATAGGGGGAGAGCGAAGGCAGAAGGAGGTAGGGGTGGGTCGGGGGGAGGAACGGAGGGAGGTACTCGGGGGTTATGATTGGAGATGATCTGCCACGTCACAGTGAATCGGCAGTGAGAGTTGCTGGCTCGTAAGGGGCAGAAATTCATCCTCCCTGCAACCAGTTGTCTATTGACGTGGTAGTGAACCCTGATGATTATGAGTCTATGTGGTAGACAAATATGCTGGAGAAGGAAGAAAACTCAGCATGTGAGGCGAGCATCTATGTAGCGAAGGAAATGGTTTCTTGATGGGCTAAAGCTATAGTAGGGGTCTTGACCCGGATCGTTAAACTAGTACTTCAATCCTTAGATGCTGCCTCACCCGCTGAGTTTCTCCAGCATTTTGTGGTCTCATCTTCATTTATTTTCCAGGCTTCTGCAGTTTCTTTTAAACCTTTTGGACAATATTGTTGTTGTCTATTTATTCCAGGCCATGTGGGTTCTCTTTACGAAGAAGACGAAGGAGGAGAAGTTCCTTAATAAATATCGGTCCGGGCCAACGGCGTTTCAATTTGCAGATCCATTTCTCTTTCCTTTGTCTATGTGTTGAGTAGTGTATGTATCTTTCTGCAGTTAAGGTCACAGTTGTGGCTGGAATGTTCGTGCGTGGCATTGTCTTTGTTCACCCAATCCTCTGTCCCTGAGAGAAGAGAGATGAGAGCAGAGTGAGACAGAGGGATGATATGAGGACAGAGAGAGAGTGGGTGTGGAGCGAGAGTGTTGAGAGTACCTGTCCAAGTGTTGTTGTGATAGTCCAAGTTCTCAACTACCTCCTCCGGCAGTTCGTTTCCATTACACCACCACCTTCTGTTGAAATACGTGTGAAAAAAAGTTTGACCCTTTGCTCCTCAGAGTCCTATTCATAAATAATTTTTCCCCAATTTTTCCCCACCCCCGCCTCTCTCACCTAAACCTTGTTCCTCTGGCTGGTCCTCGATTCCCCTACTCCGGGCGGACACTCAACAAATGAGACTCTGTGCGTCTACCCGATCTATTCCTCTGGTGATTTTGTACCCTCTTTAAGATCACCCCTTATCCTCCTGCGCTCCAAGGAGGGCGGTCTTACCTAATGAGGCATGGAGGGAGAGATTCAGAGAGAGGGACTCGTCATATATGTGGAAAGATTTTTAAAAAAGACTAGGCTCATATTCACATGGTACTTCACTTGTTTTAGAAGGATGAGGGGCTATCTTATATGAAACTTATATTATAAATTATAAAAAGGGACTGGACAAGCTAGATGCAGGAAAAATGTTCCCAATGTTTTGGTTGGGTGAGTCCAGAACCAGGGGCCACAGTTTTAGAATAAAGGGTGGAGGGGGAGGGTCATTTAAGATGAGCTGAGGAAAAACTTTTTTACCCAGAGGAGTCGCAAATTTATGGAAATTCCCTGCTACAGAGGGCAGTGGAGGCCAAATGGATGAATTAAGAGAGAGTTGGATGTGTGGCCCCTCGTGAGGCCAGTACAGCAACATCCTCGTAAATCATTCTCTGCGCCCTTTCAAGCTCGACGTCGATTAGTACTCAGCGGGTCAGGGTCAGGCAAGCATAATCTTTCTAGGCAGACTGTAGGCTATCTCTCAGACTAGTGTAGATGGGGCGGCACAGGGGCATTGTTGGTTGTGATGGGGACTAGCTGTGTAGCTGGGGCATGGTGGCCGGTGTGGGCCTAGTGTAGATGGGAGCATTGTTGGTCCGCGTTGTGGGCAAGTTGGACTGAAGGGCCTGTTACGCACTGTATCTCTCTCTCTCTCTCGGTAAGTCTCTGTCCCTGTCTCTTTCTCTCTTTCTGTCTGTCTCTCTCTCTCTCTCCCACACTGTCACACCAGCTTCTCATTTTCAGCCAGTTTCCTTTACTGTCTCCCTCTCTCTCTGTGTCGCTCTCTCTCTCTGTCCCTCTCTCTCTCTCACTCTCTCTGGGACAGAGAATTTGGGTGACATACACCCATTTCTGCCAACCGTGGGCCTAACTGCAGATAGATACATAATGTACTCAACACATAGGACAGGAAAGTGAAATGATCTGCAAATAGAAACACCATTGGCCAGGACAGATATTTATAAGGACTCGTTCTTTGTAAGAACCGCAATGGAATGGAATAAATGAGACAACAATATCGTCTAAAGGTTTAAGAAGGAGCTGCAGATGCTGTAAAATTGAAGGTAGACACAAAATGCTGGAGTAACTCAGCGGGTGAGGCAACATTTATGGAGCGAAGGAATAGGTGACAATTCGGGTCGAGACCCTTCTTCAGACTAAAGAACCATTTCCTTCGCTACATAGATGTGCCTCACACGCTGAGTTTTCTCCAGCATTTTTGTCGAAACAACAAGAGTCAAATCCCCATCGTTCACTGGTTCAATAGTACAACAGGTGCAGGAGGAGGCCATTCAGCCCTTCGAGCCAGCCACCGCCATTCACTGTGATCATGGCTGATCAGATCATCCCCAATCAGTACCCCGTACCTGCCTTCTCCCCAAATCCTCTGACTCCGCTATCTTTAAGAGCCCTATCTAGCTCTCTCTTGAAAATATCCAAGAGAACTGGCATCGGCACCCTCTGAGGCAGAGAATCCCACACTCACAACTCTGTGGGTGGAATGAAAGGTTGTCTCCAGAGAGCGCTGCCTGATCCCACCATGAGTTATCCAGTGGGTATTTGTTGGTGTCTCAGATCTTCGGGTGTAACCCACATCTGCAGCTCTCTCTCTCTCTAGACTCTTCTCTCTCTCTATCTCTCTCTCTCTCTCTCTCTCTCTCTCTCTCTCTCTTCTCTCTCTCTCTCTCTCTCTCTCTTCTCTCTCTCTCTCTCTCTCTCTCTCTCTCTCTCTCTACTCTTCTCTCTCTCTTTCTCTCGTCACTCTCTCTTCTCTCTCTCACTCTCTCTCTCATCTCTCTCTCTTCTTCTCTCTCCTCTCTCTCTCTCTCTCTCTCTCTCTCTCTCTCTCTCTCTCTCTCTCTCTCCTTCTCTCTGCTCTCTCTCTCTCCTCACTCTCTCTCTCTCTTCTCTCTCTTCTCTCTCTCTCTCTCGCTCTCTCTGCTCTTCTCTCTCTCTCTTCTCTATCTATCTTCTCTCTCTCCTCTCTTCTCTTTCTCTCTCTCTTTCTCTCTCTCTCTCTCTCCCTTCTCTCTTCTCTCTCTCTCTCTCCTCTCTCTCTCCTCCTCTCTCTCCTCTCTCTCTCTCTCTCTCTCTCTCTCTCCTCTCTCTCTCTCTCTCTATCTCTCTCTATCTCTCTCTCTCTCTCTCTCTCTCTCTCTCTCTCTCCTCTCTCTCTCTCCTATCTCTCTCTCTCTCTCTCTTCTTCTCTCTCTTCTCTCTCTCTCTCTCTCTCTCTTCTCTCTCTTCTCTCTCTCTCTCTCTCTTCTCTCTCTCTTCTCTCTCTCTCCTCTCTCTCTTCTCCCCCCCGCCGCCCCCCCTTTCAATCTGTCCGTCACTCTCTTTGTCTCTCTATTTGTCTCCCCCTCTGTTTCTCTCCCTCACCCTGCCTCTCTATCTGCCCCTCTCTCTCTCTCACTCTGTCTCTCTCACTCTCTCTCTGTCTCTGTCTACCCTCCTCACTCTCACCCTGTGTGTGTGTGTCTATATCTCTCTCCCTCTGTTTCTGTGTCTCTCTCCCATTATCTCTCCCTGTCTCTTTCCGTCTCTCACTGACACTGATGCACTCTCTCTGTGTCTCTTTCTCTCCGTCTCATTCTCTCTCTCTTTACCTGTCTCTCTCTCTTTCTCCCTCTCTGTCTCTCTCTCTGTCACTCCCTCTCCCTTTGTTTCTCACTGTCTCTCTGTCTCTCAATATCTCTATATATTTGACTCTCTCCCTGTCTCTCACTCACTTTCTCCCTGTCTCTCTCTCTCTCTGTCTCTCTTTCTGTATCTCTCTCTGTCTCTCCCTCTCTCTCCACTGTCTCTCTCTATGTCTATTTCTCCCTATCTATCTCGCTATCTTTCTCCCTCTCTCTCACTATCTCTCCCCCCCCTATCTCCCCCATCTTCCCTCTGTCATCTCTTCTCTCCACTCTCTCGCTCAGTGTTCTACATTATCTCTGTCTTTCCGTGTCGCTCTCCTCTGTCTCTCCCTTTCTCGTATCTTCCCTCAACCTTGTCTCTCTCCTGCCTCATGTCTCTGCCTCACTCTCCCCTCTCTCTCTCTGCCTCGCACGCTCTATCTCATCCTATGTCTATATCTGTCTCTCCCTCTCTCTCTCCCTCTCTGTATATCTCTCTGGTCCCTCTCTCTGTCTGTCTGTCTCTCCTCTGTCACTTCTCTCTCTCTCTGTCTCCTCGTTTCCTTTCTCTCCCTGTCTCCCGTCTCTCAGCTTTTCTCATTGTCTCTGCACTCCTCTGACTGTTCTCTCTGTCTCTCTGTCCCTCTGTCTCCCTCTCTCTATCTCTCGTCTCTTCCTCCGTCCCTCTTTTGTCTTCTCCTTCCATCTGTTCACTCTTCTTGTTTCTCTCTCTTTCTCTCTCTTTTCTCCTTGTTTCTCTCTGTCTCTCACTCACTCGTGCTCCCTCTCTGTCTCTCAACCTCTATATCTCTCTCCCTCTGTTTCTGTGTCTCTTCCCATTTTCTTTCTCTGATCTCTTTCCGCTGTCTCTGACACGTCTCTCACTGACACTGCCACTCTCTCCTGTGTCTTCTTTCTCTGTCTTTACCTGTTCTCTCTCATTCTCCCTCTCTGTCTTCTCTCTGTCACTCTCCCTTTGTTTCCCTTTGTTTCCTCACTCTGTCTCTCAATTATCTCTATATATTTGATCTCTCTATATTCCCTGTTCTCCCTGTCTCTGCTGTCTCTCTTTCTGTATCTCCTCTTCTGTCTCTCCCTCTCTCTCACTGTCTCTCTTATGTCTATTTCTATTTTCCCTATCTATCTCGCTTCTTTTCTCTCCTCTCTCTCACTATCTATCCCCCTCCCCCATCTCTCTCTCTGTCATCTCCGTGTCTCCCTATCTCTGTCTTTCCGTGTCTCTCTCCCTTGTCTCTCTAGTCTCTCTATATTCTGTATCTCTCACCTTGTCTCTCTCCCTGCCTCATGTCTATGCCTCACTCTCCCACTCTCTCTCTATGCCTCGCACGCTCTGTCTCTGCCTATGTCTATATCTTCTCTCCCCTTCTCTCTCCTCTCTGTATATCTCTCTTCTGTCTCTGTCCTCTGTCTTCCCCTCTGTCCATCTCTGTTCCCTTCTCTCTCTTCTCTCTCTCTACTCTCTCTGTCTCTGAATCTCTCTCCGTTTCTTTCTGTCTCTCTCTCTCCGCTTTCTTTCTATCTCTATCTCTCTCCCTCTTTCTCCCTCTGTATTTCTCTTCCCCCCCCCCTCTCCCCCCCCCCCACTCTTTTTCTGCCTCTCTCATGTCACTCACACTGACTGTCTCCTCTGTCTCTCTGTCCCTCTGTCTCTCTCTGTCTCCTTTCTGCTTCTCTTCTCTCTCTATCTCTCTCTCTGTCTCTTCCTCCGTCTCATTTCTCTCTCACTGTCTCTTTTCTCTCTCATTCTCTCTCTCTCTCATTCTGTTCTCTCTCTTCTCTGTTTATCTCTCTCTCTTCTCTCTCTTTTCTCTCTCTCCTCTCTCTCTTCTCTCTCTCTCTCTCGTTTCTCTCTCTTTTCTCTCTCTCTCTCTCTCTCTCTCTCTCCTCTCTCTCGCTCTCTTTCTCCCACTCTCTCTATCTCTCTATCACTCGTTCTCCCTCTCTGTCCCTCTTTCTCTCTCTCTCTCCCTCTGTCTCTCCCTCTCTCTGTCTCCCTGTGTGTGTGTGTGTGTGTGTGTGTGTGTGTGTGTGTGTCTATATCTCTCTCCCTCTGTTTCTGTGTCTCTCTCCCATTATCTCTCTCTGTCTCTTTCCGTCTCTCACTGACACTGATGCACTCTCTCTGTGTCTCTTTCTCTCCGTCTCATTCTCTCTCTCTCTTTACCTGTCTCTCTTTCTCCCTCTCTGTCTCTCTCTCTGTCACTCCCTCCCCCTTTGTTTCTCACTGTCTCTCTCTCAATATCTCTCTATATTTGACTCTCTCCCTCTGCCTCTCACTCACTTTCTCCCTGTCTCTCTCTCTGTCTCTCTTTCTGTATCTCTCTCTGTCTCTCCCTCTCTCTCCACTGTCTCTCTCTATGTCTATTTCTCCCTATCTATCTCGCTATCTTTCTCCCTCTCTCTCTCACTATCTCTCCCCCTATCTCCCCATCTCTCCCTCTGTCTGTCACTCTCTTCTCTCCCTCTCTCGCTCCGTGTCTCCCTACTCTGTCTTTCCGTGTCTCTCTCCCCCTCTCTCTGTCTCTCTCTATCTGTATCTCCCTCACCTTGTCTCTCTCCCTGCCTCATGTCTCTGCCTCACTCTCCCCTCTCTCTCTCTGCCTCGCACTCTCTGTCTCTCCCTATGTCTATATCTTTCTCTCCCCTCTCTCTCTCCCTCTCTGTATATCTCTCTGTCTGTCTCCCCCTCTGTCCATCTCTGTCTCCCTCTCTCTCTCTCTCCACCGCTCTCTGTCTCACTCTCTCTCTCTATCTGTCTCTCTCTCCGTTTCTTTCTGCCTCTCTCTGTTTCCTCGCTTTCTTTCTCTCTCTATCTCTCTCTCCCCTCTCTCTCCCTCTGTATTTCTCTTTCCCCCCCCCCCACTGTCTCTTTCTGCCTCTCTCACCATTTCTCACTGACTGTCTCTCTGTCTCTGTCCCTCTGTCTCCCTCTGTCTCTCTCTCTCTCTGTTTCTCACCAGCTCTCTCTGTCTCTCTCTCTCCATCTCTCTCTCTCTGTCTCTTCCTCCGTCCCTCTTTCTGTCTCTCTCTCCATCTGTCTCACTCTCTTCGTTTCTCTCTCTTTCTCCCACTCTCTCACTCTCTCTCTCTCTCTCTCTCTCTCTCTCTCTCTCGCTCTCTTTCTCCCACTCTCTCTATCTCTCTATCACTCGTTCTCCCACTCTGTCCCTCTTTCTCTCTCTCCATTTCTCTTTCTCTCTCTGCCGCTCTATCTCTCTCTGTTTCTCTCTCTCTGTGACTTTTTCTCTCTCTCTCGCTCTGCCTCTCTCACCTGTCCCTTTCTATCTCTGTTCCTCTCTCTGTCTCTCTCTCTCTCCATCTCTCTCTCCCTCTGCTTCCGTATCTGTCTCTCTCTCTTTCTTTCTCTCTCCCTGTCTCTCTCTCGGTCTCTATCTCTCTTCCTCCGTCTCTTGCTGTCTCTCTCCCCCTCTGTCTGTCTATCTCTGTCTGTCTGTCTGTCTCTCTCTCTCTCTGTATTGAGTCTAGAAGTTGGGAGGTCACGTTGCAGGTTGGGGCAGGCTGGGACTCTATTCCTTGGAGCACAGGAGGATGAGGGGTGATCTTATTGAGGTGTATAAAATCAGCAGAGGAATATTTCGGGTAGACGCACAGAGTCTCTTGCCCAAAGTAGGGGAATCGAGGACCCGAGGGTGTGTTCAAGTTGAGAGACACGGGGGTGGGGAAAATTGAATTGGAATCTGAGGGGGCAACGTTTCCACACAGAGGGTGGTGGGTGTATGGAACAAGCTGCTGGAGGAGGTAGTTGAGGCTGGGACTGTCGCAAAATTTGGACAGGTACACGGATAGGACAAGTTTGGACGTATATGGGCCAAACGCTGGCAGGTGGTTCCTGTGTTGATGGGGCATGTTGGTCGGGGTGGGACTAGTGTAGATGGGGCATGTTGGTCGGGGTGGGACTAGTGTAGATGGGGCATGTTGGTCGGGTTCAAACTAGTGTAAATGGGGCATATTGGTCGCGGTGGGACTAGTGTAGATGGGGCATGTTGGTCTGGGTGGGACTAGTGTAAATGGGGCATGTTCTAGACTCTGCCTGTGTAGATGGGGCATGTTGGTTGGGATGGGACTAGTGTAGCTGGGGCATGGTGGCCGGTGTGGGTCTAGTGTAGATGGGGCATGTTGGCCGGTGTGGGCAAGTTGGACTGAAGGGCCTGTTACGCACTGTATCTCTCTCTCTCTCTCGGTAAGTCTCTCTCTCTCTCTCGGACACCCTTCTAGACTCAATACAGAGAGAGAGACAGACAGACAGACAGACAGACAGACAGACAGACAGGGGGAGAGAGACAGCAAGAGACGGAGGAAGAGAGATAAAGACCGAGAGAGAGACAGGGAGAGAGAAAGAAAGAGAGAGAGACAGATACGGAAGCAGAGGGAGAGAGAGATGGAGAGAGAGACAGAGAGAGGAACAGAGATAGAAAGGGACAGGAGAGAGAGGCAGAGAGAGAGAGAGAGAAAAAAAGTCAGAGAGAGAGAGAAACAGAGAGAGATAGAGCGGCAGAGAGAGAAAGAGAAATGGAGAGAGAGAGAGAGAGAGAGAGAGGGACAGAGTGGGAGAAAGAGTGATAGAGAGATAGAGAGAGTGGGAGAAAGAGAGCGATAGAGAGAGAGAGAGAGTGAGAGAGTGGGAGAAAGAGAGAGAAACGAAGAGAGTGAGATAGATGGAGAGAGAGACAGAAAGAGGGACGGAGGAAGAGACAGAGAGAGAGAGATGGAGAGAGAGAGACAGAGAGAGCTGGTGATAAACAGAGAGAGAGAGAGACAGAGGGACAGAGAGACAGAGAGACAGTCAGTGAGGGAGTGAGAGAGGCAGAAAGAGACAGTGGGGGGGAGAAAGAGAAATACAGAGGGAGAGAGAGGGGAGAGAGAGATAGAGAGAGAAAGAAAGCGAGGAGACAGAGAGAAACAGAGAGAGGCAGAAAGAAACGGAGAGAGAGACAGATAGAGAGAGAGTGAGACAGAGAGCGGTGGAGAGAGAGAGAGGGAGACAGAGATGGACAGAGGGGGAGACAGACAGAGAGATATACAGAGAGGGAGAGAGAGAGGGGAGAGACAGATATAGACATAGGGAGAGACAGAGCGTGCGAGGCAGAGAGAGAGAGGGGAGAGTGAGGCAGAGACATGAGGCAGGGAGAGAGACAAGGTGAGGGAGATACAGAGAGAGGGAGAGACAGAGGGAGAGAGACACGGAAAGACAGAGATAGGGAGACACGGAGCGAGAGAGGGAGAGAAGAGAGTGACAGAGGGAGAGATGGGGAGATAGGGGGAGAGATAGTGAGAGAGAGGGAGAAAGATAGCGAGATAGATAGGGAGAAATAGACATAGAGAGAGACAGTGGAGAGAGAGGGAGAGACAGAGAGAGATACAGAAAGAGAGACAGAGAGAGAGAGAGACAGGGAGAAAGTGAGTGAGAGGCAGGGAGAGAGTCAAATATAGAGAGATATTGAGAGACAGAGAGACAGTGAGAAACAAAGGGAGAGGGAGTGACAGAGAGAGAGACAGAGAGGGAGAAAGAGAGAGAGACAGGGAAAGATAAACAGAGAGAGACATAGGGAGAGACAGAGACACAGAGACAGTTAGAGAGAGAGACCGTCAGGGAGAGAGAGAGAGATAGAGATAGAGAGACAGAGAGAGACGGAAGGAGACAGACAGAGAGAGAGAGACAGTGAGATGGAGAGAGGGAGAAAGAGACAATTACGGAGAGGAGAGAGAGACAAGAGAGGAACAGAGAGAGAGAGAGAGGGAGAGAGACAGAGAGAGAAAGAGGGGGACAGAGATAGACAGAGAGAGAGAAAGACAGGCAGAGAGAGACAGAGAGAGTAACTCAGTGGGTCAGGCAGCATCTGTGGAGAAGATAGACACAAAGTGCTGGAGTAACTCAGCGGGGCAGGCAGCATCTGTGGAGAAAATGAATGGGTGACATTTTGGGTTGAGCCCCTTAGTTTAGTTCAGAGGTGCAGCGAGCAAACAGGTCTTTTGGCCCACGGAGTCCGCACCGACCAGCTATCACCCCGTACACTAGCATTTTCCTACGCACATTCGGGACAATTTAACAATTTTGCGGAGGCCCATTAATCTACAACCCTGAACGTCTTTGAAATGTTGGAGGAAACCGGAGCACCCGGAGTAAAAACCCACGCAGGTCAAGGGAAGAACGTACAAACTCCACACAGACAGCACCCGTAGTCAGGATAGTACCCGGGTGCATAACGGTTTCCTCCGTCATTACTGCAGCCAATATGTGCTAGTAATGTCCTGTTTGCCAGCTTGTTGACCCTCTGTGTTCCTCTCCTGCAGGGTTTAGGAGCCGTTTCTGTGGACGGAGAGACAGGGACGTGAGCGTCTATTGAGGGCGGCCAGGGTGCCGGTGAGCCCCCCCCCCCCATATCTGCTGAGTGTGCGGGCTGAGCCTCGAGGGGCTGAGCTTCGGTGGAGGACCACATGGTGGGGCACAACAAGGAGAAGCGTTATGAGTGCGACGTGTGTGGCAAGGCCTGGCGGTGCCCGAGCCAGCTGGAGATCCACCAGCGGGTGCACACGGGAGAACGCCCCTTCAACTGCTCGGATTGTGGCAAGAGCTTCACCAGCTCCAGCAGCCTGCTGCGGCACAACAGCTTGCACTCCAGCGAGCGGCCCTTCACCTGCTCCGACTGCGGCAAGAGCTACAAGACGGTGCAACACCTGAACTTCCACCGGCAGGTGCACTCCGGCGAGAAACCCTATGGCTGCTGCACCTGTGGCAAGAGCTTTGCCCAGTTGATGGGGCTACGGCAGCACCGGCGGGTGCACAGCAGTGAGCGGCCCTTCCCCTGCTCCGACTGCGGCAAAGGCTTCAAATCGTCGCCAGAGCTGAAGCAGCACCGGCGGGTGCACAGCAGTGAGCGGCCCTACACATGCAGCGACTGCGGCAAAAGCTTCAAGTCGTCCATGAACCTCAAGCAGCACAGGCACCTGCACAGCGACGAGCGCCCCTACACATGCAGCGACTGCGGCAAAGGCTTCACCCAGTCCATCCAACTGCTGTCCCACCGGCGCAGCCACATCAGCAAGCGCCCCTGCACCTGCGCCCAGTGCAGCAAGGGCTACACCCGCTCCAGCACCCTGCTGGAGCACCAGCACATCCACATCGGCAAGCACCCCTACACCTGCAGCTACTGCGGCAAGGGCTTCATCTGCCCCAGCAGCTTGCTAGTGCACCAGCGCACTCACACAAGGGAGCGGCCCTACACCTGCAACCAGTGCGGCAAGGGTTTCACCCGGTCCAGCACCCTGCAGGAGCACCAGCGCATCCACACCAACGAGCGCCCCTACACCTGCACCCACTGCGGCAAGAGCTTCACTCAGTCCACCAACCTGCTGAAGCACCAACGCACCCACACCGATGAGCGGCCCTTCACCTGCGCCCAGTGTGGCAAGGGATTCACCCAGTCCAGCAGCCTGCTGGTGCACCGGCGCACCCACACCGGCGAGCGCCCCTACACCTGCACCCAGTGCGGCAAAGGCTTCATGAACTCCAGCCACCTGCTGTCCCACCGGCGCACCCACACCGGCGAGCGTCCCTACACCTGCACCCAGTGCGGCAAGGGATTCATCCAGTCCAGCAACCTGCTGGTGCACCAGCGCAACCACACCGGCGAGCGCCCCTACACCTGTGCCCAGTGTGGCAAGGGCTTCACCTGCTCCACCTCTCTGCTGTCCCACCAGCGGGTGCACACCGGCGACCGTCCCGTCCCCAGCCCGGTGTGTGGAGAGCGCTTTGCCATGGCCTCCCACGCCCTGTCTCACCAGCACGTGCACACCAGTGGCCAGCCCTACGACTGCCCGTACTGCGGTGAGGAGTTTGACAGCTCGCGAGGGTTGCGGAAGCACCAGCGGGCCCACGCCGGCGAGCAGCTGCTCCCACTGTGACAAGACAGCATGGGGGCTGCGGGAGCACCAGCGGTTGCACACCGGAGAGAGACCGTTTGTGTGCGCTGAGTGTGGCAAGGACTTCACCCGACTTTGACCACCTGCTGGAGCACCGACAAGTCCACACCGGCCAGCGCCCCTTCATCTGCCCGCTCCTCCAGCCTGCTGGCACACCGCCACGTGGATAGATAGGCACAGTTTAGGTAGGCACAAAATGCTGGAAGGAATGGGTAACGTTTCAGGGTTGAAACCGATCTTCAGTGTCGACCCGAAACGTCACCCATTCCTTGTCTCCAGAGATGCTGCCTGTCCTGCTGAGTTACTCCAGCACTCTGAAATGTCACCTATCCATGTTCTCAAGATGCTGCCTGTCCTGCTGAGTTACTCCTGCACTCTGAAATGTCACCTATCCATGTTCTCCACAGATGCTGCCTGACCCGCTGAGCTACTCCAGCACATTGTGTGAGCCATAGAGTGATACAGTGTGGATACAGGCCTGAAGCGTCACCCATTCCTTCTCTCTAGAGATGCTGCCTGTCCCGCTGAGTTACTCCAGCATTTTGTGTCCACCTATCACCTGCCAGGCTTTGTCCAGCCCCCATCTCTTTTTTCCAGCTTCCTCCTCCCACCCTCTCCACTCAGTCTGAAGAAGGGTCTGGAAGGAAAGACATTCTTGCCAAGGAAAGACATTCTTGCCATAGAGGAAGTACAGAGAAGGTTCACCAGACTGATTCCTGGGATGGCACGACTTCCATATGAAGAAAGACTGGATAGACTTGGCTTGTACTCGCTGGAATTTAGAAGATTGAGGGGCGATCTCATAGAGATTTACAAAATTCTTAAGGGGTTGGACAGGCTAGATGCAGGAAGATTGTTCCCGATGTTGGGGAAGTCCATGACAAGGGGTCACAGGTTAAGGATAAGGGGGAAGTCTTTTAGGACCGAGATGAGAAAATCGTTTTTCACACAGGGAGTGGTGAATCTGTGGAATTCTCTGCCACAGAAGGTAGTTGAGGCCAGTTCGTTGGCCATATTGAAGAGGGAGTTGGATGTGGCCCTTGTGGCTGAAGGGATCAGGGGGTATGGAGAGAGGCAGGTACAGGATACTGAGTTGGATGATCAGCCATGATCATATTGAATGGCGGTGCAGGCTTGAAGGGCCGAATGGCCTACTCCTGCACCTAATTTCTATGTTTCTATGACTCAAAACGTTGTCTGTCCATTCCCTCTAAAGCAGTGGAGGAACTCAGTGGGTCAGGCCGCATCTGTTGAGGGAAGGCAATCTAAGGCGACCACTCCCACCTCTCCTTTCCAACTTTCTCCACCCCCCACACCAAGCAGTCTGAAGAAGGGTCCTGATCTAGAATGTTGCTTGTCCATGCTCTCCAGATGTGCAAGTTACTCCAGGAGATTGTGTCTCTCTTTGTAAACCGGCATCTGCTGTTCCTTCTTTACGTATGTGAAGAGGAAAACCTTAGTTAAGACCAAAGTTGGACTCTTGAAGATTGAAAAAGATGAATTTATTATGGGGAACAAGGAAATTCCAGATGAGTTGAACAGGTACTTTGGATCCCTCTTCATTAAGGAGGACATAAACAATGTTCCTGATGTACTAGTGGCCAGAGGATCTGGGGAGACGGAGGAACTGAAGGAAATCCACATTAGGCAGGAAATGGTGTTGGGTAGACCAATGGGACTGAAGGCTGATAAATCCCCAGGGCCTGATAGTCTGCACCCCAGGGTACTTAAGGAAGTGGCTCTAGAAACCGTGGACGCATTGGTGATCATTTTCCAATGTTCCATAGATTCAGGATCAGTTGCTGTGGATTGGAGGGTAGCTAATGTTATCGCATTTATTAAGAAAGGCGGGAGAGAGAAAACAGGGAATTATATACCAGTTAGCGTCACATTGGTGGTAGGGAAGATGTGGAGTCAATTATAAAAGATGAAATAGCCGCATATTTGGATAGCAGTAACAGGATCGGTCCGCGTCAGCATGGATTTACGAAGGGGAAATCATGCTTGACTAATCTTCTGGAATTTTTTGAGGATGTAACTAGGAAAATGGACAAGGGAGAGCCAGTGGATGTAGTGTACCAGGACTTTCAGAAAGCACTTGATAAGGTTCCACATGGGTGATTTGTGGTCAAATTTAGGGCATATGGTATTGGGGGCAGAGTGCTGACATGGATAGAAAATTGGTTGGCAGACAGGAAGCAAAGTGTTGGGATTAACAGGTCCTTCAGAATGGCAGGCAGTGACTAGTAGGGTGCCGCAAGGCTCGGTGCTAGATTTCAAAGTAACATTAGCAAATTTGCAGATGAGACAAAGCTGGGTGGCATTGCGAACTGTGATGAGGATGCTATGAGAGTGCAGGGTGACTTGGACAGGTTGGGGGAGTGGGCAGATGCATGGCAGATGCAGTTTAATGTGGATAAATGTGAGGTTATCCACTTTGGTAGCAGAAACAGGAAGGCAGATTATTATCTAAATGGTGTCAAGTTGGGAAATGCGGAGGTACAACGGGATCTGGGGGTTCTTGTTCAGCAGTGACTGAAAGTAAGCAGGCAGGTGCAGCAGGTAGTGAAGAAAGCGAATCACATGTTGGTCTTCATAACAAGAACAGTTGAGTTTAGGAGCAAAGAGGTCCTTCTCCAGTTGTATCGGGCCCTAGTGAGACCACTCCTGGAGTATTGTGTACAGTTTTGGTCTCCAAATTTGAGGGACATTCTTGCTATTGAGGGAATGCCGCATAGGTTCACAAGTTTATTCCCGGAATGTCATGCTGAGAGAGAACGGCTGGGCTTGTGCACTCTGGAGTTTAGAAGGATGAGAGGGAATCTTATTGAAACATACAGGATTATTAAGGATTTGAATACGTTAGAGGCAGGAAACATGTTCCCGATGTTGGGGGAGGACCAGAACCTGGGGTCACACACAATTTAAGAATAATGGGTAAGCCATTTAGAATGGAGATGAGGAAACACTTTTCACACATGGCCTCTCGATTCTCATTTTCCTCTAACAGACCAGCTTTATCATTTCTCTAAGTCGATAGGGCTGTTTTAGAGTGATCATTTTCATATTGTTAACAACATTCATTTCTTGCATGCAGTCTAAGAGAGTCGTCATTTCTTTCATACCTCTAAGAAATATCGCAAACTCCCGCAATGCTTTTGCATATTCTGGCTGGATAGCTGTCCACGCGTAGGCCTTCTTCATGAGGATGTCTTTGGATCATGGAAGTTTTAAGGGACTTTTATTTAGTGTGTTGGCAGCGAGCGGCGACTGCGGAGGGTTCAACAGCCCCGACCACGGTTGAACAAAAGGGGAAGATGATTGAACTTTATTACCTTCCATCACAGTGAGGAAAGTGGATTCCACTGTGGTGGATGTTTATGTTAGATTTTATTTTATGTGACTGTGTGTCTTGTTGCTTTTTACTCAGTATGGCTGTATGGTAACTCAAATATCACTGTACCTTAACTGGTGCATGTGACAATAAATTCCAACTTGAACTTGATCAGATTTTGTCTATATTTAAAAAAAAAAATGATAATGCTGACTGATCATGCACAATGTGACAGCTTGATTTCAAAGACAGGACAGGGACATTCCCTGAGGGATTCGGGTGGTTGGAAGAGGTTTCTTCTGTGTTTTTCCCTTGGTTGTTGTCTGGGGAGGAAGGCGGCGGCACTCGGCCCGTCGGGGCTAGGATGCGCGGGAGGAAGGCTGAGCTTGGATTGAGGCTTGGAAGGCTGAGCTCGCCTCCCGTGCCTCGACCCGCATCCGGTCCACCACGCAGGGCGAAGCGAGCAAACTCCACATGGACAGTGTCGGTGGTCGCCCGACCCGGAGACAGGCCCTTCGGCCCCTCTCGTCCGTGCTACCCCGGGCTTTCTGCAACACAATCTTGTACTGTTCTGCACTTGATATTGCGTTTGTCATCTGCATGTACACTGCTTGCTCTGGCGGCTGCATGTGAACGGGCGATTTCATCGCCTCGTGATCGATGTGCAGAACAACAAACTAATGAAGCATCTGGAACACAGTTCTCCTGGGTTGCTGCAGGCTGAAGCATCAAACTGCTACCCCGTTGAGCCCCGTCAGTCCCACAGCACAGAAACACACAGCCATGCCTATCGAAGCTAGTCCCACATGCCCCTCACCCTCTCTGCCTTTCCCACTCATGCATTTAGAAAAGAGATGAGGAGGAGTTTCTTTAGCTGGAGGGTGGTGAATCTGGAATTCATTGCCACAGAGGGCGGTGGTGGCCAAGTCACCAGGTATTGTTTAGATTTTAGAGATACTGCACGGAAACAGGCCCTTCGGCCCAACGAGTTCTTGCCGACCAGTGATCCGCCCACTGACTTGACAGCAGGGAAAACCGAGGGGAGTTTTGCTTTGTGAAAGTCTGTTAGAAACATGTTAAGGCTGGGTCTCACCTGTACACTGGACGAGGCCGAATTGGCATTAATGTATTGCTATACATTTCAGGGGCAAGGCAACACAAGACAATTGGAGCTTATATCTGTACCAGATTAGTACTTAGTATTGGTTAGAGGAAAATAAAGTGGATAGGTATATGGACGTGAAGGGAATGGAGGGGTATGGTCTGAGTGCAGGTAGATGGGACTAGGGGAAAACAAATGGTCGGCACGGACTGGAAGGGCCGAGAGGGCCTGTTTCCATGCTGTAATTGTTATATGGTTATATTGTTCAAGGAAGGGAAGAATCATAGATCCATAGAATCATAGAAAATAGGTGCAGGAGTAGGCCATTTCGCCCTTTGAGCCTGTACTGCCATTCAATATGATCATGGCTGATCATTCAACTCGGTATCCTGTAACAAGGGCGACATCTAACTCCCTCTTAAATATAGCCAATAAACTGGCCTCAACTACCTTCTGTGGCAGAGAATTCCAGAGACTCACCGCTCTCTGTGTGAAAAATATTTTCCTCATCTCGGTCCTAAAGGAATTCCCCCTTATCCTTAAACTGTGACCCCTTGTTCTGGACCTCCCCAACATTGGGAACAATTTTCCTGCATCTAGCCTGTCCAACCCCTTAAGAATTTTGTAAGTTTCGACAAGATCCCCCCTCAATCTTCTAAATTCTAGCGAGTACAAGCCGAGTCTATCCAGTATTTCCTCATATGAAAGTCCTAACATCCCAGGAATTAGTCTGGTGAACCTCTGTACCCCCATCTCTGGCAAGAATGTCTTTCCTCAGATTTGGAGACCAAAACTGTACGCAATACTCCAGGTGTGGTCTCACCAAAACCCTGTACAACTGCAGTAGAATCTCTCTGCTACTATACTCAAATCCTTTTGCTATGAATGCCAACATACCATTCGTTATCTTCACTGCCTGCTGCACCTGCATGCCTACTTTCAATGACTGGTGTACCATGACACCCAGGTCTCATTGCATCTCCCCTTTTCCTAATCGGCCTCCATTCAGGTGATAGTCTACCCTCCTGCTTTTGCCACCAAAGTGGAAAACTTCACATTTATCCACATTATACTGCATCTGCCATGCATTTGCCCACTCACCCAGCCTATCCAAGTCACCTTGCAGCCTCCTAGCATCCTGCTCACATCTAACACTGCCCCCCAGCTTTGTGTCATCTGCAAACCTGGAGATGTTGCATTCAATTCCCTCATCCAAATCATTCACATATATTGTAAATAGCTGGGGTCCCAGCAGAGCCTTGCGGTACCCCACTAGTCACTGCCTGCCATTTTGAAAGGGACCCGTTTACTCCTACCTTTTGCTTTGTGTCTGCCAGCCAGTTCTATATCCACATCAATACTGAACCCCCAATACCAAGGCTGACAGATGTTGAACATAGAAAATGTTGAATGGTATACTCAGCACGTCAGTGGAGAGTCCACTGATGCCAAATGATTTGCTGAGCAGTGTGTAACAATCATCACTTTGTTTCAGATTTCTAGCACCTGTTTTTCATTAACATATCCAAGTCTCTGTATTAATCATCTAAGTTATAAGCCATTGCTCCTCATCTATATTGTTCACATACAGGCATTGGAACTCTAGTTAAATGCAGCAATCATAAACATCAATTGTTATCAAAGCCAAGAACAACATTCAGTGAATCAAATCAGAGCTAGATATGTCACTTCTCCTCACTCCCCCATCCCCACCCCTGCCCCTCTCTATCTTCCTCGTGCCCCACCTGGAATGCATGTCCACAATCCCACACCAGCCCTACCCCCTGCTATCTACATTCCTTCCTCTGACCACATTTCATGCCTCTGAGATACTGTACAATTTGAGATAAAATGTTCATAGTTTTTGCAACTTAGAATTTTAATGTTCACTTTCCATCTCAAGTGTTTTTCTTCACCCTGACTTTCCAGAGTAACTCTAATTCAACATCAAAATGTTTCTGGGGGTGGTGTCTATTCCAGGGGGGGGGGGGGGTTCTGGAATGGGGAGGTGTCTAGTCCAGGGGAGAGCATGGAATGGGGGTGTTTCTAGTCTAGGGGGTTCTGGAGTGTGGGGGTGTTTGTGTAGTGTAGGGGGGAGCCTGGAATGAGGGGGTTCCTAGTCTGGGGGGGGGGTCTGGAATGGGGGGCAGGGTGTCTAGTCTAGGGGGGGAGTCTGGAATGGGGTGTTTCTACTCGAGGGAGAAGTCTGGAATGGGGGAGTCTGGAATGGGGGGGTGTCTAGTCCAGAGAGGGAGTCTGCAATGTGGGGTGGGGGTGTCTAATCTAGGGAGGAGTCTAGAATGGGGGGAGTCTGGAATGGATGGTTGTCTAGTCTGGGGGGGTCTGGAATGGGGGGGTGTCTAGTCTAGAGGGTGTCTAGTCTCGGGGGGAGCCTGGAATGGGGGGGGATGCCTAGTCTAGGGGGTGTCTGGAAGGGAGGGTGTCTAGTCTAGGGGGATCTGGAATGGGGGTGTCTAGTCTAGGGGGAATCTGGAATGGGGGGAGTCTGGAATGGGGGCTTGTCTAATCTAGGAGGGAGTCTGGAATGGGGGGTGTCTAGTCTCGGGGGAGTCTGGAATGGGAGGGTGTCTAGTCTATGGGGGTGTCAGTAATGGGTGCAGTGTCTAGTCTAGGGGGTTTTGGAATGGGGGGCTGACTAGTTTAGGGGGGAATCTGGAATGGGAGTTGTCTAGTCTAGGGGGAGTCTGGAATGAGGGGGTGTCTAGTCTGGGGGCGGTCTGGAATGGGGGGTTGTCTAGTCTAGGGGGGAGTCTGGAATGGGGGTGTGCCTGGAATGGTAAGGTGTCTAGTCTGGGGGTGTCTGGAAGGGGGGTGATGGGGATGTCTGGCCTGAGGGTGTTCTGGCCTAGGGAGTGTCTGGTCTGGGGAGGGTGTCTAGCCTGGGGGTGTCTAGCCTGGGGGGGGGGGGGGTGTCTGGCCTGGGGGGTGTCTGGTCGGGGGTGTGTCTAAACCGGGGGGGGGGGGGTGTCTGGTCTGGACTGGGGGAGTGTCTGGCCTGGGGGTGTCTGATCTGAGGGGGGTGTCTAGTCTGGGGGAGGCTCCGTCTGCTTTGGAGGGAAATGGAGTGTCTGGTGTCTAGTCTGGGGAGGAGGGGTGTCCGGTCTGGATTGTCGCTGCAAACATGATAAAATCCAAAATGGGCCGTTTTGGACGGTCGGGGTGACACTGTAGAGGCCCACGCGTTGTGTGAACACTCGGTTTAATAATTAACCGACACAGCCCCGTCGCTCAGGCGCCGCGCATCAAGTTAATATTTAACTACAACTGTGCCGCCGCCCGTCGACACCAACACCCCAGTTACACCCCAACCGCCCGCCCTCCCAATCCCAACCGCCCGCCCTTCCAATCCCTACCGAAATTTGGTTTCTGCAGTCATACAACAAGAAAAGAACCAAGACACACAACAACACAATTTACACAAACATCCATCACAGTGACGGGTACACAAAATGCTGGAGAAACTCAGTGGGTGGAGCAGCATCTATGGAGCGAAGGAGATAGGTAACGCTTCGGGCCGAAACCCTTCTTCCATCACAGTGAATCTCCTCCTCACTGTGATGGAAGGCAAAGTCTTGTCTATCCCCTGTTACGTCCCATGGTAGCTACCCGTTTTACCCGCACTTCCCAAGAAAGACATTGGAGAGAGAAGTTAGGGCGCGCAGGAGGAGTTGGGGAACATGTAGAGAGAGAGAGGGAGTACAAAGATGAAATGGAGAAATACAGAGGACAATTGATGGAGGGAGTGGACTATCAAAGGGAGAATGAGAAGAAGAACATTGTGGAGTTCAGAGCGAGTGAGTTGGCAAAAGGGACTGAGGGAAGGATCAGGGAGACACATAAACAGAGGGAGAGATGCAGTGAGAGGGAGAGGGTAGGGTGGGATACGGAGAGAGAGGGCGACAGAGAGAGAGTGGAGCAGAGAGGGAAAATATAGATTGTAGGGAAGAGAGCAACATTTCAGAGAGAGGACAGCCCTTAGGATGGAGGGAGGGAGAAAGATAGGAGGGAGAGGTTCTTATAATAAATAAACGTTTTATTTAGGTTTCGGACAATTCTGAGGCTGCAATGTTTCTGTTCTTTGAGTGTCGTGAGTCTTTGGGTCGTTCCTCCTCAGAGGTGATGAAGGCAGAGAATGTTATTGTCCCATGGTGTAGTCAGATCTATTCCAGGCAAGCAGGGAGTGAATGGTCACCGGGGTCAGTCAGCGGGAGTGTGGGGTTGAGGTTACCGTCAGTGAAGCCGTGATCATGGTGAGTGGTGAAACAGAGTGGAGGGGGGGAGGTATTTTAGTCAGAGGTGGGCTGTTGAACTAATTCCTCAACCTGTGGACAAAGGTCGCCCAGTCCATTGTTCAAACTGGGCACCAGAAGACCTGAGAGGGTCCTTGGAATTTGGCATTGCCTTGCTGAGTGAAACGGATTGAAGGAAATCAGATAAACAACATGAGGTGTAGAGTTGGATCTGATGGAGTTTGAAACAATACCCCCTTTGCTGGAACAATGCCACCGCTCCCAATTTCCATCCCTCAGTATCTATCGCCACAATTCCCAGTCTTAGTAGTTTCTCAATCAATTCCCTGAATACATCACAACCTGTCTCAGCAGGGATTTCACTCGGCTGATGTCATCTGTTTGTGAATAATTTCAAAATTTCTATTTTTTTATATAATATTTTTATGAGAAGTAATCCATCATAACAACGGTATTACAACTTTTCAAATACACAACCAACTTATTTCAATAAGTATACGGATGTTACAAATAATACTTATAAACTTCTATTTTTTAGAAAGTAGAAAAAGAAAAGAATAGATTTTAATCAAAAAGAATGGTGATTAAATAATAATTTTGATTATATATAGAGAGAAAGAGAAGAGAATAAAAGAAAAAAAGGAAAAAAAAAATTATAGTATATATTTTTCATCTTAATAGTGAATAACACAAATTTCAAATAACGATATCAATAGAGACATGCATACAAATCCAAAAAAACAGAATTATTTTCATCTAATCCTGCCGGGTACCCATTGAGTTGTGATGCCAGAAAAGTTTACCCCTTCAAATATTCTGTATGTTGGAGACCATGTTCTGTTCAAAAGAGTTCGTATTTGTCCATGACGACAAATCTGATTTCTTTCCAAATGCAATGATGTCGCCAACATTTCACTGTCCAAATCATTTTAAATTGTGGGGGATAATGTTCCCTACCAAAATTTTGAATAATATGTTTTTTTTTTTTATCAAACCGTAATCCAGAGATATTTCTTTGGTTTACTGTTAATATTAGATTTGAATTCCGGAACTCCTAATATTATTAATTTTGGATCTGGGTCCAGTTTAATTTTAAGAACTTCAGAGATAACTCTAAAGATTTCTGTCCAATAATAGTTGAGTTTTAAACATGTTACAAAACTATGCGTTAAGTTAGCTTCCAAGTTCTGACATTTATCACAAATAGAAGAAATGTTAGGATAAATTCTATTTAATTTCGTTTTTGAATAATGTAATCTGTGTAATACCTTAAATTGTATCAATAGGAAATCAGATAAACAACATGAGGTGCAGAGTTGGATCCGATGGAGTTTGAAACAATACCCATTTGCTGGAACAATGCCGCCGCTCCCAATTTCCATCCCTCAGTATCTATCGCCACAATTCCCAGTCTTTGGAGTTTCTCAATCAATTCCCTGAATACATCACAACCGGTCTCAGCAGGGATTTCACTCGGCTGATGTCATCTGTTTGCGAATAATTTCAAAATTTCTATTTTTAAACGCTGTTGAAACTTCGCTGTCCCGGTGGAGACGGAAAATGGTATAAAATCTCCGGGAATATTCTGCCTCAGCATTGCCGATAGCTCACGGGGACACGTCGCTGGGCAGAGGAAATGGGGGAATTGTGGTACAGATATGCCAGTGTGGAGAAAATCATGTACGTGATCATTGCTGCCGTTGGAGTCCCTGGTAAGTGAGCAGAAAAATTCAAGTTTTATAACTCCGTGTGTTAACTGGTGTTGACCTGATTCTCATCATGGTACAAGTTCCCAACTGAGGATCGTTGTACAAGAATATGTGAAGAATATCAATCCTCGCAGTTAAATATTTGTGAATTAACGTTGCTGTGATTTTTCTTATATTCAGACAGCTGAAACTAACCCTCTTTTCTCTCACTACAGCCGGCCGGGAGCCACTAGAATGTTGTTGTTGCCTTCAGTGGTACCTTGCCCAGAGTTGTCCCAGTGCTCGGGACAGGCAGTCAGCTCTCCGGGACGGTGTGACTGGGAGAGAGGGGTTCACATTGTGGAGTTGACTGTGACTGAGTTATTGATCAGAATGAACACCCGCTCCTGTGGACACTGTGTCTCACTGTGGAGTCTCACAGTCGGATTCCACTGACTGTTAGTCACTAATTGGATCGATCTCCTGAACCAGTGGCCGCGGATCTACCGGCGTGTGTGTGTGTTGTAACTGAACTGAACTCACTGAGGAATGAATCCATTAACGGAGCCACTCTGTTGTCGGATTCTAAGTTGTCCCTGCCTTCCCTCTGGAACCGTCCCTCCTCGACCCCATCAGATGCCGAGTTCCCGAAGCCCTGGTTAAACGGGGCCGGCCGCTCACAGTGAAGCCTGTGAAAGCGGTTCCATCAGAGACTGCGAGCTGCAGCAGGGTTAACTATAGAAAGGACCATTGCGCCTGTTGTAGCGGGTGGCTGCTCGTTCCCCGCCTGTTCTTTGCCACACCCGCCCTTCGCCTTATATTTTTCTCCCCGAAGCAGGCAGGCGGGTCGGACACAGTCGGAGCCGGCTCTGACATTGTTAAACTTGCAGCAGCCACGCACCGACTCCAACACTCCTGATCTTGAGCTGAAAGTCGAGCCGGTGTTCAGCCCCGGAGACCGTGTTGAGTAAATGCCCAGTGTCCGTTCCCTTGTCTTTCCGCAGTGAATTTAGTGGCGATTGTGATCCTGTCCCGGGGAAAGTGCGGCCTCTCCACCTGCACCACCTGGTGGCCATGGCAGCGGCCGATCTACTGGTCCTCATCACCGAGTTCATTTTGCGTCGGATCAAATATCGTTACTTTTATTGGAGTTTCCTGTCCATCACCCATGTGTGCAGTGTTAACGATGTACTGCTGTCTGGTTCACCGTCACTTTCACCTTTGATCGGTTTGTCGCCATTTGTTGCCAGAAACTGAAAACTAAATATTGCACCGGGAAAACTGCGGCTGCGGTTCTGGCAACAGCCGGCGTTCTGCTCTGTCTGAAAAACGTTCCCCGCTACTTCACACGGGAAGCCCGGACAATTATCGACAATGTCCCGTGGGGCTGTCGCATGGTGGCCAGTTATTACACTGACCTCGGGTGGGTGTCATTTGACTGGATCGACACGGTTTTAACTCCGTTCCTCCCTTTCGCTGTAATCCTGCTGCTCAACGCTCTGACAGTCCGCCACATTTTAGTGGCCAGTCGGGTCCGTAAGGGGCTGAGGGGTGAAAGGGGGAGAACCGCAGTGACCCGGAGATGGAGAGCAGGAGGAGGTCTGTGGTTTTACTCTTCACCATCTCCGGCAGCTTCATCCTCCTGTGGCTGACGCTGGTTGTAAACTTCGTCTATCATCAGGTCACAGGAATTACAAATGATCAGAATGATTCTCAATACATCTTTGCCTCTGCCGGGTGTTTGCTGAGGAATCTCAGCTGCTGCACGAACACATTTATTTACGCGGTGACCCAGTCCAAGTTCAGGGAGCAGTTGAAGAGCGCAGTAGTGCTTCGGGTCATTAAATATTCCGCGCCCTGAGCGCATCCATCCCAGAGGCGGCCGCAGTCTCTCTGCTCCGGGCTCCGGCTGCTGACATTTACCGCCGGAGCCATGAGGGTGGAGCTGGGCAGAGTTGACTTGAGAGATACCCTAGCTGGGATGAGAGTGGAACAACAATACAGAAGGTGTAGGATCAGTTGTTTCTAAAGAGGAAGAAAGATTCCAAGGGGAGTAAGTGGCGACCGTGGCTGACAAGGGAAGTCAGGGACAGTATAAAAATAAAAGAGAAATACAACGTAGCAAAGATGAGCGAGAAGCCACAGGATTTGATAATGTTTAAAGAGCAACAGAACATAACTAAAAAGGCAATACGGGGAGAAACGGGGATGAGGTACGGAGGTAAGCTAGCCAAGAATATAAAGGAGGATAGTAAAAGCTTCTAAAATAGGAAAACATTAGTTAAGGCCAATGTTGGACCCTTGAAGACTGAAAAAAGTGTATTTATTATGGGGAACATGGAAATGGCTGATGAGTTGAACAGGTACTTTGGATCCATCTTCACTAAGGAGGACACAAACAATCTTACTGATGTACTAGTGGCCAGAGGATGTAGGGTGACGGATTAACTGAAGGACATCCACATTTGCTAGGGAATGGTTGGATAGACTGATGGGACTGAGGGTCATAAATCCCCAGGGCCTGATGGTCTGCATCTCTTTTTCTTTTTGCATTTCGTTCGCTCGCTCTTCTTTTAATCGTTTTATCCATATAACCATATAACCATATAACCATAAAACAAGTACAGCACTGAAACAGGCCATCTCGGCCCTTCTAGTCCGTGCCGAACACTTACTCTCACCTAGTTCCATCTACCTGCACTCCTTTCCGTAGATTCATAGAATTCATAGAAAATAGGTGCAGGAGGAAGCCATTCGGCCCTTCGAGCCAGCACCGCCATTCATTGTGATCATGGCTGATCGTCCCCTATCAATAACCCGTGCATGCCTTCCCCCATATCCCTTCACTCTACTAGCCCCGAGAGCTCTATCTAACGCTCTCTTAAAACCATCCAGTGACTTGGCCTCCACTGCCCTCTGCGGCAGGGAATTCCATAAATTCACATCTGGGTGAAAACGTTTTTTTCTCATCTCAGTCTTAAATGACATTCACTTCATTCTAAAACTGCGGCCCCTGATTCTGGACTCACCCAACATTGGGAACATTTTCCCGTCCATATACCCATCCAATTTATTTTTAAATGATAACATCGAACCTGCCTCCACCACTTCCACTGGAAGCTCATTCCACACAGCTACCACACTCTGAGTAAAGAAGTTCCACCTCATGTTACCCCTAAACTTATGTCCCTTAATTCTTAAATCATGTTCTCTTGTTTGAATCTTCCCACTCTCAGTGGAAACAGCTTATCCACGTCAAATCTATCCCTCTCATCATTTTAAAGGCCTCTATCAAGTCCCCCCCTTAACCTTCTGCACTCCAAAGCATAAAGACGTAAGTTGTTCAAACTTTCTCTGTAACTTAGGTGCTGAAACCCAGGCAACATTCTAGTAAATCTCCTCTGTATGTTGTTGACATCTTTCCTATAATTTGGCGACCAAAACTGTACACCATAGTCCAGAATTGGCCTCACCAATGCATTGTACAATTTTCACATTACATCCCAACTATACTAAATGCTCTGATTTATAAAGGCCAGCACATCAAAAGCTTTATTTACCATCCTATCTACATGTGATTCCACCTTCAGGGAACTATGCACAGTTATTCCTAGATACCTCTGTTCAAATGCATTCCTCAATTCGCTACCATTTACCACGTACGTCCTATTTTGATTTGTCCTGCCAAGATGTAGCACCTCGCACTTAAACAACATCTGCCATCTTTCAGCCCACTCTTCCAAATGGCCTAAACCACTCTGTAGACTTTGAAAATCTATTTCATTATCCACAACACCACCTATTTTAGTATCATCTGCATACTTACTAATCCAATTTACCACACTATCATCCAGATCATTGAAGTATATGACAAACATATATGTATATGTATTGATGTACATGTTTTATATTAAATTAATTTTTTTTACGCTCCGAGCTCTTGTTTTTTTTAAGCGGCGTTTTGGCTCGGCCTCCGCGGAAGCTGGGCTGAGAGGGGGAAGGAGAAAGTGGGAGGGAAGGAGAAAAATAAAACTGGAACATGGTTAGTTATACCGTTAAATATATATTTATATATATTTACATATAGACACATACACACGCGCACACACACACGCACCAAAATCTTTATCGGGGGTCTTTCCTTGACACATTTCACACAGTTTCGACTAGAAATGAGAGGCGGAAATGTGTGAAAAAAATGGATACTCTTTCATCAAATAGCGTGTAAACTGCTTCAGAAATGTACAAACTTTGATAGAGACAGGGAAAAAGACAGACAGACAGAGAGAGAGAGAGAGAGAGAGAGAGAGAGAGAGAGAGAGAGAGAGAGAACCAGAGAGAGAGAGAGATAGAGATAGAACGAGAGAGAGAGAAACAGAGAGAGAGGGAGAATGAGAGAGAGAACGCGAGACGGAGAGAACGAGGGAGTGAGACGCGGAGAGAGAGAGGGAGAGAGGGACGGGGAGAGAGAAGGGGAGAGGAAGAGGGGGAGAAAGAGAGGGCGGGTAGAGAGGTGGGTACACAGAGAGAGATAGAGAGAGAGGGCGGGGAGAAAGAAATACAGAGATAGAGAGTGACGGGAGAGAGGGAGAGAGAGAGGGAGAGAGAGGGGGAGGGAGAGAGAGAGGGGGTAGAGAGGGGGAGAGAGAAAGGGGCGGGAGATATTGAGGGAGAAAGAGAGGGGGAGGGAGATAGTGGGGAGAGGTAAAGTGGAGAAAGAGGGGGAGGGGGGATGGGAAGGCATAGACGTGGAAGAGAGAGAGGGGGAAGAGAGAGAGTGTGGAGAGTGTGGGCGAGAGAAAGAGAGGAGGGGGCAAGAGGGGAGAGGGGGTGAGGGGCAGAGAGAGAGAGGGTGTCAGACGGAGGGAGGGAGAGGGGAGAGAGACAGAGAGGGGGGATAGAGAGAAGGGAGAGGGGGTTGAAAGAAGGGGAGAGAGAGGGAGAGAGAGCGGTAATAGAGAGAGAGGGAGAGAGATAGAAAGTGGGAGTGAGAGGGAAGTGAGAGAGAGGGGGAGGGAGAGAGGGGAATAGGGATGGTGGAGAGAGCAGAAGGGAGAGGCGTAGAGAGGGGGAGAGAGGGAGAGGGGGAGTGATAGAAAGGGAGATAGAGAGAGGGGGAGGGAGAGAGAGGGGGAGGGGAAAGAAGTGAAGAGCGATAGACCGGGAGAGAGAGGGGAAATAGGGAGGTGCAGAGAGGGGGAGAGTGAAAGAGGGGGAGAGAGTGGGGAGTGGGATAGAGGGGGAGAGGAGTTGAGAGGTGGGGAGAGAAGGGTGTGAGATCTCGGGGGAGTGAAAGAGGGGAGAGAGACAGAGAGGGGCAGAGAGTGGGGAGAGAGCTCGGCAGAGAGATGGGGAGAGAGAGGGGGGAGAGAGAGAGAGGGGAGAGAATCAGAGAGGGGGGAGGGGGGAGAGATAGGGGGAAGAGAGATGGGGAGAGAGAACGAGGGGAGAGAGAGGGTAGGAGGCAGAAAGAGGGAGAGATAGAGGGGAAGAGAGGGAGAGGGGAGAGGGGCCGAGAGAGCGGGGGATGGGATAGGTGGAGAGCTGGGGAGACAGAGAAAGATGGGAAGAGAGACAATGGAGAGAGAGGGAGAGAGTAGGGAGAGGGGGAGATGAGAGAGAGGGGGGGAGAGAGGGGGAGAGAGTAGGGGAGAGGGGGAGATGAGAGAGAGGGGGAGAGAGGGGGAGAGAGAGGGCAGAGATAGAAGGTAGAGCGAGGGCGAGAGAGAGGGAGACGGGGAGAGAGAGACGGGGAGAGAGAGTGTCGAGGGCAGAGACAGAGAGACGGAGAGAGGGAGATGGGCAGAGAGAGCGGAGAGAGAGAGGAATGGGAGAGAGAGAGGGAGGTGAGAGAGATTGAGAGAGGGGGGAAGAGACGGGAGAGACGGGAGAGTGGGGTAGAGAGTGAGATGGAGAGGGTGAGAGAGGGGGAGAGGATGAGAGAGAGAGAGGGAGAGAGAGAGGGGAGAGAGGCGGGGTTGAGAGGCGGAGGGAGAGAGACGGTCAGAGACAGAGAGAGACGGGATGAGAGAGCCAAAGAGAGAGGGGAGAGAGAGGGGAAATGGGGAGAGAGAGAGAAGGAGTTAGAGGGAGAGGGGGACATTGTTTTAGTTCAGTTTAGAGATACAGCGAGGATTCTGGCCCTTCGCCCCATCAAATCCGTCCCGACCAGCGATCCCCGCACATTAACAGTATCCTACACACTGGATACAATTGACACATATACCAAGCCAATTAACCTACAAACGACGGAAACCGATGTTCTCGCAGTAAACCTACGCATATCGTGGGGAGAACGTATAAAATCCGTAAAGATAAGCCAGGATCGATCCCGGGTCTCTGGCGCTGTAAGCGCTGTATGACAACAACTCTATCGCAGCGCCACCGTGCCGCCCATATCTATGTCTAAGACTCTTATATGTGTCTGCTAATACACATGGACAACATATTGGCACGTTCCATCGCTGTTTGGTTTGGGAATTCGAAGAATTGCAAAGTATCCCATTCCATCAGACAAACTGGATATCGCATCAATCATTCAATCTACACCACGCTGCTTCGGATAAGCAGCCAATTTAATGAAATGCCTGTCCCATTCTGGTCATTCCATATACACCAGGGCCTTCCGTGATCGACGTTGATCATTGATCCCTTCACACTGATGACACGTTATACCACGCTCGCATCCATTCCTTGCACACAATGGGTGTTTTCACTGAATCCAAGTAACCTGCAAAGCCATAAGTCTTCGGGAAGAGGGAAAAAACCGAAGCAATTGTAGGAAACTCCCAGGGAGGCAAGCAGTTGGTGCAAACAGATAGCACCTTAGGTCCGGATCAAAGCCGGAGTTTTGGCGCTGTGATTCATTAGCTCTGTGCCCTGCGCCAGTGTGCCGACCTTGTGTATCTCGTGTAAGTCTCACATCACTACCCTCAATATGTTTTTAATGGGGAAAGGAAGGCGGATTCAGTAACCACCGCTCTCACACTCTGTGCCTTCTTCGCAATGTACTGTAATTAAATCTCAAATATTCGATAAAGTATGGACGAAACACATTTTCTAGCATAGAGTATAGAGGTTGAGAGGACGTGTTGCAATTGTAAAATACGTTGGTGAGACCGCATTTAGAAAGTTGTGTTCCGTTCTGGGCACCAAGTTGTAAGAAATATATTGTCAAGCTTGAAAGGGTTGAGAAAAGATTTAACAGGATATTTCCAGGACTCGAGGGTGTGAGCTATAGGGAGAGGTTAAGTACGCAGGCGGGTGAGGGGTGATATTATAGAGTTGTACAAATTCATGAGAGGCCAAGCATGGGTAGATTCACACTCTTTCCCAGATTAGGAAAATCGAGGATCAGCGGACATGGGTTCAAGGTTAAGGGCAAAATATTTAATTGGAACCTAAGGAGTAATTTTTTCATACTAAGTGTAGTGGGTGTATGGAACACGCTGTTAGATGAAGTAGTTGAGGCTGGGACTATACCAACGTTTAAGAAACAGTTAAACAGGTACATAGATAGGTATGGTTTGGAGGGATATGGAACAAGCGCAGGCAGGTGGGACTAGTTTAGCTGGGGCATGTTGGGTCGAAGGGCCTGTTTCCACACGCTAAAACTCTATGACCAAAAATATGACTAAAAGTGTCAATAATTGGGGGGATATAGAGAATGTATTTAAGGAATGAAAAGGAAAAGGAAATAAATTGACACATCAACTGGCATCTCATGGGAACTCGATGGCGGAGAAGGCAAAGAGAATGGGAAGCCTATCACGTGTAAACAACACTGAGATGTGTACTTGAAGACCTGTCACGCGCAGGGCCACGGACCAGTGCAAAGGGGTATCCAGTCCATAAGCTGGATTCACATTTTGGACTATTTGTGTACAATGGGCCAAACGACCTCCTTTGGTGTTGAAACCGTTCATTGACTCCAACTTTCTGCCAATCGACCTCTATTGCCGAACATCAATGGCAATGTTGTCCTTGATATGTATCCCACCCTCATTTGTCCTTAGCTAACGAGTGTGGGTTAACGCCGTTTTAATCACACACTGAATGGTTTGTCTATCTTCCGACAATTCACGGTGAGTGGATGGATCCTGACACTCGGCCAGTCACACGGTGAGCAGCGCATGTCTGACATTAACCGGATTCAGATGGAATAGACTGGCGTAAGCCTGCGGGCCCTCTAGTGGACAGGTAGTGGAATAACAGGGCTGTTGAACTCAACCAGTTCCTCACTGGATTCGTTCTTAGATTTCCAGAAGATCCCACCAGAAACCGCGGTTCGATTGTCCAACCTCCTGTATTGGAGCGATTCGTACGTGAATCGTAAGCCAAATTTGCCCACACCTGCCAACATAACCCAGCTACACTAGTCCCACCGTTTGGTCTATATCTTTCAAACCTGTACTACCCATGTAACTGTCCATGTATTTCACAAATGTTGGGATACTCCCACCCTCAACTACCTCCTAGAAATATGGAAACATAGAAAAAAGGTGCAGGAGGAGGCCAATCGGCCCTTCGAGCCAGCACAGCCATTCATTGTGATCATGGCTGATCGTCCCCTACCAATAACCCGTGCCCGCCTTCTCCCCAGATCCATTGACTCCAATAGCCCCTAAAGCTCTATCTAACTCATTCTTAAATCCATCCAGTGACTTGGCCTCCACTGCCCTCTGTGGCAGGGAATTTAATAAATCCACAACTCTCTGGGTGAAAACGTGTTTTCTCACCTCAGTCTTAAATGACCTCCCCTTTATTCTAATTCTGTGGCCCCTGGTTCTGGACTCGCCCCACATTGGGAACATGTTTCGTGCATCTAGCTTGTCCAGTCCGTTTATAATTTTATATGTTTCGATAAGATGCCCCCTCATCCTTCTAAATCCAGTGAATACAAGCCTAGTCTTTTCAATATTTCCTCACATGACAGTCAGCTGTGTCACTGTGCCGCCCTTGTATACGATGTGTCTGTATCACGTCAGTACACTCAAAATGTGCCTAAGTGGACAAGGTATCCGTTTCGATAACTGCCCTACCGACTCTAAGTATGTTCCGCACTGCATACACTATTTATATCACAGATATTCTGTATAGCATGTGTGGGGAAAATACCGTTCATCAAAAGGGAGACAAAATATGCGGATAATCAGATGATTCATTGAAATTAGTACAATTTTGCACACAAGATGTGGCGTAGAATGGAACTCGATGCCGAAGACGGTGGGAGAGGCAGCAACTTCATCACGTTTGAACAGCGCGGTGGCCCGGTGGCGGAGCGGTACAGTTGCTGCCTCACAACGCCAGATACCCTGGTTCGATCCTGACTATTGTTGCTGTCGGTACGGAGCTCACACGTTCTCCCTGGCGCCGCCTGGGGTTATCTCCGGGTGCTGCGGTTTCCCCCCACACTCCAAAGACGTACAGGTTGTGCCTAGTGTGTAGGATATTGCGAGTGTACGGCGTTCGCTGGTCGGCGCGGACTCGTTGGGGCAAATAGCCCGTTTCAATCCGGTATCTCCTAAAATCACTAAGATGAGTACTTGGACTATTCGCGCACAGGGCTACGGACCCAGTGATGGAAGGTAAATCTTCGGCATCACTGACTAGCAGGTTCGGTAGCAATGTCAGAAACCAACAGGTAAAGTTAGCGGACACCAAACTGATTCAGTTTGAATTACAATGGGCGGGAATGAGCTGCCTTGAAGGAAGTTCTGCTCAACACAATCCACACACGGGGACCTCAGCATCTCAGCGTTTGTGCGGATTCGGACTCTGAGCCGTTTCTTTCAGTTTCCTGCTCATTTGCCGTGTACCAAATAATTAGGATGGGGTTGATGTGAATAAATTTCAGACACAAAATTACACTCTGTCGACCATTGATGCAATGTTTGAGGCAGCGACCGTTGTAGATCCCTCGATGGTAAGGAAGTCAGTACCTGTGATGGACTGGGTAGTGTTAGACACATGTTGTAGTCTCCTTCGCTCCTGCATTCAGGTTGCCGACGCAGGTCGTGGTGCAACCAGACAACATGCTCTCCACTGTACACCTGTGGAAGTTCAAGAGAATACTCGACGACATACCGAATGCCCGCAATCTTTTAAGGGAGTAGAGGTCTTATAATTGAGTCTGAAGAAGGGTTTCGCCCCGAAACGTTGCCTATTTCCTTCGCTCAATAGATGCTGCTGCACCCGCTGAGTTTCTCCAGCACTTTTGTCTACCTTCTTATAATTGCATCAATGTTCTGTGTCCAGGAACGATCTTCAGAGACTTCCACGCAGAGGAATTTGCATCTTTCGCTTCTCTCCACCATCGCCCAGTTGATCTAGACTGGTTTGTGGAACCTCATCCTTCCTTTTCCTAAGTTTTGAAGTAGACCATTGGTCTTCCTGGCTTTGAGAGTATGGTTGTTGTGCTGGAACCGTGGACATACTAGACGGTGGTGTAGCCCAGAATGTTGACGCCCACTGTTAGACAGGTAATTTGCTGATTTGTTTCCAGTGTATTCCTGAAGTACGAGTGATTGAAGTCACCCATGAACAGCGCATCAGGGTCTGCTGCTTACAGAGAGTACACGAAGGAGTATAAATTGTCCAGTGCCACATTGGCGTTGACTTTCGGTATTATGTTGTAGACCACCGACACGATGGTAGAGGTGAATTAGGCGGTCGGTTAAAGGGGCGTTACTAAGTGAGTTGTTATTCCAGGTGGCCCCCCGAACTATACAAATCATATTTGAGACCAAACTTGGATTACAATACGCAATTCTGGTCTTCCAGCGATTGGAAGGAAAACACGAAATTCAAAATTGCGCAGGTAAGAATCATAAAACTGTTAGCGGGGCGGAAGAGATTGAGATTTAAGGAGAGCATGGACAGGTTGGAACGTTTTCACCGGACAGTAGGAGATTGATAGCTGACATTACAGAGGTATATTTCATCATCAGGGGCAAGGAAAGGGTAGACGGTTCCTGTTGTTTTTCCAAGCCCGGGGAGTCTAAAGATGGAAGACGCCAGAGTGGATAGATTCAAATACTGAGAGGCAACTCTCTTTGCAAAGGCAGTTGTGGTGAGTGCAATTGGCTGCAAGAGGAAGCTGAAGACATGGCTTCGATTACAATGTTTAAGAGACATTTAAACGAGTATATGGATAGAAGTGGTGGAAGGCTATGGAGCAATCGTGGGCAAGTTGGTCTAGATTGGTTGGACATTTTGCGTGACGTGGACTGCTGGTTCCGAAATATCTTGGTTGGTGACTTGACTATAACTCTATAAATAGCATCGTTATTGTGTGACTGTAAGATTCTCTATGTAGATAGTTGCCCTCATTGCGTTTCAAGGACTGTCCACGTTTGCGTATCATTTGCAACCCACGTACGTTCGTTAAAAAGAACATGTTATTTAAAGAAAATAATACATGTATTATTAACGGAAGCGAGCTGTTTTAGACTCCTGAACTATGATACACTGATCTATTGCTGGAGAATAATTCCTGGGTGTTGTGCACTATCGAGCTTTTAAATGATGGGGACATCCAGTGGACGGCATGTGAACTGCAAGCAAACATGGCCTCACAAACGTCTTGTAAACTGTAATATAACGTCCCATCATCTGCGCTCAATGCCGTTACTAGTGAAATCTAGTGCCAAAATCTTCATGACCATCTTAACGACCCGCGACTCCAAATTCAAAGATATATGACGTGAACTCCTCGATCTCCCTCCTCTACAATACTCCGCAGGGTGAACTGATCATTGAGAAAGACCTGACATGACTTACCAAAATAAAGCAAATCACAAATATACGAATTAAATGCCATACGCTATTCCACTGCCAACTTTCCCAGCTGATCAAAATCCCAATGTCATGCTTCATATGCGTCTTGGCAATCTACCACCACACTTGCCTTAGCATTTATTTGTAAAGTTACTAATCATACCTTGCACCATCTCAATCAATATGTTGATATAGATGAAACATAGAAACATAGAAAAATACATAATAGGTGCAGGAGTAGACCATTCGGGCCTTCGATCCAGCACCGCTATTCAATATGATCATGGCTGATCATTCGAAATCAGTACCACGCAACGCCACGTGCTAGGCCTACATCGTTAAGACGGTAGATACGCCATCAAGACGCTACGTACGCCCGCAATGCGCCTGCGGGCCAACAGTGCAAGAGTTTTGGAACCGCGCGATGTCAGGACCAGCCCCACACAACTCCATACGCCTCCGGCGATCGAAGTGGGACCGGCCCCGCTAGGCCGCACGCCTCAAGCGACCACGTTTGGTCGCGCTAGACGCATGCTACCGCATGCTGGTGGGACAGCCCCTTTCCAGAGAACATTTCAACTCAGTCAGTACTACCCCGAACACTGTGTCGCTCCATCAGTGCTACCACACATTGTACCAATCCATCAGTACATCCCTAGTGTTTTTCTCCATCGGTACTACCCCACAATATATTAGTACACCTGTATTGTAGCAGCCATTTAGCTTAACTCAGTATAATCAGTTACCTTTAAATTGTGTCTGCCTGCAATTATATGGGCGGGATTTATACGTAGTCTGAGGCGTATTTGCGGCTGGGATTATCGCGGAGACTCGTTGGTAGTTTTAGTTTAGTTTGAAGAATCATGCGGGGGGGGGGGGGGGGGGGGGGGGTCACAGCTTGCAACCATCCCCGAGTTTGACCACGAGTAAGATCAAAATGTACTTATACAACAAGTTTGGATGAATATCTTACTGTGTTTATTAACGCAATAAATAAACTATTAATCAAGAGATGTTGTGTTAAAGAAGGAACTGCAGATGCTGGAGAATCGAGGGTACACAAAAGGCTGGAGAAACTCAGCGGGTGGAGCAGCATCTAAGGAGCGAAGGAGATAGGCGACGTTTCGGGTCGAGACTGAAGAAGGGTCTCGACCCAAAACGTCGCATATCTTCTTCGCTCCTTAGATGCTGCTGCACCCGCTGAGTTTCTCCAGCCTTTTGTGTACCCTCTATTAATCAAGAGAGTTGAGTTTGGAAGATTTATATTTCGACGTCATTGAATGTCTGGTGGAGAGCTCGTGAGTGCGTTTCGATTATCTCCTGAACCCCTGTCTTCAATCATAGTGACTAAAGGAAAGAATCCATGAAACGATATGAAAATCTGTCACTATAAGTACTACCCCAGATTATGTCACACCGGCATTACTACTCCACAGTGTGTCACTCTATCAGTACTACTCCACAGTGTCTCTCCATCAGTACTGCCCCACAATGTGTCACTCCATCAGGACTACCTCACAGGTTATCACCA
Organism: Okamejei kenojei; assembly: GCA_035221665.1. Lineage (NCBI taxonomy): Eukaryota > Metazoa > Chordata > Chondrichthyes > Rajiformes > Rajidae > Okamejei > Okamejei kenojei. The sequence continues at coordinate 572,631 of JAVHYY010000109.1, read as the reverse complement.
CATCAGTACAGCCCCACAGTGTGTCACTCCATCAGTACCACGGCGAAGTATCTCACCCCATCATGACAACCCTAATGTGCGTCACTCCACTAGTGCTACCATACATTTTATCACGTCATTATTACTACTCCACACTAGAGACACTACATGAGCACCGCCCCACAATGTGTCACTCCATCAGACATTCACCATAGCGTGTCAGTTTAGTACCACCACAGAGTGTTCCTCCATCAGAAACACCTCAGAGAATGTCAGTCCATCTGTACTACCCACAGTGAGTCAGTCCATTAGTACAACACACAATGAGTCCCATCATTAGTACTACACCATATTTATCACTTTATCTGTGTTTCACTCATTATTACTGCTCCACAGTGAGTCCCTCCATCAGTACCACCACAGTATGTCCCTTCATGAGTACCACCATGGTGTGTTACTCCATCAGTACCAGAACAGTCCGTCACCCCATCAGTACAACCACCATGTGCCCCTCCATCAGCACACAACAGTGTTTCACTCCATCAGTACCACATGAGTGTGCCCCTTCATCAGTACCACTACAGTGTGTCACTCCATCATTACCACCACAGTGTGTCACTCCATCAGTACCACCATAGTGTGTCACTCCATCAGTAACACCACAGTGTGTCACTCCATCAGTACCACCATAGTGTGTCACTCCATCGGTACTACCAAAGCGTGTCTCACAATCAGTATCACCACAAAATTTCACTCCATCAGTACCACCACAGTGCGCCCCTCCATCAGAACCACCACACCGCGTGTCACTCCGTCAGTACACAACAGTGTTTCACTCCATCAGTACCACACGAGTGTGCCCCTCCATCAGTACCACCACACAGTGTGTCACTCCATCGGTACCACCACAGTGCGTCACTCCACCAGTACCAGCACAGTGTGTGCCTCCTTCAGTCCCACCAGTGTGTCACTCTATCAGCATCACCACAGCGTGTCATTCCATCAGTACCACCACAGTGTGTCACTGCATAAGGTGCATCACAGTGTGTCACTCCATCAGTACCACCACATAATGGGCCAGCCCATCATTACCACCACAGTGTGTCACTCCTTCAGTTCCACCACAGTGCGTTACTCCATTAGTACCACCACATAGCGTATCATTCTACCAGTTCCAACATATAATATGTCACTCCATCAATACCACCACTGTATGTCAATCCATCAGTACCACCACACAGTGTGTCACTCCATCAGTACCACCATGGTTGTATGGAGCCGTCATGGACCACCTACAGCAGGCACGTGAGAGCCCTGGAACAATACCATCAATGATCCCGACGAAAGTTTCTGAGGATCAGCAGGGAGGATAAACACAACAACATCAGCGTTTGGGAGGAAGCCAACATGACCAGCATCACCACCACAATAATGCTGCACCAACTTCGATGGACTGGCCATGTCATCCGCATGTCCAACACACTTCTCCCTAAGCAAATCCTGTACTTAATTGAAGGAAGGTCGGTGAGTCCCCGGCGGGCCAATGAAACGCTTCAAGGACAAGATCAAGAACAGTTTGAGGAAATTCCACATCACATCAAGCAACTGGGAGAACATTGCACTGGACAGACGCTCCTGGAGGAAATCCGTGCAGCAAGGAGCAACACGTCACAAAATGGAACTACGCCGTGTGGCAGAGACAACACGACAGCACCGTAAGGAGAGAGAGAGAAGGAGGCTCAACGACTACCAACCACCTCCAGTCTACAATGCCCACGTTGCACCAAGGTGTGAGAATCACGGATCGTCCTGTACAGAAATCTGCAGATCTACAAGTAGACGGCTCTATAGAGAGGAGGGGACAGTCATACTCGTTTCGAATGGCCGCCGATGACTAGCACACAGTAAGTCCGTCCATCAGTACCACCACAGTGTGTCAGTCCATCAGTGCCAACACAATGTGTCACTGCGTCAGAACTGCCCCATTTTTATCCCTCCAACAGTACTATCTCACTGTGTGTCACTCCATCAGTGGACGGAGAAATGGCAACCTAGAGAGGGGGAATAGAGAGCGTCAGAGTGAGATAGAGTAACAGTTCAGAGAGAGTGACAGAAGTAACGATGGAGGGAGAGAGAAATGCATCATTCGCCGTTTCATTTAGGTTTCGGACAATTCTGAGGCGGCAATGTTTCTGTTCTCTGAATGTCGTAAGTCTTTGGGTGATGAAGGCAGAGAATGTTATTGCCCCATGCTATAGTCAGATCTATTCCAGGCAAGCAGGTAGTGAATGGTTACCGAGGTCAGCGGGAGTGTGGGGTTGAGGTTACAGTCAGTGAAGCCTCGATCATATTGAGGGGTGAGTGTAGAGTGGAGAGGGGGGCCGCATTTTAGTCAGAGCCTCACAGATGATCTGTTGAACTAATTCCTCAGCCTGTGGACAACGGTCGCCCAGTCCGGTCCACCTTCAAACTGGGCACCAGATGCCCTGAGAGGGTCCCTGGAATTTGGGATTGCCCTGCTGAGTGAAACTGATTGAAGAAATCAGACAAACAACATGAAGTGGAGCCGCTCCCAGATTTTATCCCTCAGTATCTATCGCCACAATTCCCAGTCGTTGGAGTTTCTCAATCAATTCCCTGAAAAAATCACAACCTGTCTCAGCAGGGATTTCATTCGGCTGATGTCATCTGTTTGTGAATAATTTCTAAATCTCTATTTTTAAACTCTGTTTAAACTTCACTGCCCTGGTGGAGACGGAAAATGGTATAAAATCTCCAGGAATGTTCTGCCTCAGCATTTCATTCCGAGACATTACCGGTAGCTCACACGTCTCTGGGCAGAGAAAATGATGGAAATGTATAGGAAATATTTAGACGTGCAGAAAATCCTGTACGTGATCATTGCTGCCGTTGGAATCCCTGGTAAGTAAGTGAGCAGAACAATTCAAGTTTTATAACTCCATCCGTGTGTTAACTGGTGTTGACCTGATTCTAATCATGTTACAAGTTCCCAACTGAAGATCGTTGTACAAGAATATGTGAATAATATCAATCCCCTCAGTGAAATATTTTTGAATTAACGCTGCTGTGATTTTTCTTATTTTCAGACAGCTGAAACTAACCGCCGTTTTCTCTCGCTGCTGCTGACCGGGACCCACTAGAATATTGTTCTTCCCTTCAGTGGCACCTTGCCCAGAGTTGTCCCAGTGCTCGGGTCAGGCAGCTCTCCGCGACGTGTGACTGGGGGCTCACATTGGTGACTGGGGGCTCACATTGGTGACTGGGGGCTCACATTGGTGACTGGGGGCTCCGCGACGGAGAGGCGCTCACATTGTTAAGTTCACTGTGTCTGAGTTATTGATCAAAGTCAACACCCGCTCCGGTGGACACTATGTCTCACCGTGGAGTCTGTCACAGTCGGATTTCACCGACTGTTGGTCAATAATTGGATCCATCTCCTGAACCAGTGGCCGCGGATCTACCGGCGCGTGTGTGTTGCTACCGAACTGAACTCACTGTGGAATGAATCCATTAACGGAGCCACTCTGCCGCCGGATTCCATGTTATCCCTGCCTTCCCTCTGGAAGCCTCCTCGTCCCCATCAGATGCCGAGTTCCCGAAGCCCTGGTTAAACCCGGCCGGTCATGGTTAAGTCTGTGAAACCGCCCCCATCAGAGACTGTGAGCAGCAGCAGGGTTCACTATAGAAAGGAACATTGCGCCTATTGTAGCGGGTGGCTGCTCGTTTCCTCCCCGCCCGTTCGTCGCCTTATCTCTGCTCCCCTGAATCAGGCAGGCAGGTCGGGCACAGTCGGAGCCGGTTCTGACATTGTTAAACTTGCAGCAGCCGTGCACCGACTCCAACACTCCTGATCTTGAGCTGAAAGTCAGCCCCAGAGACCGTGTTAAGTAAATGCCCAGTGTCCGTTCCCTTGTCTTTCCGCAGTGAATTTAGTGGCGATTGTGATCCTGTCCCGGGGAAAGTGCGGCCTCTCCACCTGCACCACTCGCTACCTGGTGGCCATGGCAGCGGTCGATCTACTGGTCCTCATCACCGGGGTCATTTTGTATTGGATCCGATTACATTACTTTTATTGGAGTTTCCTGAACATCTACCCTGTGTGCAAAGTTTTCGATGTACTGTCGTTTGCAGCTACAAACTGTTCTGTCTGGTTCACCGTCACTTTCACCTTTGATCGCTTTGTCGCCATTTGTAGCCAGAAGCTGAAAACGAAATATTGCACCGGGAAAACTGCGGCTACGGTTCTGGCAACAACCGGCGTTCTGGTCTGTCTGAAAAATGTTCCCCGTTACTTCACAAAAAAACCCGTGTATATCATCGACAATGTCCCGTGGGGCTGTGAGGCGCTTGACAATTATAGCACTGACCCCGGGTGGCTGGCATTTGCCTGGTTCAGCGCGGTTTTAACTCCGCTCCTCCCTTTCGCTGTAATCCTGCTGCTCAACGCTCTGACAGTCCGGCACATTTTAGTGGCCAGTCGGGTCCGTAAGGGGCTGAGGGGTGAGAGCAAGGGGGAGAACCACAGTGACCCGGAGATGGAGAGCAGGAGGAGGTCTGTGGTTTTACTCTTCACCATCTCCGGCAGCTTCATCCTCCTGTGGCTGCCGTATGTTGTACAATTCGCCTATCATCGGATCACAGAAACTGGAAATGATCTGAAAGAGTTTCAATATATCTTTAACAACGTCGGGTTTTTGCTGAGTAATCTCAACTGCTGCACCAACACATTTATTTATGCGGTCACCCAGTCCAAGTTCAGGGAGCAGGTGAAGAGCGCGGTGAAATATCCGCTCACCTCAGTGCTTCGGCTCATTAATAAATCCGCGCCCTGAGCGCATCCATCCCACAGGCGGGCGGCCGCAGTCTCTCCGCTCCGGGCTCCGGCTCCAGTGTAGATGTTGACCATCATGGGGACTCTGGATAAGAGGGGAGGGGGGGGGGGGGGGGGGGACGGCCATTTTGTTGCCCTCTGCTGGGAACAGGAGTCGGCAATCTTGACACTGGCCCCAAACTCTCTCCCCCACTACATTTCTCACCTCTCTCCCTCTCTCTATCCCTCCCTCCTCTCTCTTTCCTTTCCGCTCCCTCTCTCCCCCACTATTTCTTCCCTCTCTCTCACTCTTTCTCCCCCTCCTCTCGCTCCACACCGCTCTCTCTCTTTCTCTATCTACTCCCCCTCTCATTCCGCATTTTACTCGTTCCCCTCTCTCCCCCTCTCCTTTATTTCTCCCTCGCACCCTCTCTCTCTCACCCTCTTTCATTTCCCCTCATTCTTTCTCCTATCTCCCCACCTCTCTCCCCCATCTTTCTCCCTATCTCTCTCTATCTCACTTCTCCCACTCTCTCTCTCTCCCCCTTTCTCTCCCCTTCTCTCTCCCTTTCTCTCTCTCCCCTCTCTCTCTTCACCCTATCCATCTCCCTCCCCTCTCCCCTTTTCTCCCTCACCTCTCTCTCTCTACCCTGTATCTCTCCCCCTCTCACATACCTCTCTCTCTCTCCCCCTCTCTCTCTGCTCCTCTCTCTCTCTCTCAGACCTCACTCTCTCTCCCTCTTCTTTCCCTCCGTCCTCTCCATCCCCGCTCTCTTTCCCCTCATCTCCCACTACTCACCCTCTCTCCCTCATCCTCATTCCTTTCCCCCTCTCGCTCTCTCCCCCTCTGTCTGCTCCCCTCTCACCCTTTTTCTCTGCCCAATCTCTCTCTCTCTCTCTCTCCCACTGTCTCTCTCTGTCTCTGATCTGAATCTCCACCACTAGCGTAGATGTTGACCATTATGCGGACTCTGGATAAGGGGGGGACGGGGGGTGATTTTTCGTGGATACGGGGCGGTTGGGGACGGTCATTTAGTCGCCCTCCGCTGGGAACAGGAGGCAAAAGTCTTGAAACAGGCCCCCACACTCTCTCCAGTCTCTTTCCTCTCTTCTCCCTCCCCCTCTCTCTATCCCCCCTCTCTCTCCCCGCTCTCTCCGCCCTCACTCTCTCTCCCTTCTCTCTCGCTCCGCCCATTCCGTCTACCTCCCACTATCTCCTCTCTCTTTCTCCCCCTCTCTTTCCTTTCTCACTCTCACTCTCTCCCCAATCTCACTCTCTCCCCCTCTCCCACAACCGTCTCACTCTCCCTTTTCTCTCCACCTCCCTCCCTCCCCTTTCCCCCACTCTCTCACATCCCCCTCTCTCTCTCCCCGCTCTCCCCCTCTTTCTCCCCCTCCCTGTCCTCCTCTCTCTCACCTTTTTTCCATTCCCATCGTTCTCCAATCTCTCTCCCCACCCCTTTCTCTCCCCACCTCTCTCCCCTATCTCCCCTCTTTCTCTTCCCGTTCTCCCTCTGTCTTCCCCCACTCTCTCTCCCTCCCCCTCTTTATCTCCCCTATCTCTCTCCCCTTCTCTCTCTCTCTCTCCCCCCTCTCTCTCTTCCTCCTATCCCCCTACCACAACTCTCCCCGTGTCTCTCTCCTCCTTTCTCTCTCCCTTCTCTCTCGCTATCTCTCTCCCATGTCTCTCCCCCCCTCTCTCTGATCTGGAACTCCACCACTGGTGTAGATGTTGACCATCATGGGAACTCTGGATAAGGGGGGATGGTGATTTTTCGTCGATACGGGGAGCAAAAGTCGGCCTCCTCTCTCTCCCCTCTCTCTCTCCCCCTCTCGCTCGTTCTCTCTCTCTCCCTGTTGCTCTCTTTTTCTCTCTCTCACTCTCTGTCTGATTTCTCGCTCTCACTCCTTTCTCTCTCCATGCTGCTCTCTCTATCATCGCCCTCTCGCTCCCCCGCTCTCTCTCCCCGCCTCTCTCTACCCCTATCTCTCCCCCTCTCTATTTACTCCCCCCCCTCTCTCTCTCTCTCTCTCTCTCACTCACTCTTTCATTCTTTCCCCTTTCTCTCCCCCTCTCTTTTCGTTCCCTCTCTCTCTCTCTCCCCTGCCTCTCTCACCCTCGCTCTCCCCTCTTTTTCCCCCCTCTCTGTCCCTCTCTCTCTCACCCTCTTTCCATTCCCCTCCTTCTCCTATCTCTCTCCCCAACTCTTTTTTCCCCACCTCTGTTTCCCTTCTCTCTGCCCTCTTTATCTCCCCTAAATCTCTCTCTCTTCCCCCACTCTCTCTCCCTCTCCCTCTTTCTCTCTCCTATCTTTCTCCCCTTCTCTCTCTCTCTGTGCCTATCTCTCTCTCTCTTCCTCCTATCCCTCTCTCTCAACTCTCTCCCCACGTCTCTCTCTCTCTCTCTCTCTCTCTCTCTCTCTCTCTCTCTCTCTCTCTCTCTCTCTCTCTCTCTATCTATCTATCTATCTATCTATCTCTGCTCTCTCTCTCTTTCCCTCCTCTCTCTGATCTGAAACTCCACCACCATGTTGACCATCATGGGGTCCCATACTCTCTCCCCCCATCACTCTGTCTCCCACTGTCTCTCCCTCCCTCTCTCTCCCTCTCGCTCTCCACCTCTCTCTCTTCCCAGTCTTTCAATCCCGCTTTCTCCCTCTCTCCCCCCTCTCTGTCCCCTTGTTTTTCACCCTCTATCCTTCCCCTCGTTATCTCTCCTATCTCTCACCCCACATCTCTCTCTCCCCCACCTTCCCCTCTTTCTCTCCCATATCTCTCCCTCTTCCACACTCTCTGTCACCCCCTCTCTCCCTATCTTTCTCTCCCCTATCTCTCTCCCCAATCTCTCTCTCCCCCTCTCACACAACACTCTCACTCTCCTCACTCCCCCTCACTCCATCCTCTCTCCTCCTCTCTCTCTCCCCTCTCCGCCCCTCCAACCTCTCTCTCCCCACTCTCCCTGTCTCTCCCCCCCTCTCACTCTCCCTCCTTTCTCCCTCCACCCTGCTCTCACTCGCCCCGCCCTCTCGCCCCCCCACTCTCTCTCCCCCGCCTCTCTCTCTCTCTCGCCCCTATCTCCCCCCCCTCTCTCTCTCTCTCTCTCTCTCTCTCTCTCTCTCTCTCTCTCTCTCTCTCTCTCTCTCTCTCTCTCTCTCTCTCTCTCTCTCTCTCTCTCTCTCTCTCTCTCTCGCTCTCTCACATTATTTCCCCTCTCTCTCCCCCCCTCTCTTTTCGGTCCCTCACTCTCTCGCCCCTGTCCCTCTCACCCCGCTCTCCCCCTCTTTCCCCCCCCCTCCGCCCCCCTCTCACTTACCCTCTTTTTTTCCCCTCGTTCGCTCTCGTATCTCTCTCCCCACCTCTTTCTCTCCCCACTTCTCTCTCCCCTTCTCTCCCTTCTTTATCTACCCTATCTCTCTCCCCTTCTCTCTCTCTCTCCCCGCTATCTCTCTTTTCATCCTATCCCACTCCCTCAACTCTCCCACTATTTCCCCATGTCTATCTCCCGGTCCCCCTCTCTCTCCCCCCCCACTCTCTCTCTCCCCCCCCCTCTCTCTCTCTCTCTCTCTCTCTCTCTCTCTCTCTCTCTCTCTCTGTCTATCTCTGTCTCTCTCTTTTTCTCTCTCTCTCTCTCTCTCTCTCTCTCTATATATATATATATATATATATATATATATATATATATATATATCTGCCATCTCTCTCTCCCCCTCTCTCTGATCTGAAACTACTCCACTAGTGTAGAGGTTGACCATCATGGGGACTCTGGATAGGGGGGGTGGATTTATTTCGTGGATATGGTGGGGGGAAACGCCCATTTTGTCGCCCTCCGCTGGGAACTGGAGGCAAAAGTCGGCCATCTTGAAACACTCTCTCTCTCTCTCTCTCTCGCTCTATCTCTCCTTCTCTCTCTTTCCTTTTCCTCCCCCCCCCCTCTCTCTCTCTCTCTTCCCTCCCCCCCTCTCTCTCCACCCCTCTTTCTCTCCTTTCGCTCTCTCTCCATCTCTCTACCCTCTGTCCCACTTTGTGGGTCCTCTATATCTCTTTCTCCACCTCTCACACTCACTCCGCCCACACTCTCGCTCTCTCTCTCACACAACCCTCTCCCTCTCCCCACTCTTCCCCTCTCTCTCTATCTCACTCTCTCCCCCTCTCTCCACCTCTCACTCTCTCTCCCGCTCTCTGTCTTCTCTCCCGCTCTCATTCCTCTCTCCCCTCTCTCACACCCCCCTCTCACTCCGAGGGGTGTATCACCTCATGTGCGGGTCCAGGGGATGATTCACCCCGGTGGGGGGGGGATCCCCCCGGCCGCGTGTGTGTGTGTGTGTGTGTGTGCTGCTGACCCACTGCCAGTCACAGTGCGGTGGTAGCCAGCTTGGGATGCGAGGTAGCCAGCTTGGGGGAGTAAGGGGAATGGGAGATAGCCAGCTTGGGGGAGTAAGGGATTGGAGCTTGCCAGCTTGGGGGAATAAGTGGAATGGGAGGTAGCCAGCTTGGGATGCGAGGTAGCCAGCTTGGGGGAGTAACGGGAATGGGAGGTAGCCAGCTTGGGGAGCAAGGGATGGGAGGTAGCCAGCTTGGGGGAGTAAGGGGAATGGGAGGTAGCCAGCTGGAAGGGACAGCGGAAATGACAGCCCCGCGATGCCATTGCTGCCACGAGGAGCAGCACCAACACTCACCGCCTTCCTGACCGATCTCGGGCCTGGACCACCGAGGATGACCACCGTCAACGACCACCCCACGCGGCCTCACCCATGGCCGTTGCCGCTGACCTTTACCGACTCACCTACCCTCGCTGTCTCGCCGGAGCCGCCGACCATCGTTGCCATCCCGTTCATCCGCTGACCGGCACTTCCGACCTTCGCCCGCGTGGCTTTCCAATCCCCGTGGGCCTCGACCAGCGACTCTGTCGGCCTTGGCCATTCCCACCGCCCACCAGTGGGCCACAGCCGTTGCCTTACCAGAGTCCTAGGCTCAACACCGTGCCTGGAGTCTCCACGCTGCAGACTGTCACCGCACGTGTCTGACTGCACTGGGTCCTAATGCTCCCCCAACTCATATAGGGAACCTCAATAGACAATATGTGCAGGAGTAGGCCATTCGGCCCTTCGAGCCAGCACCGCCATTCAATGGGATCATGGCTGATCATCCACAATCAATACCCCATTCCTACCTCCTCTCCACATCCCCTGACTCCGCTATTTTTATGAGCCATTCTAGCTCTCTCTTGAAAGTATCCGGAGAACCGGCCTCCGCCGCACTGAGGTAGAGAATTCCACAGAATCGCAACTCGTTGTGTGAAAAAGTGTTTCCTCATCTCCGTTCTAAATGGTTTACCCCTTATTCTTAAACTGTGGCCCCTGGTTCTGGACTCCCCTGACATCGGAAACACGTTTCCTGCCTGTAGCGTGTCCAACCCCTCAGCCCCGTATTTTACTATATTTTTAAAACACAACAGCAGGTTTAACTCTGCAATCTAGACTCGACGGCGGGTTTAAATCCATGATATTTAGACTTTAGATATTTTAAAGACAACTTTTAGACTAACCTTAGACTAGAGTCTAACGTGCGGCATAATATAGACTCGGCAGGGGGCGGGTTTAAGGAAGGTTTAAGCTCGCTATGGAGAGAAAAAATGGCCGATGAGCTGGAAGCACTGTGGAGAGCAGAACAATTTGATGAGATCGAAAGGATTGCCGTACAAGCTGGGAGAATGGAGAATCATGTCGCTGACTATGCTAATCCTTTTTTAAGTATGACGATGACGCATTCTTGAAAAGGTATCGTCACATAAGAAACAGCAACATTCATCATCAATGAGCTGACTCCTGTACTCTCTAGGCGAATGTCAGACGGTAGACCAGTGAATGTGCAAGTGCTGACGGCGCTCCGATTCTATGCTGTTGGTAAGTCGTGCTGTGTTGTTAAACGTGTAATTTACTGCGGTGATCGACCGTAGAATGTATTAAATATTCGTTCTTTTGTAAAAGTGATTATCAGAAGAGTTATTTGATTTAATACAATTAACTCGAAGTCGACAGTCTTCACCATCACTCTGAAGCTTCGCATCTTCGCCCTCTCCGTGCGGCCTACCAGCGGGACTGGAGCGGCGTTTCCTGCCGGGACCGGCACAGCACTGAAGCACCATCGTGGAGTGGGAACACCCTATCCGTGTCGCCGTGTTGTGCTCCGGAGGGCTGAGACCACCGACTAGAACATCGCGGAGCTGTGGCTGCGGGCGTCCAGCCGCGGGCGGTGCTGATTTTAAACTCCGCTGGGCCTGGGATCTCTCGCCGATATTTCCAGTGTCGGAGCTCTGACCAGCGCGGCCTGTGGACTTCGGGAGCCGCGGTCTCCAGGGAGGAAGCAGCCGTTCCAGATACTCCAGGCCGCTGAAGAGTGTTCTCCCGACGCCGGAACTCCATCATCCAGTGAGAGGAGGTGTAACATTCGGGCTGCCGTTGCGACGACTGCGGAGGCCTCAAATAGGCCCCCAACCTCGCGTGAACTGAGAGGAAGAGGACTGGAACCTTTTTAGTGCCTTCCCGCACAGTGGATAGTGTTGATTCTGCTGTGGGGGGACGTTCATGTTGAATTATATAGTGTGTCTTGTGTCTTTTTTCTTTTTTTCTTTTATAGTGATGTATGATCATCAACATTTTCTCAGAAAAAAATGCTTTTAATAGCAGTTAAACAGAAGAAGGGATAGGAAATCTTTAAATGAGAAATTATAAAATAAAAGGTTTGATGATTACATTTAATTGACAGTTACTTATCAACCATAACATACAAATCCTCTGATTGCTTGTTGGACATGTACAAAGTTGTATTTGTTTCATTTTGTTTTACATGTTCAAAAATACTTTTTCTAAATATTGCCATGGGTGATTGTGAAATACAAATATCAGCTATGTTCCCATATTTGTTTATCTGTCTGCATCATTTTTGTTTGGAATAAAATGATGATTGTTATAAAATGTTCTTCCTTTTTTTGATTCATTGTCTATGCAGGAACATTTCAACTAATGCATGGTGGTGATGCAGGTTTATCACAGCCATCTATGGCACATATTGTCCAGGAGGTGTCGGCCCACATAGACCAATGGAGAAGAACCTATATCTCCTTCCCATCAACTCCCCAGCAAGTTTATGACACTAAATGCTTTCCACCAGTATTGCCCTTTCCTGGCGTGATTGGGACAATTGATTGCACACATGTCTCAATCAGAAGTCCAGGTAGGGACCTCGCTCAGATGTTTGTCAGTCGGAAGGGCAGATATTCTGTGAATGTACAGGTAAATGCAAATGTTAAAATCATTTTATTTCTGAGAAATATTGCTTGAAACCTTTCAAAGATTTCTGAATTCTTGGTTTTACATGAGAAAATGTCATTGGTTTCAACAAAATAAATGTGTCATAGCATTCTGCATGCACTGTAATCACAGTTGAAAAATATTCGATCATGCCATTTGTAATAGCAATTCCACACATGATTGAGACTGGTATTTTCCAATGTGCATTTTGAAGAAAGAGATGGTAAAAAAAAAGACTAAGCTGATTGAGCCTTGTATATGCATTTCTTGAAAAAGTTTCCCAAGCATTATTGATTATCCCACAATAGTTTACATAACAGTGTTAATTAGACACTCAGGTCATATACCAAATTAATTCATGTTTTATAATCTGTTTATTCTTCATGTAGGCTGTATGCAACCAAGATGATAAGTTAACAAATCTTGTAGCGAGGTGGCCTGGAGGCACACACGATTCCCGAATTTTTCGGGAATGTCAACAGAAGACAATTGGAAGTAGAAAGCCATGAGGCCAAATGGCTCCTTGGAGACAGTGGGTAAGATGCTTGCAGGTTACATGCAGTTTGGAAGTATGGATTAATCACTGTACAGAAATAATTAAGTCAAATTCAACATTTAAGTAACTTTAAAAAAAAGGAATGATTATTTTCCAGAGAGGCAATAAAAAAATTTTTTTTCTTTAGACCTAAAACATCACAAATGGAAATGTAATCATTTAAAAAAAATATTGGACCAAATTTAAAGGTAGCAGCAGTAGCCCTATTTTAAAACTCTCCCGGTTTCCACAAAACTTCATCTGTAGTTGGCAATTGGCCTCAGAATAGCACGTGTACAATTTCATAATGAACAGCTGTCCAGTTTCTCTACAGGAAATAAATGTTTTGGATATTCTCTCCTTTGATTGAAAAATGGATTTGTTAGAATGAAAAATTTAATTGATAATTATTTTTTTTTACTGCATGATGCTTCTAAGATATTAACAGAAATGTATTTGAAACATTGCAGGTAATGTTTGGATATAACATTAACTGTGTTATGCTCTTTGTAGTGAAGATATGTACCGTTTACATTTGTTCTTTTTCAGGTATGCCTGCCAGCCATTTCTCCTGACTCCGTTGCTCCAGCACCAGGGGAGGGGTGAGGAACATTATAACGTTGCCCACATGAGCGAGGCCGTAACATCATTGAGCGCACATTTGGAATGATGAAGAGAAGGTTTCCATGCCTTAATGACATGCGTGTCAAGCTTGACACCACACTGTGAGTGATTGTTGCAGTGGGGGTGCTTTGGAAACATGTGCATCATGCGCCATGAACCTCACATTGATGGTCCAAACATTCCAGAGATCCCTGGAAATGAACAGCCACTTCCCTGGAGTTCGCAATGTGTCAGGTGACTTGCGACGTTGTCGCGTCATTGAGCAAAAAATTCCTTGAATTTCCAGAATCAGTCAATAGTAAACGCCACTAATACAGTCTAGAGAACCAGTTATACTGTCGCATGATATACAGCGTGAACATTTCATGCTCTTGTAAAAAGAAAAAAAAAACTATATGAATGAAAGTTTTTCAAGTGGGTTATTTTCACTTGTTGTAATACTATACAAGGTTTGCATTCATAGTAACATAGAAACATAGAAAATAAGTGCAGGAGTAGGCCATTCGGCCCTTCAAGCAATTCAATATGATCATGGCTGATCATTTCAACTCAGTATCCTGTACCTGCCTTCTCTCCATACCCACTGATCCCTTTAGCCAGTCGGGCCACATCTAACTCCCTCTTAAATATAGCCAATGAACTGGCCTCAACTACCTTCTGTGGCAGAGAATTCCTGAGACTCACCACTATCTGCGTGAAAAATGTTTTCCTCACCTTCATCCTAAAGGAATTCCCCCTTATCCTTAAACTGTGACTCCTTGTTCTGGACCTCCCCAACATTGGGAACAATCTTCCCTGTCCAACCCATTAAGAACTTTGTAAGTTTCTATAAGATCCCCTCTCAATTTTCTAAACTCTAGCGAGTACAAGCCGAGTCTGTCCAGTCTTTCATCATGTGAAAGTCCTGACATCACAGGAATCAGTCTGGTGAACCTTCTCTGTACACCCTCCATACCAAGAATGTCTTTCCTCAGATTTGGAGACCAAAATTGTACGCAATCCTCCAGGTGTGGTCTCACCAAAACCCTGTACAACTGTAGTAGAACCTCCCAGCTCCTATACTCAAATCCTTTTGCTATGAATGCTGACATACCATACACTTTCTTCACTGCCTGCTGCACCTACATGCCTACTTTCAAAGACTGGTGTACCATGACACCCAGGTCTCGTTGCATCTCCCCTTTTCCTAAACTGCCACCATTCAGATATTAGTCTACCCTCCTGTTTTTGCCACTAACGTGGATAACCTCACATTTATCCACATTATACTGCATCTGCCATGCATTTGCCCACTCACCCAACCTATCCAAGTCACCTTGCAGCCTCCTAGCATCCTCCTCACACCTAACACTACCCCCCCAGCTTCGTGTCATTCGCAAACTTGGAGATGTTGCATTCAATTCCCTCGTCCAAATCACAATGTATATTGTAAATAGCTGTGGTCCCAAAACTGACCCTTGCGGTACCCCACTAGTCACTGCCTGCCATTCTGAAAAGAACCGTTTACTCCTACCCTTTGCTTCCTGTCTGCCAGCCAGTTCTCTATACACATCAATGCTGAACCCCCAATACCATGTGCTTTAAGTTTGTATACTAATCTCTTATGTGGGACCTTGTTGAAAAGACTTCTGAAAGTCCAGATATAACACATCCACTGGTTCTCTCTTATCCAATAGCTACTTCCTCGAAAAAATCTATAAGATTCATCAAATATGATTTACCTTTCGTAAATCCATGCTGACTTTGTCCAATGATTTCACCACTTTCCAAATGTGCTGCTATCCCATCTTTAATAACTGACTCCAGCAGGTTCCCCACTACCGATATTTAGACTAACTGGTCTGTAAATCCCCGTTTTTTCTCTCACTCCTTTTTTAAAAAGTGGGGTTACATTAGCTACCCTCCAATCCTTAGGAACCACTCCAGAATATAAAGAGTTTTGAAAAATTATCGCTAATGTATCCACTATTTATGTGGCTACTTCCTTGAGTGATATGGGATGCAGCCTATCTGACCGTGGGGATTTATTGGCCTTTAATACATTCAAATTACCCAACACCACTTCCCGGCTAACCTGGATTTCACTCTGTTCCTCCATCTTGTTTGACCCCAAGTCCCCTGCTATTTCGGGCAGATTATTTATGTTTTCCTCTTTGAATACAGAACCAAAGTAGTTATTCAATTGGTCTGCCATGTCCTTGTTCCCCATGATCAACTCACCTGTTTCTGACTGCAAGGGACCTATATTTGTTTTAACTAATCTTTTTCTCTTCGCATATCTATAAAACCTTTTGCTGCCAGTTTTATGTTCCCTGCCAGATTTCTTTCATAATCTATTTTCCCTTTCCTAATTAATCCCTTTGTCCTCCTCTGCTGGACTCTGAATTTCTCCCAGTCCTCTGGTAGGTTGCTTTTTCTGGCTAATTTGTATGCTTCATCTTTTGTTTTGATAATATCCTTAATTTCCCTTGTTATCCATGGATGCACTGCCTTCTCTGATTTGCCAAACTGGATGAACAATTCAATTGAATTGTTGTAGTTCATCCATGCAGTCTTTAAATGCCTTCCATTGCACATCCACTGTTAACCCTTTAAGAATGAATTGCCAGTCTATCTTGGCCAATTGCCGTCTCATACCTTCAAAGTTACCTTTCTTTAAGTTCAGAAACACTTGTTTCTGAATTAATTATGTCACTCTCCATCCTAATGAAGAACTCAACCAGATTATGGTAACTCTTGCCCAAGGGTCACACACAACAAGACTGCTAACTAGCCCTTCCACATTACTCAATACCCAGTCCAGAATAGCCTGCTCTCTCGTTGGTTGCTCCACATGTTGGTTTAGAAAACTATCCCGCATACATTCCAAGAAATCCTCTTCCTCAGCACCCCTGCCAATTTGATTCACCCAATCTATATGTAGATTGAAGTCACCCATTATTAATGTTTTACCTTTGTTGCACGCATTTCTAATTTCCTGTTTGATGCCATCCCCAACTCCACTACTACTGCTAGGTGGCCTGTACACAATTCCCACTAGCGCCCCTTAGTGTTTCGCAGCTCTACCCATATCGATTCCACATCCTCCAAGCTAATGCTCTTCCTTTCTATTGCGTTACTCTCCTCTCTAACCAGCAACGCTTCCCCACCTCCTTTACCTTTCTGTCTATCCCTCCTGAATATTGAATATGCCTGGATGTTCAGCTCCAAGCCTTGGTCACCTGGAGCCATGTCTCCATGATCCCAACTATATCATAGTCATTAATAGCTATCTGCACATTCAACTCATCCACCTTATTACGAATGCTCCTCGCATTGAGACACAAAGCCTTCTGGCTTGTTTTTACAACACTCTTACTCCTTATACAATTATGTTGAAAAGTGGCCCTTTTTGATTTTTGCGCTGGATTTGTCTGCCTGCCACTTTTACTTTTCACCTTGGTACCAATTGCTTCTACCCTCATTTTATACCCTTCTTTTCTCTCTGCTCACACATTTAAGAAACCCACCACCTCTTATTCTCTGTTTATTACTTTTTTTCTTCTTCCCCCCCTACATGTTGGGTCTGAGTGCTTCCCTTCTCTGCCTCCTGCCTCAGACCCTGTCTACTGGCTTTCTCTATTTGAGTCCCTCTCCTCAACCGTTCCAGTTTAAAGTCTCCACCGTAGCCTTTGCTAATTTCCCCGCCAGGATACTGGTCCCCCTTGGGTTCAAGTGCAACCCGTCTTTTTATACAGGTCACTCCTTGTGGGAAGGAGTGACCTGTATAAAAAGGACGGGGTTGCACTTGAACATTTTGCAAAAATAATTTTTTTAAATAATATAATATAAGATATTACAAAAATCAATGTGACACATCACAAGGGCATGAACTAATCTGCAAATGAAGCAGATCTTAATTTTTGTCTGACAAAGCATTCTAGTGTGTACTTGTCATCAATTTACTCCAAGCTTCCAACATTTTTGACTGGATGTACTTGCACACCTTCCAAATCAATTGTGGAAACAGGAACAACAGATCGAAAGTGAGAAGATATCTGTAAAAACTCAGTCTTATTCCTATTCAACTTGAGACTATGACGGGACCACCCTTTGATTACTTTAGCATATTCAGTAATGTGGCATACAACATCTGCATCAGACTGTTTAAATGCAATATACAATTAGGTATCATCAGCACAGAACATCTTATACACATTGTCAGTGTTACTATTATACTTTCTAATGGGGAGGTGTACAAAGTAAACAGTAACATGCCTAACACAGATCCCTGAGGAACCCCTTGGGCAAGTACTTGTCAGGAAAACACCCACTTTTAAAAGAGTCATAATTAACATAATTGTTATAATAGGAACCAATTTTTGGGGGATTTTTTTTCAACAAGTGAGTTGGGATAGGGTCAAGATCACGTCGTAGAGGATTCCTGAACAACTTGCAAGAATTATTTTTCTGAGACTAACCTAAAGAGATTAAAACAAAGAAGAGGATGAAGCCACAAGAAAAGGTGAGTGGTGTGTATTTCAGAAAAGCGTGTAAAAGGAGGCATTCTCCCAACCCATCACCCCTTTCCCTCATGAGAGATCTTGTGGCCCACAAATTGTTACAGATGAATAATTGTGTTTGATGACGATGCAGTCATATTAACACACAAAAAAAGATGCTGTGTCAGTTTTGGAGTTACTGATGTTAGCAAAATATCCTATAGGTCTGAAAAACATGAAGCAGAAGGTACACATGAGTTAAGCAAGATAGTCAGCTACTGAAACCAGTTGACCAGTTGAGAATTTGCAAAAAATGCACCTACTGAGAATGGCCCATCACTCATAATTTGTCTGTGATATTTAAGAGTGTTGCACCAATGCATGTATCAATATGAGAAAAGGAAAACAAATATGAATACAACAATCAAAAAAAGATTGTCCTTGCAGTAAATATCATAATGGAAATGTAGTCAGCAAAAGCTCTAACTTTTTCATCTGGTATTGTTTTTTTAGTTCAATCACTTGCTTTCGCATAATATGTTCTTTTTCAAGATGGGCCATTTTCAGATGGTGCTTTTGTTCGGCATATTCTCGCAGCGTCATCTCCAATGATTTGGTTGTTGGTGCTGGAGAAGGGGCCCCGTTGAGGCGTCATTTGGTGGTTAACAACCTGTCATTTGGGTACAATAGGAAAGGGATTTGCCACTGGGTCATTGAGACCCAGTGGCAAATGTTGCAAATTGCAAAGTCATTCCTTGAACAATTAAAAAAAAACCCAGATAAGATCTAGAATTTGCTAGGTTGTAATACCTAAAATGTGACTTATTTCATAACGTCTTCAAAGTTTATACATTAAGGAATTTACCAACAAAATGCCCATATGAAATTCAACTTTTGCATAAGCATTAATTGATCATCATTACACACACATAAAAAAATCTCCAGTGCACATGAGGTACTTCTATGATTATGATCAGGTTTGTCATTTCTCCATTCACTGTAGCCTTACTAAGGGGCACAAGGAATAGTTTCCTAACTTTAGCAATAATTGAATGGTGATGACGAAGGATTTGTTTAAGAATGAAAAATCGTGTTGTGGTTTTTTTTGCGCCTGAATGAAATACAACATTTATGAAGAAGCGGAAGATGGCGCCTGCCTGCGGCGACTTTTGCGGAGCTCCGGAACATAAAAGGCTCATCTACAACTCTCAACAACTTACCTGCATCAGGGAAAAGGCAGTAATTGCCGTTTCAGACGATTACTTGGGCAGCTGAAAGCACTGGCAATTTTGCGATCTCCCGCAGCTGCGGGAGCTCCGGACTTTAAAATTTCCCCCATGCTGTCAGTGAAACGCCCGACCCGACTGAGGAACCCAGGTACGGCACCTGGAAACCCCGGGATGACCTCCAGAGCCGATGGGCTGGATTTCCCAGAAAAAATGCAGCTGGAACGGCTGACTCTGAGGGAACTCCCGTTCGTTACGGAGCTGGAGCTGCTGTCTGTGAGGAATTCCCATTCCAGCGCAAGTCCGCAGAAACAGCAGGTACAGGAAACACAGTGCCTAGAAACAAAGGGGAAGCCTCCATTGTGCCCGGAAACGTGGTCGGCGGGCAGGACTTCAGGTCAGACTGAACCCCCTCTCCCTACTATCCTACTGGCCAATGTTCAGTCCCTTGAAAATAAAGTGGAGGACTTAAGAGCAAGGCTGCTCTATCAAAGGGAGCTGAGGGAATGCTCTGTGTTCTGTTTCACAGAGACATGGCTCACCCCCAGCTCCCAGACTCAACGGTCCAGCCTGAAGGGTTCTACATCCACCGCATGGACCGTACACTGGCATCGGGGAAAGGGGGAGGAGGGGACGTCTGCCTCATGGTCAACGCTGCGTGGTGCTCAGACGTGGCAGTCCTGTCCAACTCCTGCTCTCCACATCTCGAACATCTGGCGTTGAAGTGCCGTCCCTTCTACCTTCCGAGGGAATTCACCTCCATCATCCTGATCGCGGTCTACATCCCACCCCAGGCAGAAGTCTGTCTGGCACTGGAGGAGCTGCACGCCGTGGTCAACAAACACCAGACGTCTTACTCCGAGGCTTTTACCACCATTGCTGGGGACTTCAATAAGGCAGACCTCAAGAAATTGCTCCATAACTTCCACCAACATGTCTCCTGCAGCGCCAGGGGACCAAACACCCTCGACCACTGCTACACCACCATCAAAAATGCTTATCGCTCTATCCCTCGCCTTCACTTCGGTAAATCCCCCCATACTGCGGTGCTGCTTCTCCCTGCCTACAGGCAGCAATTAAAGAGCGCACCCCCAGAGGTGAGGACAGTACAGAGCTGGTCGGGGGGGGGGGGGGGGGCAGAGGAAGAACTACAGGACTGTTTGGAGTCTGTAGACTGGGCAATGTTCAAGGACTCAGCAACGAACTTGAATGAATAAGCCACAGTCGTTACAGACTTCATTAAGAAATGTGTGGAGGACTGCTTCCCCACCAAAACCTTCCGAGTGTTTCCCAATCAGAAACCTTGGATGAACTGTGAGATCTGCACTCTTCTGAAGACCAGACACCGGGCATTCATGTCTGATGATACAGTGGTCAACACGAAGTCCAGATACGACCATGATAAGGCCATCAAAAAGGCCAA
Organism: Okamejei kenojei; assembly: GCA_035221665.1. Taxonomy (NCBI): domain Eukaryota; kingdom Metazoa; phylum Chordata; class Chondrichthyes; order Rajiformes; family Rajidae; genus Okamejei; species Okamejei kenojei. Next base: position 552,222 of record JAVHYY010000109.1, on the reverse strand, counting down.
AAGGGAGTTCTGCTCCAAGTTTGAGGATGAGACAGATGTGCGGCAGCTGTGGCGGGGACTGAATGCAATCACCTCCTACAAGGCAAAACCAATAGGCAGCTCGGATGTAGGCGATACTTCACTCCCTGATGAGCTCAATGCATTTTACGCATGCTTTGATAGGGAGAACACCGATGTGCCTTCCCGAGCCCCCAATCGCTGTGATGGTATTTCAGTTTCAGTCACAGAGACCGACGTCAGGAAATCCTTCAGAGGGGTGAACCCTCGAAAAGCATCTGGACCTGGTGGTATACCTGGTCGTGTTCTAAAAACCTGTGCGGACCAACTGGCTGGAGTTTTTACGGACATTTTCAACCTGTCACTTCTGAGGTCTGAGGTTCCCACCTGCTTCAAAAGAACATCAATAATACCGGTGCCCAAGAAGAGCAAGGTGACGTGCCTCAATGACTATCGACCAGTGGCACTAACGCCTGTGGTGATGAGGTGCTTTGAGAGGTTGATCATGGCGCAAATCAACTCCTACCTTGACAAAAACCTGGACCCACTGCAGTTCGCTTACCGCCACAACAGATCAATGGTGGATGCGATTCCACTGGCCCTCCACTCCGCTCTGGACCACTTGGACAACAAAATCTCATATGTCAGGCTGTTATTCATCGTTTACGGCTCGGCATTTAACACAATCATCCCCTCCAAGCTGGTTAGCAAACTCGCAGAATTGGGTCTCTGTGCATCACTCTGCAATTGGATCCTCGACTTCCTCATTCACAGATGAATGTTTTTGTGGAAGAAATGAATTTAGAGGGAAATTAAAGGAAAATGAAAAGCGGAGACTTTGCAGATGTGTAACGAGATTTTATTGCATGATATCAAGGAGAGATGGCGGTAGAAAACTGCTCACCAGTTCTCTGACTTCTGAGCAGAATTATCTGACAGTTATACTGTGCAGTAAACAACGTTTTTTTTTTGTTAGGTACAGCTATACGAAAATATACTATCTTCTACATGGGTACCAATTATTTCATTAGTCATAACATACTTTTCGCTCATGTTAATCGTAATCAACAACGTATGGTTAATGCAAGTCTAACATAATACAAGGGAACATTGACATTATTCTGTCTCATCTTTCAGGCGGCCCACACCGCCATCGCCATTCCGAGCCAATCATAAGCCTCCCATTTACTGCAACATATCTACGCTACTTGTGGTAGGGGGCGCGGTTGATCGACTGTAACTCCTCACAGAAGAGTAAACAAGCTTCGTTATCTACTCTGCTATTTCATGTTTACATTTACCTTCCACCTTTCACACATTCCCAGAGATGTACTATGTCTAATCTTACTTTGCCGATTCCCACGAATCTCTTCTGCACCTGCTCAGGCGAGAGCTGCCAATTTTCAGATCCAAAACACCCTCTTGTTACCTTCATCAATTCTAATCAAAATTAAATAAGGAAGGATATTAATTTTTCTTCCACTTCCCTCCTTGTTGATCTTTATGAAAGGACTATACTAAGTGGGACCCGTTGGGTCCCATTCTCACACAGGAGAGCAGGTACCCCAACGCAATACCCCACCTCTCCACCAATTCCAATATTGGTGGCCAATGGGAGGGGGGTGGCTTTCTGGAGCGCTAGTATGGGTGTTGTGGGCCGAAGGGACTGGTTTCCAGAGGGTTAGCATGGACATTGTGAACCAAATGGATTCTTTGACTTACAGTTCAGTCACTCACGGCTGGTGGACTCACAGTTCAGTCACTCACGGCTGGTGGACTCACAGTTCAGTCACTCACGGCTGGTGGACTCACAGTTGTCATTCACAGCTGGTGGACTCACAGTTCAGTCACTCACGGCTGGTGGAATCACAGTTAATTCACTCACGGCAGGTGTAATCCATCACATTCACCCGCCATCACACAAACACATTCTCCATCACACCCTCCATCTCACTCACACCCCCTCCATCTCACACACATACATCACACACATGCTCCATATCTCTCACACACATCCATCTCTCATACACCCTCCATCACACACACACCCTCCATCTCTCACACACACCCTCTGTCTCTCACACACATCCTCCATCTCTCACACACCCTCCATTTCACACACACACCCTCCATCTCTCACACACACCCTCCATCTCGCACACACACCCTCCATCTCTCACACACACGCTCCGTCTCTCACACATCCTCCATCTCTCACACATCCTCCATCTCTCACACACACCCTCCATCTTTCACACACACCCTCCATCTCGCACACACCCTCCATCTCGCACCCACCACCCTCCATCTCTCACACAATCCCTCCATCTCTCTCACATCCTTCATCTCACACACACATTCCATCTCACACCCACACTCCATCTCACACACACACCCTCCATCTCTCACACACATGCTCCATCACACCCACACCCTCCACCTCACTCATACACCCTCCATCTCTCACTCCCACTCACACCCACACCCTCCATCACACTCACACCCTCCATCACACACTCACACACCTTCCATCACACTCACACCCACCCTCCATCTCACACACACACGCACCCTCCAACCCACACACAAAACCTTAGTAAGCGTTGTTACAAAACCTACCATCAGTGGCACTGCAGATCTGCCATTGCCTGTGCATGCGATTCCAGAGGCTTTGTGTGGGGGGGGGGGGGGGAATTAAAATGCAAGTTTGTATTGGTTGTCGGAGAGGGATTTCATCGGGCTGCTAGCTGACGAAGAAAAAACGCTCGCGCTTACGTTCCCGTTTTTTTAAAATTTGCTGGACGATTGCATCGCTGGATTGATTAAACGCAACTTCTAAAGCCTTCAACATCACAGATCGCTATATCAGGACAAACAAAAGGTATGTCGCTATTTTAACATATTATCTTGCTTTTTGGTGTGGCTTCATTTTAATCTTATATTATTTAGGCCCTCATACAAATCAGCCATGTCTTCCCTGCCGATATGGGCTTAAAGTTTATGGCAACGGCAACATTCCAATCGATCACATTCTAGAAATATCCACTCTCAAGATAATCAAATTCTTTTTTTTTGCACAATCATGTCATAAGAACAACTAAATCATCTATAGTTTGTGTTATTGACTGTCCATGATCAATATTTTCATACTAAATATCCACAGTACAGTTTAAGACAGATGTATTGTGCAAAAAATAACGATTTTGATTATCTTGAGAGTGGATGTTTCTGGATTAATTTATGGGAATTAAACATTAAATTCCTTCCATTTGGCATATAGATTCATGACAAAGTGAGATTTAAAAATCATGTTATAATGTGAATTCTTGTGTGAATGGGATCAGTTTGTTATTTGTTATTTGGATACTTAGGCTGTTTAAAATATTTAGCATTTTCTTAAGAAATGGATAGATGTTTAGATCTGCTAATTGAATTTAGATGAATTGAATTGATTAGCTGAAACTAATATGCATTTTTGTTGGATATTTACTATTTTTTTAGCGTTTAACTTTATAATTTCTACCATTTTTTTCTAACACTGCAAATAATAACTTGTTACTGTTAATGCTGTTCACTGTTTTTTTTTCCTTTACGTTTTAAACAGATGTCTCCAAAGAAGAAATGCAAAATTGTCAATCCAAATGCCCAGCAAAGGAGACTGATTTAGACAGCATTCGCAGAAATTATCTGAATTTGGACTACTCCAAACGTGATGGTCTACAGGAGCTCCTTAATGGGAAAGTAGTGGGCAGAAAGGCATGTCATGCGAGGTGTGAAGAACAAAAACTTGTAGTTTACAATGCCAAAATTGAAAAGTTGAGGAAAAACAAGGTGTACAGTTGCTTATTGGTTACAATCTGTGGAGTATGATGATGCTACTGATAATGATATGCCAATGTACCAGCTAGCGACTTATCTTCTCCATAAACACATGGTCTTTTGCTAGAAATTGCAATTTATTTACCTCTCTGTTACTGACTTACAGCTATAATACAATAATATTAAAGTTCTGATCTTGAGAATATCACATTTTTGAATTTTCAAGGCAGTCTGGGTGTTTATTACTATTTCCGTCACAACGTTCAATTTTGTAATTAGCTACAATTAGGTAAATAATTATATGCATTAATTTCAGGTCAAGTAAGATGTTTCATATTTGTTTCAGAATGCTCCAATCTATAATAACTGAAAATTTCATTCAGTTCTCTTAATTTTTAAGAATGTTATGTGCTTTTGACTGTCCTCGATCACAGCTTTTGTGTTAAGTCAATGCGAAAGCAATAGGGAACAAGATGATAATTTCCAAGTATGAAAATGACCATAACCTTTTTAATACTTAAGATATGAAAGTGAATTAGGCATCAAATGAAAGTTCATTTTATGTTTTATCTGATGGGATAAATTACAGGCTTGATTTTTAAAATCTCCAAATTTTATAACATTCCTACAAAAGTCCTTGTTTACCTCAACCAGAGTCTTGCGGACACCCAAGGGTAGGGAGCGAGATACCACCGTTCGGAGTTGAGGGGGAACGGCCGGGGGTTGGGAAGCGGCGACTCCAGATTAATCCTGACGCCTTTCCCAGCAAGAAGACAGATAAATGACAAAGGGATGGGGGAGGGGGTGTCTCCTTAAGTTGGAAAATTCAACGGTCATGTCATTGGGCTGCAAGCTATGAGATGCTGTTCCCCCAGTTTGCGTGTCACCTCACTCTGGCAATGAAGGAGGCCCAGGACAGAAAGACCAATGTGGGAGTGGGAAGGGGAATTAAAATAGTTGGCAACCGGGAGATTCAGCAGGCCTTGGCGGTTCGAGCACAAGTGTAGGGTGAAATGCACGCCTAGTCTAGATAAAAAGAACAGCAGATGCTGGTTTATAAAAAGAGACACAATCTCCTGGAGTAACTTGCACCTCTGGAGAGCATGGACAGACACTGTGTCTACTCCACTGCGATATCTCCTCAAGGTATGCCTACTTTGAAAAAGTCTCCTAAACTCCTTAGATGCTGCTGCACCCACTGAGTTTCTCCAGCATTTTGTGAACACTCTAAGTCAGGTCCTTTCTTCAGATGGTTTGGTGTGGGGAGTGGAAAAGATTGGAATGGGAAGGTGGGAGTGGTCGCCTTAGATTCCCTTCCCTCGACAGATGCAGCCTGACCCACTGCGTTACTCCACCGCTTTAGTGGGAATGGACAGATAACGTTTTGAGTCAGGACCTTTCTTCAGACTGATTGGAGAGGGTGTGGGGAGGAAGATGGAAATGAGAGTTGGGGCCTGGCAAGTAATAGGTGGACACAAATGCTGGAGTAACTCAGCAGGACAGGCAGCATCTCCAGAGAGAAGGAATGGGTGATGTTTCAGGTTGAGACCCTTCTTCAGAAGTGATAGGTGGATATAGGTGAGGGAGACACAAGAAACTGCAGATGCTAGAATCCTGCATGGAACACAATTTAGTGAGATGCACAAAAACTCTTGCCCACAATAGGGGAATCGAGGACCAGAGGACATGGGTTCAAGGTGAATGGGAAAATATTTAATAGGAATCTGAGGGGTACATTTTTCACACAAAAGAGTGGTGGGTGTTTGGAAAGAGCTGTCAGAGGAGGCTGTTGAGGCTGGGACTATGCCAATCTTTAAGAAACAGTTCGACAGGTACATGGATAGGACACTTTTGGAGCAATATGAACCAAATGCGGGCACGTGGGACTAGGGTAGCTGGGATAAGTTTCCACACTGTATCACTCTGACGCTAACACAAGTGCTGGAGTAACTCAGCGGGACAGGCAGCATCTCTGGAGAGAAGGAATGGGTGACGTTTCGGGTCGAGACTGAAGAGGAGCTTGACACAAAATGTTACCCATTCCTTCCAGCATTTTGTGTCTACCAAAACAGCACATATCCACGTGGCGGTGTGCCCGCAGGCTGGAGGAGCGGGCAAAGGCCTTGCCTCAGAGCGGGCAGGTGAAGGGGCACTGGCCAGTGTGGAATCCAGCACATTGTCAAGGTGGGTGAAGCCCTTACCATGGGACGTGGAAGAGACGCTTAATGGTGCGGGCACGCCGGTGCTGCCACAGGCTGGACATTGTTGTTTGTTGTTTATTTAATTGCACCATGTTTTAAAAGAAGACAAACGATCAATTTATAATACCATACAGTGCTGGGATGGAAGGAAAGCCCAGAGGGCTTATACAAAGCCCGCTCCCATCTGAAAATGAGCGTTAATGGCAAATCAGGGGGTAGGAGAAATAAAAAAGACAATAATAAACAATAATACAGTTTAAGAATGAAAATTAAAAATATGAAATTAAAAATATGAAAATAAATAAAATAATAAGGTATAGTATGAGATAAGAGTCAACAGAAGTAGTTTGAGCTCATAAATGGCATTACAAAAAGCTGGAGGTCAGAACTCAGGACATGATGAGAAACGTTTTAAGCTCAATCTTAAATGTGCCTAAGGAGGTGTGAGACTTTAATGACAGAGGCAGGGTATTCCAAAATTTAGGACCTTTAAAAGTAATGCAATGTTGGTGTTTTGATGTTCGACAAAACGGAAGATGGGTAATGGTGAATATTAAAAGAAAGGGTTAAAAGATAATGAAGAGAAACAGGCAAATCATGTTTGCATTTAAGATATTTTAAAATAAAAATACATATTTGGAATGCATTCGGTTTGTCTACAGACAAAATTGAGTACTTCTCGAAACCCTTCATGCGGTTGAAACTCTTGCCACATTCAGCGCACACAAAGGGTCATTCTCCACCGAGAGTGCATGTATCCACTGAGTTTGGGTGAGTGGGGGGAGGAGTAAGAGGGGGGTGGTGTGAGTTGGGGGAGTGGGGGAGGGGTGTGTGGGGGGAGAGGTTGGTGGGGGAGGGGGTGAGTTGGGTGAGGGTGTGAGTGGGGGGAGGGTGTGAGTGGGAGGGGGGGAGTGTGGGGAGGGGGGAGTTGTTGAGTGGGGGGACGGGGTGAGTGGGGGAGGGGTGAGGGTTAGGGGTGAGTGTGCCGTGGGTGAGTCGGGGGGATGAGTGGGGAGGGGTGAGTGGTGGGGGGGGAATGCAGGAGGGGTGAGTGGGGGGGAGGGGGATGGGTGAGTGGGGTGAAGGGTGAGTGGGTGGTTTCACGATGCTTAACGGTGCGGGCACGCCAGTGCTGCCACAGGCTGGACATGCGGGTGAAACTCTTGCCACACTAGGGTCTGTCTCTGGTGTGTATTCGCTGGTGATCCCGCAGGCCCCTCGCGTTCTTGAAACGCTTGCCGCAGTGGGAGCACCAGCTCATCTGCGTGGGCCTGCCACTGCTGCCGCTGCCGCAACTCCCGCGAGCTGTCAAAATCCTCACCGCAGTACGGGCAGTCTTAGGGTTGGCCACTGGTGTGCACGCGCTGGTGAGACAGGGCGTGGGAGGCCATGGCAAAGCGCTCTCCATACACCGGGCTGGGGACGGGATGGTCACCGGCGAGTACCTGCTGGTGGGACTGCAGCTTGGATGAGCGGATGCAGCCCTTGCAAGTTGCTGGAGCAGGTGAAGCCCTTGCCGCACTGGGTGCAGGTGTACGGGTGCTCGCTAGTGTGTGTGAGCTGGTGGTACAGCAGCTTGGTGGAGTGGGTGAAACCCTTGCCGCACTGGGTGCAGGTGTAGGGGCGCTCCCCAGTGTGGATACGCTGGTGCACCAACAGGCTGTTGGACTGGCTGAAGCCCTTGCCGCACTGGATGCAGGTGTAGGGGCGCTCGCCGGTGTGGGTGCGCTGATGCACCAGTATGCTGTAGGAGCGGGTGAAGCCCTTGCCGCAGTCGCTGCAGGTGTAGGGCCGCTCCCCGGTGTGCAGGCGTCTGTGCTTCTTCAGGTTCGCGGATGACTTGAAGCCTTTGCAGCAGTCGGAGCAGGAGTGCCGGAGTGCACGTGGTTGTGCCGCAGCAGGCTGTCGTAGCGGCTGAGGCTCTTGTCGCACTCCAAGCAGTTGAAGGGCGTTCTCATGTGTGCACCCGCCGGTGGATCTTAAGGACATTTGTCGTCTTGAAGACTTTGCCGCAGTCGGAGCAGGTGAAGGGCCGCTCACCGCTGTGCATCCGCTGGTGCTCCTGCAGCCCTGACAAACGGGTAAAGCTCTTGCCATAGGTGGAGCAGCCGAAGGGCTTCTCGCCCGTGTGCATCCACCAGTGGGTTTTCAGGATCTTTGCCGTTTTGAAGCCTTTACCGCAGTCAGAGCAGGTGAAGGGCCTCTCGCCGGAGTGCACGCGGTTGTGCTGCTGCAGGCCATCGTAGCGGGCAAAGTTCTTGCCGCATTTGGAGCAGTCGAATGGGCGTTCTCCCGTGTGTACCCGCCGGTGGGTCTCCAGCAGGTATGGCTTCTGCCAGGCCTTGCCACACACGTCGCACTCATAACGCTTCACTTGTTGTGCCCCATCATGTGCCCCGCACATCGAGCAGATGGGAGAGGGGGGCTCAGCGGTACCCTGGGCGTCCTCAATGGCTGCTCACGTCCCCATCTCTCTGCCCTCTCCTAAACCCTGCATGAGGGGAACACAGAGGGTCAACAAACTGGCAATTAGGACAGTACCATGAAGAGAAGGGGGTGAGGGAGAGGGGAGGGGGTGGAGGGCAGGGGGGCGAGAGGGGAGAGAGAAGGGAGTGAAGGGGATGGAGAGGAGGGGGTGAGGGGGAGGAAGGGGGTGAAGCGGGATGGAGGGGAGGGGATGAAGGGGTGGGGTGATGGAGGGAACGGTGGGAGGGAAGGGGGTGAAGATGGATGGAGAGGAGGGGGTGAGGAGGGGGAGGGGGGTGAAGGGGAGGGGGAGGAAGGGGATGGAGAGGAGGGGGTGAGGGGAGGGGGGTGAAGGGGATGGAGAGGGGAGGGGTGAAGGGGATGGAGAGGAGGGGGTGGGGTGAGGTAGAAGGGGGGCGGCCCTGCACCGTGCCGTCACACCCAATCCGAGTGGGACTGCCGGTGCCGCCCCGCCAACGTTTGTGGGGATCGCGGACGGGTCACACCGCGGCATCCCGCCGCTAGGGGGGGCGCTACATTCGGAGGACCAGAGGCTGCCCCGCCCTGACTCACCCCCCCCCCCCCGCCCGCACTGACGGGCAGCGCCAGCGGCCAATGGGAGCAAGTTCCGCTTCCCCCGGCCCGACGTCACAAAGGACCAGGTCCAGCCCCCTCCGACCAATCAGAGCCGCGTCCTGCCGCAGGTGACCACATCCTATAGGTCGAGCCGTAGCCCCGCCCCTCGTCCACACAGCGCCCTCCGCCAATCAGAGCCGCCCATCCCGCCGTAGCAACGGTTGCCAGGTACAGAGAGACAGAGAGAGAGAGAGAGAGAAAGACAGAGAGAGAGAGAGAGAGAGAGAGAGAGAGAGAGAGAGAGAGAGAGAGACAGAAAGAGAGAGAGAGACAGAGAGAGAGAGACTGAGGGAGAGAGAGACAGAGGGAGAGACAGAGAGAGAGAGAGAGAGAGAGAGAGAGAGACAGAGAGAGAGAGACAGAGAGAGAGAGGGGAGAGAGAGACAGAGAGAGAGACAGAGAGAGAGACAGAGAGAGACAGAGAGAGAGACAGAGAGAGACAGAGAGAGACAGAGAGAGACAGAGACATAGAGAGAGATATATAGAGAGAGAGACAGGGAGAGAGAGAGTCAGAGAGAGAGAGAGGGAGAGAGAGAGGGAGAGAGAGAGAGAGAGAGAGAGAGAGAGAGAGAGAGGGAGAGAGAGAGGGAGGGAGAGAGAGAGGGTGAGAGAGAGAGAGAGAGACAGAGAGAGAGACAGAGAGAGAGACAGAGAGAGACAGAGAGAGAGACAGAGAGAGACACACAGAGAGACACAGAGAGAGAGACACAGAGTGTGACACGGAGAGTGTGACACAGAGAGAGACAGGGGGAGAGAGAGAGACAGATAGAGAGACAGAGAGAGAGACAGAGAGAAAGACAGAGAGAGAGACAGAGCGAGAGAGAGAGACAGAGTGAGAGAGAGAGACAGAGAGAGAGAGAGAGAGAGAGAGAGACAGAGAGAGACAGAGAGAGACAGAGAGAGACAGAGAGAGACAGAGAGAGACAGAGAGAGACAGAGAGAGACAGAGAGAGACGGTTAGTGAGTTAGAGACAGAGTGATCGGGAGAGACAGAGAGAGACAGAAAGATAGAGAGAGGTAGGTAGATAGAGAGACAGAGCGAGAGAGAGAGCGGGAGGTAGAGAGAAAGAGAGAGAGATATAGATAGAGAGAGCAGAATGAGATAGAGGTACAGAGAGAGATAGAGAGGGAGGGAGGGCGGAAGGAGAGGAAGGGAGGGATGGAGAGAGAGAGTGAGAGGGAGAAAGAGAGAGAGCCCAACATGCTGGATCTGATGAAATATTATATAGTAGAATTGCACAGATAATAACTTTTGTATGTGTAACCTATGTTAAGTTGCAAGAGAAGGGCTTGGAGTTGAGTCCCTGCCTCAACTACCTCCTCCGGCAGCTCGTACCATACGGCCGCCACCCTCTGTGTGGAAAGGTCTCAACCATTTCCTTGTTCCCCATAATAAATTCACCTGTTTCTGTCTTCAAGGAACCCATATTTGTCTTAACTCCATTTTTCCTCTTCACATACCTAAAGAAGCTTTTACTGTCCTTCATACTCTTGGCTTGCTAATTTTCTTACTTTATCTTTTCTCCACATATTGCCTTTTAGTTATCTTCTGTTGCTCTTTGAAAGTTGCCCAATATTCTGGCTTCCCACTCATATTTGTTATGTTATACTTCTCTTCTATTTTTATACTTTCCCTGACTTCACATGTCAGCCATGGTCACCCCTTACTCCCCTTGGAATCTTTCTTTCTCTTTGGAATGAATTGATCCTTCACCCTCTGTATTATTCCCAGAAATACCCACCATTGTTGTTCCACTGTCATCCTGCTAGGGTCTCTTTCCCTCATGGCTCCATAGTCCCCTTTGTTCAACTGTTATACTAACACTTCCGATTTTGCCTTCTCCCTCTCAAGTTGTAGATTAAAACATCATATTATGGTCACTACCTCCTAATGGCTCCTTTACCTCGAGTCCTCATATTAAATCCGGTTCATTTCACAACACTAAACCCAGATTTGCCTTCTCGCTGGTTGGCTCCAGTACAAGCTGCTCTAAGAATCCATCATGGAGGCACTGCACAAACTCCTTTCTTGGGGTCCAGTACCAACCTGATTTTCCCAGTCTACCTGTATGTTGAAATTTCCCACAGCCTTAGCCTTACCTTTGCGACATGCCAATGTTAGCTCTTGATTCAACTTGCACCCTGCACCCAGGCAACTGTTTGGGGGCTGTAGATAACTCCCATTTGGGTCCATTTACCCTTACAATTCCTCAGTTCTATCCATACTGACTCTACATCTCCTGTTTCTGTGTCACCCATCGCAAGGGACTGAATTTCATTTCTCATCAACAGAGCTACCCCACCCCCTTTGCCCACCTGTCTGTCTTTTTGATAGGACGTATACCTTTGAATATTCAGTTCCCAGCCCTGGTCCTCTTGCAGCCATGTCTCTGTAATTCCCACATCATACTTGCCAATTTCTAACTGAGCCTCAAGCTCACCCACTTTATTCCTTATACTTTGTGCATTCATAGACTTTTATTGCATTACTCACCTCACCTTTCACATCGATTCCTATTTAACTTGGCCATGTTCTCCAATGCCTTCGTGAACTTTCTGCACCGTTAATTCTGGGGTCTTCCTTAACTTTTCCAATATTCTCTTTCCCTTTAACTCCATCCTTGTATTTCCAAATTGTCTCCCCCCTCCACCCACACTATTTAGTATCAACCCACCCATGTAACATAGAAACATAGAAATTAGGTGCAGGAGTAGGCCATTCAGCCCTTCGAGCCTGCACCGCCATTCAATATGATCATGGCTGATCATCCAACTCAGTATCCCGTACCTGCCTTCTCTCCATACCCTCTGATCCCCTTAGCCACAAGGGCCACATCCAACTCACTCATGTAGCAGTGGCAACCCTGCCTGCCAGAATGCTGGTTCCCCCGCCTGCAATCCGTCCCTTTTGTAAAATTCACCCTTACCCCAAAACAGATCCCAGTGGTCTAAGAATCTATTCGCTGCTCCCTGCACCAGCTCCTCAGCCACACATTCAGATCCCCTATCTCCCTGTTCCTGCCCTCACCAGCACGAGGAACTGGAAGCAAACTGGTGATAACCACCATGGATTTCCTGTTTTTCAGCCTTCTTCCGAGCTCTCTGAAGCAGGGCTGTGGAGTCGGAGTCGTCGGAGCAATTTTGGTGCTGCTGGAGTCGGAATCGGGAAAAAAAGTCCTCACTCCGACCTCAATATAAATTTCATAGACAACGTAGATCTCTGCCTTATCCACCTAATTGGCCTCCACCGCCGTCTGTGGCAAATAATTCCACATTCAACACCCTCTGACTAAAGAAATTCCACCTCATCTCATTTCTATAAGAACGTCCTTTAATTCTGAGGCTATGACCCCTTCGTCCTAGACTCTCCCACAAGTAGGAGCAGACTTAGACTATTCAGCCCATCAAATCTACACTGCCATTCAATCATGACTGATCTACCTCTCCCTCCTAACCCAATTTGTCTGCCTTCTCCCCATAACCACTGACACTGTATTGACCAATTTTACTTTAGTACCATCTGCAAACTTGCTAATCATGCCGTGTATGTTCTCAAGATGAATGCATATATGGTAATAAAGTTCAACTGAATTTGAGGAAGGACGTCCTTGTGATTGAGGCAGTGCAGCTTAGGTTCACGAGATTGATCCCTGGGATGGCGGGACTGTCATATGAGGAAAGATTTAAAAGACTAGGCTTGTATTCACTGGAATTTAGAAGGATGTGGGGGATCTTATAGAAACATATAACATTATAAAAGGACTGGACAAGCTAGATGCAGGAAAAATGTTCCCAATGTTGGGCGAGTCAGGGGGCACAGTCTTAGAATAAAGGGGAGGTCATTTAAGACTGAGGTGAGAAAATACATTTTCACCCAGAGAGTTGTGAATTTATGGAATTCCCTGCCACAGAGGGCAGTGGAGACCAAGTCACTGGATGGATTTAAGAGAGAGTTAGATAGAGCTCTAGGGGCTAGTGGAGTCAAGGGATATGGGGAGAAGGCAGGCACGGGTTATTGATAGGGGACGATCAGCCATGATCACAATGAATGGTGGTGCTGGCTCGAAGGGCCGAATGGCCTCCTCCTGCACCTATTTTCTATGCTTCTATGTTTCTATGAAGAAAATCAGGCCATGCTGACCATATGTCTTGGTGCACATGACAATAAACTAAACTCTCCCCAGAAAAAGAAATAAGTTCAGCAGGCATTAAAAAATTGCAGCGAATAGCGGACGCAGCCCAGACCATCACACGCCAACCTCCCTTCCGTTGACTCCATGCAAGGCCAGCGGCATAATCAAGGACCAGTCTCACCCTGGCCACTCCCTCTTCTCCCCTCACCCTTCAGGCAAAATGTACAGAAGTGTGAAAATGCACACCTCCAGATTCAGGGACAGTTACCTCCCAGCTGTTATCAGGCAGCTGAACCATCCTCCCACAACCAGAGAGCAGTGCTGAACTACTATCTACCACTTTAGTGACCCTCCGTCTATCCTTGATCGGACTTTGCTGGTTTTACCTTGCACCAAACATTATCCCCTTATCATGTATCTGTACACTGTAAATGGCTCGATTGTAACCATGTATTGGCTTTCAGCTGACTGGTTAGCACGCAATTAAAGCTTTTCTCTTACCTCGGTACACGTGACAATAAACTAAACTGAACTGAAACTGAAGATAGACACAAAATGACACAGTGGGACAGGCAGCATCTCTGGAGAGAAAGGAATATGAAGAAGGGTCTCGACCCGAACGTTACCAATTCCTTTTATCCAGAGATGCTGCCTGACCCGCTGAGTTACTCCAGCATTTTGTATCTATCTTGGGTTTAAACCAGCATCTGCAGTTCCTTCCTACACATAAATTAAAACTGAACTGAACTACTGGAAACTTTACAAATCCCAGCTGGTTCAGAGAGGATGTTCGCGGGAAGAAGCCTCCAGCTTTCACCCTTACATAACACTAAGCCTCAGCAGTGAAATCTGCACCCTGTTAGTTAGGGGTGGATCATAAATGCCAATGACACCATCACCACCCACAAGCCCACAAATGATGACATCTTTAAAATATGCCCAACCTCTGCCAAACATCTGCTGTCCAATCTCACACATTGCCATGCCGATAAAACCCTGTTACTGAAAAGCAGCTACACAGAGAGAGAACTTCAGCACATCGAATCATATAATCAGGCTTGGGCCTGATGATCCGTACCTTCGACAGGAAATGTTTAAAAAGAGAGAAGATGTGTGATCGTTTCGAAGGATGGCGTGCGTTCCACTCCGGAAGGATAATGCAACGAGATAGAAATGAGGTCCAGTGGAAGACAACAAGCAAACAAAGCAGAGAAACAGCTGATTTAAACTTGCCACATTGACTGGAGTGGGATTCAAATCAGTAGATAATGTGATCTGACGGCAGCGCCTTAGACTTCTTGCCATTCTGACCACAACCGACAATGCCTGGCTTATTTTCACGGCAGCAACCAACACGAAAGTGTAAAATATCGCCATGTGTCTGTTGCTAAGGATCCAAGAAACAATATCGATCTCAAGTCCGTTCCACATGTTACAAGCGTGTGACCATCACACGATAGTATATTCAATTATTTCAAATACACAGCTGTAAATGGATCTTTAAAGGTTATAAGGTCAGAAGGGCATAAAGAATAGCAGCAGAATTAGGCCAGTCGGCCCTTTAAATCTACCCCGCCATTCAATCATGGCTGATATATCTCTCCCTCCGAACCCCATCCTTTCCTTAACCTCTGACACCAGTATAATGAAGAATCTATCTATCTCTGCCTTAACAAATATCCAATCATATGGCCTCGACAGCCTTCTGTGGCAAATAATTCCACAGACGCACCAACCTCAGACCAAATACAATTCCGCAACTCCTTCCATAAAAGAACTTCCTTTAATTCTGATGCTATGTCATTTAGTTCTAGACTCACTCACTATGAAAACATCCTCCGCACATCCACTCGATCCGAGCCTTTCACTATTGTAAATGGTTCAATGAGGTTCCCACATCATTCTTCTAAACTCCAGCGAGTACTTGCCCAGTGCCGACCAATCCTCGTCATAGGTTAACCTACTCATTCCTGGGATCATGTTTCCTAATCCTCCTGCTTACCATAGCCACAGCCAGCACATACTTCCTCAGATATGGTGCCCAACATTTCTCACAGTATTCCAAATGCGGCCTGACCAGTGCCTTATTGAGCCTCAACATTACACCTCTGTTTTTGTATACAAGCCCTCTTGAAATAAATGGTAGCATTGAGTTTGCTTTCTTTATTACCGATTAGACTTGCAGATTAACTTTTTGGGAATCCTGCACCAGCACTCCCAAGTCCCTTTGTACCACCGAATTATGGATTCTCACCTCATTTAGAAAATAGACCACATCTTTATTCCTTCTACAAAAATGCATGACCGCACTTTGCTGCACTATATCCAATCTATTTGCCACTTCTATGCCCACTCTCCCAACCAGTCCCTGTCCTGCAAATTCCCTGCTTTCTCCACATTACCTGCCCCTCCATCTATTTTCGTATCACCCGCAAACCTTGCCACAAAACCTTCAGCCCCCACGTCCAAATCATTAATTTACAACGTGAAGAGTAGCGGTCCCAGCACCGACCATTGCGGCACTCCACTACCACTGGGAACTATCAAGAAAAAGTCCCCTTAATTGCCACCCTTTGTCTTCTGCCATCCATCCAACCTGCGATCCCTGTTCGTATCTGCTTTTTGCTCGTGGGCTCTCATCTTTCTAACCAGCCTAACACGTGGCACATTATCAAAGCCTTTCTGAAAATCTAAGTGAACAACATCTACAGAAAATTCAAAGAATCCCAGCGAATTTGTCAAGCAAGACATGCCCTACACGAAGCCATGCTGATTATTTTATCTTGAACCTCGTAGTACTCTGTAACCTCATAATTTATAATGGAATCTAATATCTTATCAACCACCGTAGTCAGTAGAACCGGCCTCTGGTTCCCGCTATTCTGCCTTGCTCTTTTTTTGTGCACCGCGGTAATATTGGCAATTTTACAATCACCTGCTTCTACTCCTGAATCTTCATTAGGTACCACTCCTGAAGTGAACATTTTATACTTTACCGCCTGAATCGCGAGACATACCACAAAACAAACAAACATTCAGCCAGTTAATTAATCCAAATGAAACCGCTTCATGTAGGTTTGCTCAGACGTTGCCGCCTTCAGGTGAAGCTGCTACTGCGGCAGCATTCGGCATTGTGTTATGGGAGAGAGTCCCAATAACAGTGAAAGAGCTGACAACCCGGAGACCCAGAGCAACGTATTTTCCACAAAACGTCCAATTTGTGTTTAGTTACGATTGATTGATTTCTGCCATTTGAATGAAGCACGTCTCTGCTCCACATCCAGATTCTGTTCCGTACCAAGGAGATAAAGAATGAAGACACAAGGAACAGCAGATGCTGGTTTAAATTGAACACACAGCAGGCCACGCGAGATTCGTGGAATGAGAAACAGAGTTAACCATTGCACACGAACCTAAACATTAAACGGATTTTAGCTCTGCAGGTCCGTGACAATTGACATGCCTCATGCGGCAGCGGTGGTTCCATTACTGTCTGCCATATAGATTGGGCTAACCGCATTGGTAATAACCCTGAGGAGGAGGATTTCCAGGAGTGTATACGGGAGGGTTTTCGCTGCCAATATGTAGAGATACCAAGTGGAGGGCAGGACATCTAGGCTGACATTGTGTAATGATGAAGGATTAGTTAGCAATCTTGTTGCAAAGCCCATTGTGCAACAGTGATCATTATATGGTGGAATTCTGCATTATGATGGAGGGCGACAAGGTTAATTCAGAGACGAGAGTCCTGAACTGCAAGAAAGGCGACTTTGATGGTACGAGACGGGAATTGGCGACGATAGACTGACAAATGATAACTAAAGGATTGACGATGGAGATGCCATGGCAAAGATTTAAAGATCGCATGGATTAATTACAAAAATTGTTCATTCCTGTCAAGCGTAAAACAAATGGGGAAGGCGCCTCATCCGTGGCTAACGAGGGAAATTATGGAGAGTGTTAAATCCATGGAAGAGGCACGTAAACTAGCCAGAGGAAGAAGCTAACCGAAGGACTGAGAAATATTTAGAATTCAACAAAGGAGGATAAAAGGGTTAATCAAGAGGGGGGGTTGTGGGTGGGGGAGCATGAAGGAAAGCTTGCGGAGAATATAAAACTGTCTGATAAAGCTTCTTTAGATATGTGAAGAGGTAAGGATTAATGAAGACAAATGAAGGTCCCTTGCAGTCAAAAACCGGTGAATTTATAATGGGGAACAGGGAACTGGCTGATCAGTTAAATAAATACTTTGGGCCTGTCTTCATTAAGGAGAACACAACAAATCTCCTAGAAATACTGGGGGACCGACGATCTAGTGGGAGGGAGGAACTGAATGGAATCCACATTAGTCCGGTAAATGATGTTAGGTGAAGAGTTGGGATGACGGAAGATAAATCTCCAGCTCTTGATGGTCTGCATCCCAGAGTACTCAAGGAGGTGGCTCTATAAATCGTGGATGCATTGGTGATCATTTTCCAATGTTCCATAGACTCTGGATCAGTTTTGGTGAGTGGGATGATGCATGGCAGATTAAATATAATGTGGAAAAACGTGGTTATCCACGTTGCTAGCAAGAACAAGAAGGAAGATTATTATCTGAATGGTGTCAGATTTGGAAAAGTGGAAGGTGCAACGAGACCTGTGTGTCCTTGTACATCAGACACTGAAAATAAGCAGTAGGTAGAGCTGGCAGTGAGGAATGCAAATGGCATGTTGGCCTTCTCAGCGAGAAAATTTGAGTAGAGGAGCAAGTATGTCCTACTGCAGTTGTACAGGGTCATAGCTAGACCGCAGCTGGCATATTGTGTTATGTTTTGGCCTCATAATTTGAGGAAGGATATTCTTGTTATTGAGGTAGTGCAGCGTATGTACACTAGGTCTTTTCCGGCATGACAGTACTGACTTGTGATGAAATAATTGATAGACTGGGCTTGTGTTCAGTGGAATTTAGAACGATGAGAGGGGATATTATAGAAACATATAACATACTTAAAGGATTAGACAGCCTATATACTAGGAAACATGTTCTCGATATTGGGGTATTCCAGAACCAGGGGTAACAGGTTAAGAATCAGTGGTAGGCCGTTTAGGACTGAGATGCGGAAAAGCGTTTTTATCCAGAGAGTTGTGAATCTATGGAGCTCTCTGCCACAGAAGGCGGTGGAGGTCAATTCACTGGATTTTTTTCAAGAGAGAGTTAGATATAGCTTGTATGGTTAACGGAATCAAGGGATTTTGGAAGAAAGCAGGAACGGGGTCCTGATTTTGGATGATCAGCCATGATCATATTGAATGGTGCTGCTGGCTCGAAGGGCCGAATGGTCTACTTCTGCACCTAATTTGTATTTTTCTATGTTTCATGTGTATCAACGTATTGATTGAGATGGTGCAAGGTGTAATTAGTAACTTTACAAATAAATACTAATGCAAGCGTGGTGGTAGATTGCCAAGACGGATATGAAGAATGACGTTGTGAGTTTGTTCAGCTGGGAAAGTTGGCAATGGAATAGAGTATGGCATTTAATTCGTATATTTGTGATTTGCTTTATTTTAGTAAGTCATGCCAGGTCTTTCTCAATGATCAGTTCAACACTGCGGAGAACTGTAGAGCAGGGAGATGGAGGAGTTCACGTCATATATCTCTGATTTTTTGAGTCGCGGGTCGTTTAAGATGGTCATGAAGGTTTTGGCACGGTGTCTTTCACTAGTTACGGCATTGAGCGCAGATGATGGGACGTTATATTACAGTTTACAAGACGTTTGTGAGGCCGCGCTTGCTTGCAGTTCACATGCCGTCCACTGGATGTCCCCATCATTCAAAAGCTCGATATTGCACAACACCCAGGAATTATTCTCCAGGAATAGATCAGTGTATCATAGTTCAGGAGTCTAAAACAGCTCGCTTCGGTTAATAATAAATGTTTTATTTTCTTTAAATAACATGTTATTTTTAACGAACTTACGTGAGTTGCAAATGATACGCAAACGTGGACAGTCCTTGAAACACAATGAGGGTGACTATCTACATAATCTCAGAGAATCTTACAGACACACAATAACGATTCTATTTATAGAGTTATGGTCAAATCACCAACCAAGATATTTCGGAACCAGCTGTCCACGTCACGCAAAATGTCCAACCAATCTAGCCCAACTTGTCCACGATTGCTCCATAGCCTTCCACCACTTATATCCATATACTCGTTTAAATGTCACTTATACACTGTATTCTAAGCCATATCTTCAGCTTCCTCTTGCAGCCAATTCCACCTCACCACAACTGCCTTTGCAAAAAGTGTTGCCGCTCAGTATCTTCTGAATCTATCCACTCTGGCGTCTTCCAGCTTTAGACTCCCCAGGCTTGGAAAAAATGACAGTAACTCTCTACCTTTTCCTTTCCCCTGATGGTGAAATATACCTCTGTAATGTCACCCATCAATCTCCTACTATCCGGTGGAAACGTTCCAACATGTCCCTGCTCTCCTTAAATCTCAAACTCTTCCGCCCGGTAACAGTTTTATGATTCTGTCCTGCGCCATTTTGAATTTCATGTATTCCTTCCAATCGCTGGAAGACCAGAATTGCGTATTGTAATCCAAGTTTGGTCTCAAATATGATTTGTATGGTTCGGGGGACCACCTGGAATAACAATTCACTTAGTAACGCCCCTTTAACCGACCGGGCAATTCACCTCTACCATCGTGCAGGTGGTCTACATGGTACCCAAAGTCAACGCCAATGTGTCTCTGGACAATTTATACTCATTCGTGTACTCTCTGTAAGCATCAGACCCTGCGGTGACTTCAATCACTCGTACTTCAGGAATGCACTGGAAACAAAAATCAGCATATCCCCTGCCTCACAATGGGCGTCAACATTCTGAGCTACACCACCATCTAGTATGTCCACGGTTCCAGCACAAAAACCATGCTCTCAAAGCCATGAAGACCAAGGATCTAATTCTGGACGTCGGAGGAGGAAGGACGAGGTCCCACAAACCTGTCTAGATCGAAGGACGATGGTGGAGAGTGTCAAAGCCTGCAAATTCCTGTGCGTGGAAGTCTTTGAAGATTTTTCCTGAACCCAGAAATGTTATGCAACTATAAGAGCTCTACTCCCTGCAAAGATTGCGGACATTCGGTATGTCGTCGAGTATTCTCTTGCATTTCCACAGGGGTACAGTAGAGAGCATGTTGTCTGGTTGCACCACGACCTGGGTCGGCAACCTGAATGCCTGGAGCGAAGGAGGCTGCAACATATGATTAACACTACCCAGTCCATCACAGGTACTGACTTCCCCACCATCGAGGGATCTACAACAGTCGCTGCCTCAACCATTGCATCAGTGGTCGACAGAGTGTAATTTGGGGTCTGAAATGTATTAACATCTACCCCATCCCAATTATTTTGTACACGGCAAACGAGCAGGAAACTGAAAGAAACGGTTCAGAGTCCGAATCCGCACAAACGCTGAGATGTTGAGGTCCCCGTTTGTGGATTGTGTTGAGCAAAATGTCCTTCAAGGCAGCTCATTCCGGCCCATTGTAATTCATACTGAAAACGTTTTTTGTGCGGTCACTTTACCTGGTGGTTTCTGACACTGTTACCGAACCTGCTAGTCAGTGATGCCGAAGATTTACCTTCCATCACTGGATCCGTAGCCCTGTGGATGTACACTCCAAGAACGCATCTTAATGTTTTTAGGAGATAGATTTAGGAGCATGCAAACGGGCTCTTTGGCCCACCGAGTCCGCGCCGACCAGCGAACGCCGTACACTCGCACTAGCCTACACACTGGGCAATACCTGTACGTCTGCGGGTTGTGGGGGGAAAGCGCAGCACCTGGAGATAACGCCAAGTGGCGCCTGGGAGAACGGATGAGCTCCGTACCGACAGCACACCATAGTCAGGATCGAACCCAGGTCTCTGGTGTTGTGAGGCAGCAACTCCACCGCTGCGCCACCGGGCCACCCCGCTGTTTAAACGTGATGAAGTTCTTGGTTCTTGGTTTCTTGGTGAAGTTGCTGCCTCTCCCGCCGTCTTCGGCATCGAGTTCCATTCTACGTTTGGAAAATTGTCCTCATTTCAATGAATCATCTAATTATCGGCATATTTTGTCTCCCTTTCGACGAATGGTATGTTCCACACACACTATTCAGAAGATCTGAGATATAAATACTGTATGCGGTGCAGAAAGTACTTAGAGTAGGTGGGGCAGTTACCGAACCTGATACCTTGTCCACTTAGGCACATTTTGAGTGTACTGACGTGATACAGACACATCGTATACAAGGGCGGCACAGTGACACCGCTGATATAGCTGCTGCCTCACAGCGCACGAGACCGGGCATTTATCCTGACCTCGGGTGCTGTCTCAGGGCAGTTTGTACATTATCTCTGTGACCGCGCGGGTTTCTTCCGGGTGTTGTGGTTTCCTCCCACATCACAAAAATATGCGAGTTTGTGAAATTAGTCCGATTGTGCAGTGAGTGAGTGAATGCGAACATGGTTAACATGTGGCTGGCGTAACCGGGTGAACATTGATCGTCCCCGTGGAATCTGTGGGCCTGTGTCCAAGCTGTATCTGTAAACTAAACTAAACTAATAAAAAACAATGCAATAACACAATTCCAGCATCACAGGGTGTGCTCACGGAGATTTCGGAGGGATCCATCACAAAGGCAACGAACGCATCCGGTACATCTTACAAAGTCCGATCATTCAAATGAGACATAAATACACCGGAGAATCTTGGTGTCTCGCCGATTCTCGAATAACTGCTGACTGATTAGTAACAAACTCCAAACAAGAGAAAACGTGCGCATTTACAATGTAATTCCAAAATCTGCTTCCACTTCCAACAATTGTTGGATGTTGCCAGGACCATAAAGTCTCGGCTACAGGGAGAGGTTGAGTAGGCTGGGTCTCTATTCCGTGGAGCGCAGGAGGATAAGGGGTGATCTTATGGAGCTGTACAAAACCATGATGGGAATAGTTCGGGTATATGCACAGCGTCACTTAAACCCAGAGTAGGCGAATCGAGGACCAGAGGACATTAGTTTAATACAGTGGCTTACAAAAGGTTTCATACCCCTTGAACTTTTCCACATTTTGTCACGTTACAACCACAAACGTAAATGTATTTTATTGGGATTTTATGTGATAGACCAACACAAAGTGGCGCATAATTGTGAAGTGGAAGGAAACTGATACATGGTTTTCAAATTTTTTTACAAATAAACAACTGAAAAGTGTGGCGTGCAAAAGTATTCAGCCCCCTTTACTCTGATACCCCTAAATAAAATCCAGTGCAACCAATTGCCTTCAGAAGTCACCTAATTAGTAAACAGAGTCCACTTGTGTGCAATCTAATCTCACTATAAATACAGCTGTTCTGTGAAGGCCTCGGAGGTTTGTTGGAGAACATTAGTGAACAAACAGCATCACGAAGCCCAAGTAACACACCAGACAGGCCAGGGATAAAGTTGTGGAGAAGTTTAAAGCAGGGTTAGGTTATAAAAAAATATCCCAAGCTTTGAACATCTCACGGAGCACTGTTCAATCCATCATCCTAAAATGGAAAGAGTATGGCACAACTGCAAACCTACTAAGACATTTCCGTCCACCTAAACTGACAGGCCGGGCAAGGAGAGCATTGATCAGAGAAGCAGCCAAGAGGCCCATGTTAACTCTGGAGGAGCTGCAGAGATCCACAGCTCAGGTGGGAGAATCTGTCCACAGGACAACCATTAGTCGTGCACTCCACAAATCGGGCCTTTATGGAAGAGTGGCAAGATGAAAGCCATTGTTGAAACAAAGCCATAAGAAGTCCCGTTTGCAGTTTGCCACAAGCTTTGTGGGGGACACAGCAAACATGTGGAGGAAGGTGCTCTGGTCTGATGAGACCAAAATTGAAGTTTCTGGCCTAAATGCAAAACGCTATGTGTGGCGGAAAACTAACACTGCACATCACTCTGAACACACCATCCCCACTGTGAAACATGGTGGTGGCAGCATCATGCTGTGGGGATGCTTTTCTTCAGCAGGGATAGGGAAGCTGGTCAGAGTTGATGGGAAGATGGATGGAGCCAAATGCAGGGCAATCTTGGAAGAAAACCTTTTAGAGTCTGCAAAAGACTTGAGACTGGGGCGGAGGTTCACCTTCCAGCAGGACAACGACCCTAAACGTAAGCCAGAGCTACAATGGAATGGTTTAGATCAAAGCATATTCATGTGTTAGAATGGCCCAGTCAAAGTCCAGACCTAAATCCAATTGAGAATCTCTGGCAAGACTTGAAAATTGCTGTTCACAGACGCTCTCCATCCAATCTGACCGAGCTTGGGCTATTTTGCAAAGATGAACGGGCAAACATTTCAGTCTCCAGATGTGCAAAGCTGGTAGAGACATACCCCAAAATACTTGCAGCTGTAATTGCAGCGGAAGGTGGTTCTACAAAGTATTGACTCAGGGGGGCAGAATATTTTGCACGCCACACTTTTCGGTTTTTTATTTGTAATAACATTTGGAAACCATGTATCAGTTTCCTTCCACTTCACAATTATGCAGCACTTTGTGTTGGTTTATCACGTAAAATCCCAATAAAATACATTTACGTTTGTGGTTGTAACGTGACAAAATGTGGAAAAGTACACGGGGTATGAAAACGTTTGCAAGCCACTGTAGGTATCTGAGGGGTAACTGTTTCACACACAGGGTGGTGGGTGCATGGAGCAACCTACCAGAGGAGGTAGTTGAGGCTGAGAGTATCGCAACATTTAAGAAAATATATCGACAGGTACATGGATAGAACAGGTTTGAAGGATATGGACCAAACGCAGGCTGGTGGGACTGTTGTAGCTGGGATATGTTGGCCGGAGTGGGCATGTTGTGCCGAATCGTCTGTTTCCTCGCTGTAGCACTTTATGGTTAAATGATTCTATGATTCATTGACGAATCGCGGCGTATAACTTCACCTAAATTAGCGAATTCCAATACAGGCGCCGCGTAGGGCAATCGAACCACGGTTTCTGGTGGGACCTTCTGGAAATCTAAGTACGAATCCAGTGAGGAACTGGTTGTGTTAACGAAGAAACTGCAGATGCTGGAGAATCGAGGGTTACACAAAATGCTGGGGAAACTCAGCGGGTGCAGCAGCATCTAAGGAGCGAAGGAGATAGGCGACGTTTCGGGTCGAGACCCTTCTTCAGACTGGTCAGGGATCAGGGAAACGAGAGATATAGACGGTGATGTGAGAGATAAAGAACAATGAATGAAAGATATGCAAAAAAGTATCGATGATAAAGGGAACAAGCCATTGTAAGCTGTTTGTGGTGTGAAAATGAGAAGCTAGTGCGACTAGGGTGGGGGAGGGAGATAGAGATAGAGGGAATGCCAGGGCCCGAGGGCTGAGGGAGAGGTGGGAGGGGGAGGAGACAGCAGGGGTTAACAGAATTGAGAAAATTCAATGTTCAAGCCCAAAGGATGCGAACTGGTTGTGTTCATCGGCCCTGTTATTCCACCAAACGTCCACTAGAGGGCTCGCAGGCTTACGCCAGTCTATTCCCACTGAATCCGGTTAATGTCAGACATGCGCTGCTCACCGTGTGACTGGCCGAGTGTCAGGATCCATCCACTCACCGCGAATTGTCCGACGATAGACAAACCATTCAGTGTGTGACTAAAACGATATCAGAACGACGTTAACCCACACACGTTAGTTTGGGACAAATGAAGGTGGGATACATATCAAGGACAACATTGTCATTGGTATTCGGCAATCAGGGTCGCTTGGCAGAATGTTGGAGTCAAATAAAGTTTACAGCACCAAAGGAGGTCGTTTGGTCCCTCGTATACAAATAGTCCAAAATGTGAATCCAGCTGATCCACCTTATGCACAGGCCCGTGGCCCTGCGCGTGACAGGTCTTCAAGTACACATCTCAGTGTTGTTTACACGTGATAGGCTTCCCTCCTCTATTGCCTTCTCCGCGTTCCCAGGGGTTTTCCCGCGTTCTCCGAGTTCCCATGAGATGCCACTTCATGTGTCAATTGATGTCCTTGTCTTTTTCAATCCTTTAATACATTCTCTATATACCCCCAATTATTGACACATTTAGAGTCATATTCTTAGTCATAGAGTATTAGTGTGGAAATAGGCCCTTCGACCCAACGTGTGCACACCAGCCAACTGGTATAGCCACCTGGCTATACTAGTCCCACCTGCCTGCGCTTGTTTCATATCCCTCCAAACCATACGTATCTATGTATCAGTTTAACTGTTTCTTGAACGTTGGTATCGCCCCAGCCTTAACTACCTCATCGAGCTGCTTGTTCCCTACACCCACCACAATTAGTGTGAAAAGGTTACCCGTCATACTCCCCTTAACCTTTAACCTTTACGCTGGTCCTCGATTCCCCAAATCTGGGAAAGAGTGTGAACCTACCCATTCTAGTCCTCTCGTGAATGTGTACACCTCTATAAGATCACCCGTCATCCTGTGCTCAAAGGAATAGAGATCCAGCCTACTCAACCTCTCCTTATAGCTATTAAAAATATATTGAGGGTAGTGATGTGAAACTTACACGAGACATACAAGGTCGGCACCGTGGCGCAGGTGGTAGAGCTACTGAATCACAGCGCCAAAAACTCCGGGTTCTATCCTGACCTAAGGTGCTATCTGTTTTGCGTCTGCACCTACTGCTTGCCTCCCTGTAGTTTCCTCCAATTGCTTCGGTTTCTTACCTCCTCCCGAAGACTTTTGGCTTTGCAGGTTACTTGGATTCAGTGAAAAACACCCATTGTGTGCAGGAAGTGGACGCGAGCGTGGTATTACGTGTCACCAGTGTAATGTAGTCATACATATTCATGTATATGTTCATGAGTTGGTGTTCAATATAAACAGGGAATGTTGGGTAGTAAACCTCTCTCTCGTGATCCAGGCAACCAGAGTGTAATTTGTTATTCATTCTGCCGACCAGAATATAACACGGCGACGTGGATGGGATAGAAATTGTGAACTCATCCTTTAAATATAGAGCAGGACTGTTGTGCAACATGCAGTATTGTTTAACATTTAAACTGTAAATACGGAGTTGTGTCGCAGTTTTTTGCGAGCTGGACACGATAGGCCGCAGATCCTTCTATGCAGGGGAGTGTAGTTTAAAACAGCAGCTTGACAAATCGTCGAGGGTTTGTCAGGCTATCTCTATGTTGTGTCTACGTGGCAATATGCAGTCCTTGGGATTGTGTAAGATTTTTTTGTCGAGTTCCTCAAGCTGAATAGCCTTTGTACAGCTAAGTTTTAGGTGAATTGTTCCAACAAAACAGAGAGGAAATCGGGGTGTTCAACGGACTTTGAAAAAAAGAGAACAACACGATGGCAGCGTCCACGGGCTACATCGGAAACATTCGCAATTTTGACAAATGTAGGGAGCCGTTCAGCTCCTATATGGAGAGAACAAATATGATTTTCACGGCAAACAACATATTGGAGATTAGTGGTGAAGGAGAGATAGTGACTGAAACAAATAAGGCCGATTGCGAACGCATGAAAGCGATTCTGCTCACGAAGATCGGTCCTGAAGTGTACGGCAGACTAGTGACTCTCCTTGCACACATAAAGGCAAAATACGTGCCATTCAATGACATTATGAAGAAGTTGGAGGAGCACTTCAACTCAAAGCCTCTGGAAATTGCAGAAAGCTATACATTTGGCACCAGAAACCAGAAACAGAGTGAGACAATGAATGAGTACATTGTTGCCTTGAAAAACTTAACTTCATACTGTAACGTTGGAACTTTTCTCGGACGAGCACTATGCGACAGATTCATTTGTGGTCTAGTGGATGAACGTATTCAGTCCAAACTCATGAACACTCCAGATCTTACATTCAAGATTGCAGGCAAGATTGCTACCACAAAGGGGATGGCATCAAAGAATGCTCGCGAGTTTCGTCCACCATGGACTGCAGTGGCCGTTTACAGTCACAAGGCAGTGGCCTATGGCCAAACCAAGAGGCGCGAAACCAAAACCAAAGTATGGTGGGGAGCCGAGTTCAGTCAGTTGTTATCGTTGCAACGGTAATCACTCATCCCAATTTTGTCAGTTCAAAATGGTCAGGTCCTATAACTGCTAGAAGAAAGATCATATCGCCTCAGCATGTCGGGCCAAGCTTAAAACAGGAAACCAACAATCTGCGGGAATCAAGCGACAACACCAGAAAGGAGCTCACAGCTTGTAGATGAACCCAGATGAAATGAACTTGGGGTGTACACCATTTATGCAACCAAAATCGATAAGCCTACAACCAGCCAAGGCAAGGACTTCCGTACGAAATTATTGATGAATGAACAGTTAAGGATATGTGTATTGACACGGCAGCAGATCATTCGGTTATGAGCAAAGACCTGTATGGAACACAGTTCCCATAGACACCATTGTTTGAGAGTAAGGTCAAGCTGAGAACCTACTCAGGGCGAAGTTTTGGGCACATGTACACAAATGAACTGTAAAGCTCAGCATAATGGTCAGTCAGTATCACGGCCCATCATAGTGGCCAGCCACAGAAATAAACCAACCCTCCATGGAAAGGATTGGCTGAGTAGTATAGAGTTAGACTGGAAAAATATTTTCAGCGTTGATTTGTCCAAATCACATATTGAAAACTGTCTGACTATGTGGTGACTACAAAGTCACAATCAACCAAGCCGTTGATGACAAACAATGTCCGTTACCAACCTCGCAACAGCTTTACGCAGAGCTTAGCAGAGCAAGAGACTTCATTAAACTGGATTTGTCTCATGCTTACGCCCAACTCAATGTTTACAAGGAAAGCCAGCAGTACCTGATTATCAAAACACATAAGGGCGTGTATGCATATATAAAGCTGCCCTATGGTGGGAAATCTTCCCCAAAACATTTCCAGTCTGTCATGGACAAAATGTTACAACACATTTCGCACTGTGCGTGCAGCCAGGATGACCTGCGGATATTCGCAGAGAGCATGATAGACCATCTGGAAATCCTTGAGCAAGTTCTCACACGAATGAGCTTGCACAATGTCAAATTGCGACAAAGTATATGTGCACTTGCACAGACAGATGTGGTCTACCTTGGACTCAAAGTTTCTTCTTCTTCTTGGTTTCTTGGTCCTCCCAAATATTCCAAATGGAATTTAAACTGGAGGTGGTGGAGGGGGGACTTAAACCAGAAAGGGTTTTTGGGAAGGAGATGACAACAGATTTCGCCCCGTGAAGGCGAAAGTTGAAGCAATGGTAAATGCTCCAAAACCCAACAATGTGTCAGAGCTACGATCATTCCTTGGGATGGTGCAGTTCAAAGCACGATTCCTTCCAGATTTAGTAACTGTGCTAAAGCCACTACATCATCTGCTACAAAAAGATGCGAGGTGGACGTGGGGAAAGGAACAGCATGTGCATATGACATCTGCAAGGATAACTTGACAAGTGGCAAACTTCTTGTTCGCTCAATAGGACACGCGAGATGAAACTTGCTTGTGATGCTTCAAGTTATGGTGTAGGTGCAGTGACCTCCCACATAATGAATGACGGACAGGAAAAGCCTATTGGTTTTGCATCCCGCACCCTATCACCGAGTGAACGCGATTATGCACAGAAACAAAAGGAAGCACTCATCATCGTGTTCGAAATCAAGAAATTCCATCAGTTTCTTCTCGGCAGACCATTCACCCAAGTGTCTGATCACAAGCCACTACTAGTGATACTTGGTACCAAGTCAGTGATACTTTCCATGGCGGCATCAAGGATGTAGCGTTGGGCAATTTTGCTGTCCCAGTATGACTACACAGCAGAGCCTGGGATCCGAGATCGCCACAGTCGGAGCTCCAACCAGCGCGGCCTGGGGACTTCAGGAGCCGCGGTCTCCGAGGAGGAAGCGGCCGCTTCAGAGATTCCAAGCCGCTGAGGAGTGTTCGCCCGACGCCGGAGTTCCATCTTCCCGGCAAGACGGCCTGGAGCATCGGGCTGCCGTAGCGGCGACTGCAGAGGCCACAATAGCCCCCGACTAAGGAGAACAGGGGACGGGACTGAACT
Organism: Okamejei kenojei; assembly: GCA_035221665.1. Lineage (NCBI taxonomy): Eukaryota > Metazoa > Chordata > Chondrichthyes > Rajiformes > Rajidae > Okamejei > Okamejei kenojei. The sequence continues at coordinate 522,899 of JAVHYY010000109.1, read as the reverse complement.
TTGCTGCCTTCTCCCACAGTGTGAACCATTGTGTGGGTGATGTTTTTATATTGACTGTTACATTTTTTAATGTTGTGTCTTATCTTTATTCGTGTGCTGCAATGGCAAGTCAAATTTCATTACACCAATTGGTGTATGTGATAATAAATGTCCTTTGTATCTTTGCATTTGTACAATGTGAAGTACAAAAGCTCCAAGTGCAACGCAGTTGCAAATGCGTTGTCCATGTGGCCCCATGAGAACTCTGACGTGGGAAGTGAGAAACTCAATCTACACACTGCATGTTGTAGATGAAACATTTCCAGTGACTGCAATAGAAATTGCTGCAGAAACAGTGAAAGACAATGTGCTGAAGTGGGTCTATGAACAGACATTGAACGGATGGACTAAAATCGATAATAGATTGATATCAGTTCTGAACTCAGAGCTGAAAGCCTTTCCATAATCGACGCCATGAATAATCACGTGGACAGGGATGCATTAATTTGAGTTACAGAGTGGTTGTACCAGAGTCTTTGAGAAAACAAAATTAGAGAACGAACTTCAGTCCCGAACATCCAGGCATTGTAAGCATGAAGTCGGTTGCCAGAAGTTTTTGTGCATTGGCCTGGTATTGACGGTGACATCTAGTCACTGGTGAGCAAATGTAGCGCCTGCTAAATTGCCGGAGGTAAACCACCAAAATACACTGCATCCCTGGTCAAGGCCAAGTAGATTTTTGTGAAAAGGGTAATGATCACTCTGGTACTCGTAGATAGTCATTCCAAATGGATTGAGGTCAAGCATATGGGGTCAAGCACTACTACTGAACGTACCATAGATGCGTTTGAGATGCATTTTAGATGCCATGGTTTATCGGAAGAACTTGTTTCTGATAATGGGCCTCAGATACATTCAGAGCGGTTTAAAGAGTTCATGCAGCGGAAAAACACACACCTCTTCCCCCATACCATCCAGCCACCAACGGGGCGGCGGAAAGGTCTGTTAGAATTGTCAACGATGCTCTCAAGAAACAGGTTTTGCAGGGTGGATCAAAGCTCAGCATGAAACATCGTTTGGCTAGTTTCTTGCTGAAGTACAGGACCACACCACACACAACAGGTTACTCACCTGCACAACTGTTGATGACGAGAAGCCTAAGTCCAGTTCAACCCAATCTGGCCTTGAGAGTTGAGCAAAAACAGTTACGTCAAAAACGCCATTTTGACTCCCACAAAAAGAAGAGGAACTTCAAGCCAGATGAGCAGGTTTGTGTTCTCAGTCCTCCCAACCAGTCCAGTCGAGCAAATGGTATTTTGAGAATATAGTGGAAGTGTGTGGAACAAAAAGATACTTAATTGAAGTTGGAGATAGGATCAAAAGTGTTCATGTTGATCAAATGATTTAAGCCAAAGATGAACCAAAAACTGAGCATAAAGTCTTAATCTCTGAGACTATCGGAAAGTGAGTTTGAATAGAGTTCGAAGTTCGATCAGGCAGGATCCGTAAACCAGTAGTCAGGTTAGGTTTGTAAGTTAAGTAACTCACTGTCAAGGTAAAAGCGAAAATATGTAAATATGTAAAATAAATATATTATGTTTATCATTTAATATATCATAAATACTGGTTTAAATTAAGGATCACAACAACAAAATTGTAACTATGTACTTAGATTTAATACTTTAAAAAGGGAGAGCATAGACACATAGAAACATAGAAAATAGTGCAGGAGTAGGCCATTCGGCCCTTCGAGGCTGCGCCGCCATCCAACATGATCATGGCTGATCATCCAACTCAGTATCCTGTACATGCCTTCTCTCCATACCCCCAGATCCACAAGGGCCACATGGGCCACATCTAACCCCCTCTTAAATATAGCCAATGAACTGGCCTCAACTACTTTCTGTGGCAGAGAATTCCACAGATTCACCACTCGCTGTGTGATTTTTTTTCTCATTTCGGTTCGAAAAGACTTCCCCTTTATCCTTAAACTGCGACCACTTGTTCTGGACTTCCCCGACATCGGGAACAATCTTCTTGCATCTTGCCTGTCCAACCCTTTACGAATATTGTACGTTTCTGTAAGATCCCCCATAAATTCTAGCGTGTACAATCCGAGTCTACCCTTCTTTCTTCATATGAAAGTCCTTCTTTCTTCATATGCAAGTCCTGCCATCCCAGGAATCAGTCTGGTGAACCTTCTCTGTACACCCTCTATGGCAAGAAGGTATTTCCTCAGATTAGGAGACGAAAACTGTACACAATACTCCAGGTGTGGTCTCAACTGCAGTAGAACTGCAGTAGAACCGCCCTGCTCCTATAGTCAAATCATTTTGCTATGAGTGCTAACATACCATTTGCTTACTTCTCGGTGTTTGCATTGATTAACATCGAGCACAGTCACGTTGTGTTGCGTCCATTATGACCCAGGGTCCAGTTCCAGCTGAAATGATGGAACATACAAAGTCACAGAGGATGATGGAAATGCTGAATGTTAAAGGAAACCCATCAGTAAGTGGGCAGCAGCTGTGCCGGTCAATGATTCATTTCAGCGCCCTTTCACTGGGTGATTACTTGGCTTACATTAGCACCGCAGGATCTGCAGATTTGCGGAGAGCGTATAAAACTGCAGACTCAACTCAACTCGAACCTAATCATGTTTCTGTCGAAATTTTCCCAGTCTCCTCTTTGCATCAATTGACATTCTCTGTGGTTACCGTGGAATTAAAATCTGCGTTCCAGATGTAATTTCATGTTTGCCGTTTAATTCGATTGAGTGATTTCCAAAACTTCATTTGAACAGAAAGTTCCACCGCAACGTGGTACTGTGGGATGTACTTCACAGTGTGAGGAGAACGGGCTTTGTTCCCTCTCTGTATGATCTCTGTGTAACATAAAGTTCCACCGTGGTACTGTGGGATGTACTTCACAGTGTGAGGAGAACGGGCTTTGTTCCCTCTCTGTATGATCTCTGTGTAACTTGACAAGTGTGCAATCATTTGATATCGAACTACTCCCTCCTCAGTTGCAGCTCTACTCTAAACTCAAAGATTCCATCAATCACACATTCCCTTCAGATAACAAGTCAAAGATAGGCATCGTCTGGTTAAATTGCCAAATGGAAGTTAATCGATTCTTACCAACTGCTTTGTAAACGCCAATCTGATTCACGCCAATGTAATTTTGGGTTCCTGTCTGATATTGAACCACATGTCTCGGGTGATCTACAGGCATTCACATAACATAAACTGACCGCGTTGTTGCTATGAATGTTTATATTGCTCAGTGCATTCCCCATATCGTATTATTAACTTTATTCATTGGGACCCATAACATTGTTCTTTGGTTCCGGAATCACAGATGCAATGTTGAAATCGCTGATGATCTTCATCCAAGTAAAGTGGGTTTGTTCACGGCGTTAAACTCATGTAAACCACATAATGCGGAGGTTGCAATCATCCTGCTCTTGAAATATGATCTTTGTTTTTGCATCACAGTGAACCTGATGACAATTGTGGTCCTGTGTCGAGGAAAGTGTGGTCTCTCCAGCTGTGTGACCCGCTACCTGGTGGCCATGGCAGCGGCGGATCTACTGGTCATTATCTTTGACCTGATATTGAGACAGATTCCGATTGCTCATCATATAATATTTGTGAAGTCCATCCCCCTGTGTAATATCCACGCCGTCGTGCTTTATACAGTGACCGACTGTTCCGTGTGGTTTACCGTCTCCTTCACATTTGACCGATTTGTTGCCATCTGTAGCCAAAAGCTGAAGCATAGATATTGCACCGTGAAAACGGCGACTGTGGTTCTGGGCGCGGTGAGTGCACTGAGCAGTGTAAAGAATGTTTTCTGGTATTTTATGTACACAGGTTGGTACAGATTGGCGAATACTCCCTGGTTTTGTTACATGGAAGTACGTGTTATGGTTTCACTGACCTGGACAACGATTGAGTTTCTTCATTATCTTCTCACACCTGGTGTCCCGTTTGTATTGATTCTGCTGCTCAATGCTTTAACAGTTAGACACATTGTGGTCGCCAGCAGAGCCCGCAGGAGACTCCGGGACCAGAAAAATGCGAAAGATTCCAGTGATCCCGAAATGATGAATCGAAGGAAATCCGTGATATTGTTGCTATTTATCTCCGGAAATTTCATTCTGTTATGGTCTACATTTGCATTGTATGTAATAAGTAAACGTTTGTGTTATTTTGGACTTTGTGCTCTTTATCTTCCTACTTTTGTATCGGAAATAGGATTTATGCTTCAATTACTTAGCAGTTGCACAAACACGTGCATATATGCGGTGACACAGACGATGTTTAGAAAGCAATTGCTGACTGTGTTAACTTATCCCCTTGCTCGACTGATAAGATTAATTAAACACTGAAAAATGATGAAAAGCGGATCATTTAAAGCATCATAATCAAATATTAGTATCAGACCTGTTGAAATGCATTACGCAAACAGGCTCGGCACCCAATGTGACCGCGCTAAGCATCAACCATCTACTCACACTAATCTGACATTGATTATATTCTCCATACATTGGATTAATGCCAGAGCCCTTCCCCACAATCGAAATTAAGCGGCATAATCGGGGGAATTCACAGAGGCCGCACAACGTCCACATTGCTTGTCATTGGAAGGTGGGAGGTAACGGAAACTTTCGGGCTCAGCCTATGTGGTCACAGAGAGAAAGCGCAAAGTCCACAAGCCAGCAGGGGAGGTTAGGACTGAACCCGGGTCTATAGCGTCATGAGACAGACGCTCTAATAGCTGCGATACTCTTCTCCGATGTTCCCGCTTATTTTACCGCACAGTCTCCAACAGTAGCTTCGTTGCAATTACGGGGCATTTAGTTGGATACTGCTCATCCCATGTTTTCATTCTAGTTGTATCTAGCGTTGTCCAAATTAATGTATATCCCCAGGTAAAGTAAATTAAACAATTCTAACACTACTCGGTGGGTAGCCCGACTCAGACAGTTCCTGTGCCGTCTTCTTTCCTTGACTCCAAGGTTAATTTCGCACTACGTATCATTTTTTCAGTGTGAGCGATCAGAGGAACACAGTGACTGGGAACCAGCATATTGACAGCGCATCCAAACGACACGTTTAACAAATATCCGCTTGGCTCCCCGACTCATTTCCGCCGATTATTTAGCCAGTGATCGTGGTTTCATTTAAAACAACAAGGATGGACAAAATAAGGGATGGCGCACATGACGGAGTTTGCATAATCCACAGCGAATCAATAATCTAAAGACATAAATGCTGGAGAAACTCAGCGGGTGCGGCAGCATCCATGGAGGGTAGGAAATAGGCAACGTTTCCGGTCGAAACACTTTATCAGTCTGAAGAAGGGTTTCGGCCCGTAACGTTGCCTATTTCCTTTGCTCCACAGATGCTGCCGCACCCGCTGAGTTTCTCCAGCATTTTTGTCTACCTTCGATTTTCCAGCATCTGCAGTTCCTTCTTAAACAATAATCTAAAGACAATCCTTTGGGAAGGTGAGGGACGGACGAGTTCGAACATTGGGTTTCTGATAGGGACAGACAAGATAGTTGGGAAATAACCTGTGCTCAATGGTCCAGTAATGAACTGTGATTAAAACCACATCCTTGGTAATTTCAGGAAAGTGTCCCATCGAATACCCGCACCGGAGAACACCCACCCCGGGAGATCTTGGATGTAAAGGTGGGGTCGCAAATTATTGAAGTCATAAAAAACTTGGGCAAGATTGTGTTATATTTAATCCAAAGTCTTACATATTAAGAGAGTTCAAGCAGAGTTTAATTGTTTATGTGTATCATTTCAAAGTTATCAAATCCGCATGTAACCAATGCGACGCGAGCTGCACAAACAGTAAGTGCCGTGAATGCGTGCAAAATGCGAGTCCCCACAGAGAGCTTTCAGTATACGATGTAAGCTATAAAGTTCTAAGAAGGTTTGTGAATACCTGCGATATTCTACGAGATTGTCTCATTGTGCTCTTCTCATTTGAGCCATTCTAATGTGTGACAATGGACACTAGACAATAAGTGCAGGGGGAGGCTATTCGGCCCTTCGAGTTAGCTGGGCCATTCAATTTGATCATTACTGATCGTCCCTAATCAGTACCCTGTTTCTGCCTTCTCCCCATATCGTCTGACTCCGCTACCTTTAAGAGCTCCATCTAGCTCTCTCTTGAAAGCATCCAGAGAAGGTATCAAGTGAACCAGACTCCACCGCCTTCTGAGGCAGATAATTCCATAGACTCGCCACTCTCTGTGAGAATAAGAATTTACTCTTTTCCGTACTAAATGGCTTACCCCTTATTTTTAAACAGTGCCCCCTGGTTGTGGACTTCCCCAACATCGGGAACAAGTTTCCTGCATCTAGCATGTCCAAACCCTTAATAATCGTATATGTTTCAATAAGATCCCCTCTCATCCTTCTAAACTCCAGAGTATACAAGCCCAGCCGCTCCATTCTCTCAGCATATGACAGTCCCAGGAGGCCCAGGAGCGGTTGTAGCGGCGGGAGCAGCGTTGCCCACTCTGCAACGTTCCATCACACTTCAAAATAAGTCGTCTGGAGGAAGCCGCTGATTGGTGGAAGCGGACTAGAGGAAGCAGCTGATTGAGAGCAACCCCAGGTTTGTATTTCTGCTTTCTGGTTAAGGGTTCAGTGAGTTAAGGGTACAGTGAGTTAAGGGTTCAGTGAGTTAAGGGTTCAGTGAGTTAAGGGTCGAGTGAGTTAAGGGTTCAGTGAGTTTAAGGTACAGTGAGTTAAGGGTTCAGTGAGTTAAGGGTACAGTGAGTTAAGGGTTCAGTGAGTTAAGGGTTCAGTGAGTTAAGGGTTCAGTGAGTTAAGGGTTCAGTGAGTTAAGGGTTCAGTGAGTTAAGGGTTCACTGAGTTAAGGTAGAGTGAGTTAAGTGTACAGTGAGTAAGGGTACAGTGAGTTAAGGGTACAGTGAGTTAAGGGTTCAGTGAGTTAAGGGTACAGTGAGTTAAGGGTTCAGTGAGTTAAGGGTACAGTGAGTTAAGGGTACAGTGAGTTAAGGGTACAGTGAGTTAATGATACAGTGACTTAAGGGTACAGCGAGTTAAGGGTTCAGTGAGTTAAAGGGTACAGTGAGTTAAGGGTACAGTGAGTTAAGGGTACAGTGAGTTAAGGGTACAGTGATTTAAGGGTACAGTGAGTTAAGGGTTCAGTGAGTTAAAGGTACAGTGAGTTAAGGGTACAGTGAGTTAAGGGTACAGTGAGTTAAGGATACAGTGACTTAAGGGTACAGTGAGTTAAGGGTACAGTGAGTTAAGGGTACAGTGACTTAAGGGTACAGTGCTTTTTAGTAAAGGTACAGTTTAAAGGATTAAGATTTTTATAGTGGGAGTGAGTTGATTTAATTTGGGGGTAAGCCATGTCAGTTGAGATCGGCCCCATAGTTTGCTCATCCTGCAACATGTGGAAGATAAGGGATATGGTCGGTGTGTCTGGTGACTAGGTGTGCAGGAAGTGTGTCCAGCTGCAGTTTTTGGCGGACTGCATTGAACGATTGGAGCTGCGGTTGGATTCATACTGGTGCATCCACGATGCTGAGAACGTTTGTGAGTAGCACGTATAGTGAGTTGGTCACAAGCAGGTAAAAATTAAGGGGACAGAAAGGGAACGAGTGGCCACTAGCCAGCGTAGCAGTAGGCAGGTAGTGCAGGAGTCCCCTGCGGTCATCTCCCTCCTAAACAGATATACCATGTTGGATACTGTTGGGGGAGATGGCTCATCAGGTAAAGGCAGCTGCAGCCAAGTTCATGTCACCGTGGGTGGCTCTGCGGCACAGGAGAGGAGAAAGAAGAGTGGAAGGGCTATTGTAATAGGGGATTCAATAGTAAGGGGAATAAATAGGCCGCAAACGAGACTCCAGGATGGTGTGTTGCCTCCCTGGTGCAAGGGTCAGGGATGTCACTGAACGGCTGCAGAACATTCTGGAGGGGGGGGGGGGTGAACTTCCAGCTGTCGTGGTGCACATTGGCACCAACGATATAGGTAAAAAACGGGATGAGGTCCTACAAGGCGAATTTAGGGAGCTAGGAGATAAACTGAAAAGTAGGACCTCAAAGGTAAAAATCTTTGGATGACTACCAGTGCCACGTGCTAGTCAAGAGTAGAAATAGAAGGATATTGCAGATGAATACGTGGCTTGAAAATGGTGCAAGGGGGAGGTATTCAAATTTCTATGGCATTGGAACCAGTTCTGGGGAGGTGGGACCAGTACAAACAGGACGGTCTGCACCTGGGCTGGAATGAAACCAATGTCCTTGGGGAAGTGTTTGCTAGTGCTGTCGGTGAGGATTTAAACTAATGTGGCAGGGGGATGGGAGCATGAGCAGAGAGACAGAGGGGTGTAAAATGAGGATGTAAGCAATAGGTAGCAAGGTGTGAAGTAAAAGTGGCAGGCAGATAAATCCAGGGCAAAAATCAAAAAGGGCCACTTTTCAACATAATTGTATAAGGGGTAAGAGTGTTGTAAAACAAGCCTGAATGCTTTGTGTCTCAATGCAAGGAGCATTCGTAATAAGGTGGATGAGTTGAATGTGCAGATAGTTATTAATGAATATGATATAGTTCGGATCTGGGAGACATGGCTCCAGGATGACCAAGACTGGGAGCTGAACATCCAGGGATATTCAATATTCAGGAGCGATAGACAGAAGGGAAAAGGAGGCGGGTAGCGTTGCTGGTTAGAGAGGAGATTAACGGAATAGAAAGGAAGGACATTAGCTTGGAGGATGTGAAATCGATATGGGGAGAGCTGCGAAACACTAAGGGGCAGAAAACGCTATTGGGAGTTGTGTAACGGCCACCTAACAGTAGTAGCGGAGTTGGGGATGGCATCAAACAGGAAATTCGAAATGCGTGCAACAAAGGTAAAACAGTTATAATGGGTGACTTCAATCTATGTATAGATTGGGTGAATTAAATTGGCAGGGATGCTGAGGAAGATAATTTCTTGGAATGTATGCGGGATAGTTTTCTAAACCAACATGTAGAGGAACTAACGAAAGAGCAGGCTATTCCAGACTGGGTATTGAGTAATAAGGAAGGGTTAGTTAGCAGTCTTGTGAGCGGGGCCCCTTGGGCAAGAGTGACCATAACATGGTTGAGTTCTTCATTAGGATGGAGAGTGACATAGTTAATTCAGAATCAAGGGTTCTGAACTTAAAGAAAGGTAACTTTGAGGGTATGAGACGTGAATTGGCAATTGATTCTCAAAGAGTTGACGGTGGATATGCAATGGGAGGCATTTAAAGACAGCATGGATGAACTACAAAAATTGTTCATCACAGTTTGGCAAAATAGTAAATCAGGGAAGGTAGTGCATCCATTGATAACAAGCGAAATCAGGGATAGTATCAAAACAGAAGATGAAGCATACAAATTAGCCAGAAAAAGCAGCCTACCAGAGGACTGGGAGAAATTCAGAGTCCAGCAGAGGAGGACAAAGGGCTTAATTAGGAAAGGGAAAATAGTTTATGAAACAAAAGTGGCAGGGAACATAAAAACTGACTGCAAAGGTTGTTATAGATATGTGAAGAGAAAAAGATTAGTTAGAACAAATGTAGGTCCCTTGCAGCCAGAAACGGGTGAATTGATTATGGGGAACAAGGAAATGGCAGACCAATTGAATAACTACTTTGCTTCTGCCTTCACTAAGGAAGACAGAAAATAATCTGCCGGAAATAGCATAGGACCGGGGGTCAAATAAGATGGAAGATCTGTGTAAAATCCAGGTTAGTCGGGAAGTGGTGTTAGGTAAATTGAATGGATTAAAGGCCGATAAATCCTCAGGGCCAGATAGGCTGCATCCCAGAGTACTTAGAGAAGTAGCCCCAGAAATAGTGGATGCATTAGTAATAATTTTTCAAAACTCTTAACTTCTGGAGTAGTTCCTGAGGATTGGAGGGAAGCTTATGTAACGCCACTTTTTAAAAAGGGAGGGAGAGAGAAAAGGGGGAATTATAGACCAGTTAGTCTAACATCGGTAGTGGGGAAAATGCTAGAGTCAGTTATTAAAGATGGGATAGCAGCACATTTGGAAAGTGGTGAAATCATTGGACAAAGAGAGCATGGATTTATTAAAGGTAAATCATGTCTGACGAATCTTATTGATTTTTTCGAGAATGTAGCTAGTAGAGTGGATAAGGGAGAACCAGTGGATGTGTTTTATCTGGACTTTCAGAAGGGTTTCGACAAGGTCCCACATAAGAGATCAGTATGCAACTTTAAAACATACGGTATTGGGGATTCGGTATTGATGTGGATAAAGAACTGGCTGGCAGACAGCAAGCAAAGAGTAGGAGTAAACGGGTCCTTTTCAGAATGGCAAGCAGTGACTAGTGGTGTACCGCAAGGCTGAGTGCTGCGACCCCAGCTATTTACAATATATATTAATGATTTGGACGAGGGAATTGAATGCAACATCTCCAAGTTTGCGGATGGCACGAAGCTGGGGAGCAGTGTTAGCTGCGAGGAGGATGCTAGGAGGCTGCATGGCGACATGGATAGGTTAGGTGAGTGGGCAAATGTATGGCAGATGCAGTATAATGTGCATAAATGTGAGGTTATCCACGTTGGTTGCAAGAACAGGAAAGGAGACTATTATCTGAATGGTGGCGATTAGGAAAACGGGAGATGCAACGAGACCTGGGTGTCATGGTACACCAGTCATTGAAAGTGGGCATGCAGGTGCAGCAGCCAGTGAAGAAAGCGAATGGTATGTTGGCATTCATAGAAAAGGATTTGAGTTTAGGAGCAGAGAGGATCCACTGCAGTTGTATAGGGCCTTGGTGAGACCACACCCGGAGTATTGTGTACAGTTTTGATCTCCAAATCTGAGGAAAGACATTCTTGCCATAGAGGGATACAGAGAAGGTTCGCCAGACTGTTTCCTGGGATGGCAGGACTTTCATATGATGAAAGACTGGATAGACTCGGCTTGTACTCGCTAGAATTTAGAAGATTGAGGGAGGATCTTATAGAAACTTATAACATTCGAAAGGGGTTGGACAGGTTAGATGCAGGAAGATTGTTCCCGATCTTGGGGCAGTCCAGAACAAGGTGTCACAGTTTAAGGATAAGGGGGAAGTCTTTTAGGACAGAGATGAGAAAAACATTTTTCACACAGAGAGTGGTGAATCTGTGGAATTATCTGCCACAGATGGTAGTTGAGGCCAGGACATTGGCTATATTTCAGAGGGAGTTAGATGTGGCCCTTATGGCTAAAGGGATCCGGGGGTATGGAGAGAAGGCAGTTTCAGGATACTGAGTTGGATGATCAGCTGTGATCATATTGAATGGCGGTGCCGGATCGAAGGGCCGAACGGCCTACTCCTGCACCTGTTTTCTATGCTTTTATGTTTCTAAGTCCGGCCATCCAGGGAATTAACCCTGTGATCCTACGCTGCACTCCCTCAATAGCAAGAATGTCCTTTCTCAAATTTGGAGACCAAAACTGCACCCAATACTCCGGGTGTGGTCCCAGAGAACCGGCCTGAACCGCCCTCTGAAGCAGAGAATCCCGCAGACTAACAACTCTCTGGGTGGAAAATATTCTCCTCATCCCGTTCTAAATGGCCCGACCCCTTATTCTTAAACTGTGTGTGCCCCCTGGCTCTAGACTCCCCCAGCAGCGGGAACATGTTTCCTGCATCTAGCGTGTCAAATCCCTTAATAATCGTATATGTTTCAATTAGATCCCCTCTCATCCTCCTAAACTCCAGAGTATACAGCCCAGCCGCTCCATTCTTAATCTGAAACATTATGGAGGGCACTGTATATGCCTCCTCTCCTACACCCCTCTACACTAGAAGACTACCAATCTACCTGGGATTTCACTTTCAGAGAACGACGTGTGGAAATGTTGCCCCCCAGGTTCCTATTAAATCTCCCCCTGCTCTCTCACCTTAAACGGGTACCCTCTGATTGCTAGAGAGCTAGATGTCTAGTTAGCGGTAGTAGTTAGATAGCTAGATAGCTCGCTAGATAAATATATAGCTAGAAATATCCTTCCTTTCCCTCTCCCGTCGGTCAGACAGCACAAAGGCTTGAAATCACGTACCACGAGATCCAGGAATAGCTCTTTTCTCTCTATTATCAGTCCAATAACGGACCTCATAAACTGTAACTGTAAATCCGATCTTTGCATTCATTGCACTTGTTTAATCCACACGTTGGCTATAAATTGTATCACACTGTACGTGAGTTCTCGTATTTTCACCTTTGCACTACTTGTTGTAATCTGTGTAGCTTGATTATGTTCGTACATGTTATGATGAAACTTGATAGCACTCTTGGTTGACGTGACAGCGGTAAAGGAAAAGCAATAACGAAACCAATGAATACTTTAATTGTTTTGTGCGCCATAACCCGCAAGATTAAATATATTAGCTAAACACATTCGACGCTGCGATGGCCACGCATCGCTCGGGGCGGATATGAACATGTGGACGGGTGTGAATGGAGGCGCGGATGTGCTCCTGAACAAGGACAAGATATGGCTATGGACCATGTATATAACAGACGGCCAAGAGCCGGTGGTCTGGTCTATATTCTGGGATTCTGCGGCTAACCTAGATGAATATGCAATTGATGTCACAGACTTCATCAGCAAGTGTAATGAGGACTGTGTATCAAATAATACAACAGCATGTTCCATATTGGAGAGCACGGATAAACCAGGATGTCAACTCTAGGTGAAGTCCAAGTCTGCAACATTGAAGGCAAAAGATCCTGAGTGGTACAAGAAATCTAACCACGAACTTAGCAGAGCCATTACGGATGCCAACATTGAATGTGGAGCAAGCAGCACTCTCGAGAGAACGAGAGGAATATCAGTAGCCAGACTTGCCCGCGAAAGAAACAGCTTCAAAGCGAAGACAGGCGGTATTAATGGCAACGACTGGCCTTCCTTCTTGATATAAATGGTTTAAGCGCATCTTTACCCCTTCGCTTCTCAATTATTATGTCCCCACCTGCTTTAAGAAGACTACTTTAATCCCCATGCTGCCGTAAACTATGCTACATTCATTAGTTGCTGTCGCCCAATGAAACTACCGTCGCAGCAGATGCAGAGAAGACGCCATCTCCCTGGCCCTAAACACATCTTTGTAACATCTCGACAACAAGGATTCCGGCGTCATCGGCTATTGCTCCGCCTTCAATACTGCAGTACCATCCAAACCCATCTACATCTCCTGGACCCAGTAGGAAGCACCACCCCCCCCCCCCCACACACACACACACACACCCGCCCCATCACCGGCACTGTTTCCTCGACATTCCGACCCACGGACCATGATCAGTGAGGATAGGTGACGACACCTTCCCCACGATAATTATCAATAGAGTCGACTCATATGTATGCGAACTCAGTCCCCTATTATGCTCACATATACCCACGACTTACGGCCAAATAGGTTTACACCTCATTACCTCATTCGTTCATACCCCATCAATAAAATATGGATGATACGATGGACAATAGCGGGAACGACAGAGGATCCCAAGGACACGGTACTGAAGAGCAACAGTTGTTCTGAAACGAAGTCTTTAGTCACAACGTCATAGGCGATAGGAGCACAATGAGGCCATTCGGCCCACCAAGTCTGCTCCGCCCTTCAATCATGGCTGATCGATCTCTCGCTCGTAACCTCAATCTCCTGCCTTCTCCCCATAAACCCTGACACCCGCACGAGTTATTGATCTCAGATGCATGCCCCAACCACCGTCAATGGAGCCGAAGTGGAGTTGATGGAGATCTTCAATGTTATTTGACCTGAAATGATTAACGGTTAAGCTTGGACCACCCATGTTAAAGCAAAATACAAAAGACACGCTACCGACACTAGGTCCTGAGGAGACTAAAGGAAAAGGGCGTGTTTAATTTTAGTTTAGTGTAGAGTTACAGCGAGGATTCTGGCCCTTCGCCCCACCGAGTCCGCCCGACCAGCGGTCCCCGCACATTAATAGTATCCTACTTACTGGATACAATTGACACTAATACCGAGCCAATTAATCTACAAACCACGGTGTGGAAGGAAACCTACACACATCGCGGGGTGAACGTACAAACTCCGTAAAGATAAGCAGTCGCAGCCAGGATCGACCCTGGGTATCTGGCGCTGTAAGCGCTGTATGACAACAACTCTATCGCAGCGCCACCGGGCCGCCCATAACTATTTCTAAGACTATTACAAATGTCTGCTAATACACATGGACAACATACTGGCACGTTCCATCACTGTTTGGTTTGGGAATTCGAAGATTTGCAGAGTTGACTATGTCTCCCAGTCCATCAGACAAACTGGATATCTTACCAATCATTCAATCTACTGCAGGCTGCTTCGGATAAGGAACCAATAACATGAAATGGCTGTCTCATTCAGGTCATTCCATAAACCACAGGGCCTTCCGCCATCGACGTTGATCAATGATCGACGCTGATCATTGATCCCTTCACACTGGTGACACATTATACCACGCTCGCATCCACTCACTGCACACAATGGGTGTTTTCACTGAATCCAAGTAACCTGCAAAGCCATAGGTCTTCGGGAGGAGGGAAGAAACAGAAGCAATTGGAGGGAACGCACAGGGAGACAAGGGGTAGGTGCAAACAAAAAAACAGATAGCACCTTAGGCCAGGATCGAACCCGGAGTTTTCGCGCTGTGATTCAGTGGCTCAACGCCCTGCGCCAGTGCGCCGATCTTGTGTATCTCGTGTAAGTCTCACATCAGTACCCTCAATATGTTTTTCATGGGGAAAGGAAGGCGGATTCAATAACCACCGCTCTCACACTCCGTGCCTTCTTTACAATCTACTGTAATTAAATCTCAAATATTCGATAAAGTATGGACGAAACACCTTTTCTAGCATAGAGTATAGAAGTTGAGAGGACATGTTGAACTTTTATAAGGCGTTGGTGAGACCGCATTTATATAGGGAGCTATAGGGAGAGGTTGAGTATGCTGGATCTCTATTGCTTGGAGCGCAGAAGGTTGACGGGTGATCTTACAGAGGTGTACAAATTCATGAGAGGAATAGATCGGGTAGACGCACACTCTTGCCCAGATTCGGGGAATCGATGACTTGAAGACATACGTTCAAGGTTAATGGGAAATATTTGTTTGGATTCCAAGGGGTAACGTTTTCACACTTAGGATGTTGGGTATATGGAACAATCTGCTAGATGAGGTAGTTGAGGCTGGGACTATCCCATCGTCTAAGATACAGTTAAACGGGTACATGGATCGGTCTGGTTTGGAGGGATATTCACTAAGCGCAGGCAGGTGGGACTAGTATAGCTGGGGCATGTAGTCCGTTGTGGGCAAGTTGGGCCGAAGGGCCTGTCTCCACAGTCTATGACTCTAAGACAATGATTCTTAAAGTGTCAGTAATTGGGGAGTATTTGGAGAATGTATTAAAGGATGGAAAAGGAAAAGGAAATAAATTGACACATGAAGGTGCATCCCATGGGAACACGATGGCGGAGAAGACAAGAGAGGAGAGAAGCCTATCACGTGTAAACAACACTGAGATGTGTACTTGAAGACCTGTCAGGCGCAGGGCCACGGGCCATTGCAAAGATTCACCTTTTGGACTATTTATATGGGAGGGACTAAGCGACCTCCTTTGGTGTTGAAACCGTTCATTGACTCTAACTTTCTGCCAATCGACCTCTATTGCCGAACATCAATGGCAATGTTGTCCTTGATATGTATCCCACCCTCATTTGTCCTTAACTAACGAGTGTGGTTTAACGCCATTTTAATCACATACTGAATGGTTTGTTTATCTTCCGACAATTCGCGGTGAGTGGATGGATCCTGACACTCGGCCAGTCACACGGTGAGCAGCGCATGTCTGACATTAACCGGATTCAGATTGAATAGACTGGCGTAAACCTGCGGGCCCTCCAATGGACCGGCAGTGGAATAACAGGGCTGTTGAACTCAACCAGTTCCTCACTGGATTCGTTCTTAGATTTCCAGAAGATCCCACCAGAAACCGCGGTTCCATTGTCCAACCTCCTGTATTGGAGCGATTCGTAAGTGAATCCTAAGCCAAACTTGCCCACACCTGCCAACATAACCCAGCTACACTAGTCCCACCGTTTGGTCCACATCCTTCAAACCTGTACTTCCCAATGTAACTGTCCATATATTTCACAAATGTTGGATACTCCCAGCCTCAACTACCTCCTCTGGTAGTTTGTTCCGTGCACTCACCACCCTGTGTGTGAAACATTTACCGCTCAGAAACCTATTAAACTTATATCCACCGGTCCTCGATTCGCCTACTCTCGGTTTAAGTGACGCTGTTCATATACCCGAACTATTCCCATCATGATTTTGTACATCTCTATAATATCACCCCTCATCCTCCTGCGCTCCAAGGAATAGAGACCCAGCCTACTCAATCTCTCCCTGAAGCCGAGACTCTCTACTCCTCGCAACATCCAACAATACTCCCAGCCTCAATTAACTCCTCTGGTAGCCTGTTCCATGCACCCACCATTGTGAAACATTTACCCCTCAGAAACCTATTAAACTTATGTCCTCTGGTCCTCGATTCGCCTACTCTGGGTTTAAGAGACTTTGTGCATATATCTGAACTATTCCCATCATGATTTTGTACACCTCTATAAGATCACCCCTCATCCTCCAGCGCTCCAAGGAATAGAGACCCAGCCTACTCAACCTCTCCCTGTAGCCGAGACTCTCTAGTCCTCGCAACATCGAACAATTATTGGAAGTGGAAGCAGATGTTGGAATTACATTGTAAATAGGCACGTTTTCTCTTGTTTGGAGTTTGTTACTAATCAGTCAGCAGTTATTCGAGAATCTGCGAGACACCAAGATTCTCCGTTGTATTTATGTCTCATTTGAATGATCGGACTTTGTAAGATGTGCCGGATGCGTTCGTTCCCTGTGTGATGGATCCCTCCGTAATCTGTCCCCGTGAGCACACCCTGTGATGCTGGCATTGTGTTATTGCATTGTCTTTTATTAGTTTAGTTTAGTTTACAGATACAGCTTGGACACAGGCCCACAGATTCCACGGGGACGATCAATGTTCATCCGGTTACGCCAGCCACATATTAACCACGTTCGCATTCACTGACTCACTGCACAATCGGTCTAATTTCACAGAGTCCAATTAATCTGCAAACTTGCTTATTTTTGTGATGTGGGAGGAAACCACAACACCCGGAAGAGAGCTAATGTCCAAACTGCCCAGAGACAGCACCCGAGGTCAGGATAAATGCCCGGTCTGGTGCGCTGTGGGGCAGCAGCTATATCAGCGGTGTTACTGTGCCGCCCTTGTGTACGATGTGCCTGTATCACGTCAGTACACGCAAAATGTGCCTAAATGGACAAGGTATCAGATTCGGTAACTGCCCCACCTACTCTAAGTACTTTCTACACCGCATACAGATCTCAGATCTTCTGTATAGCGTGTGTGGGGGAAATATCGTTCGTCGAAAGGGAGACAAAATATGCGGATAATTAGATGATTCATTGAAAAGAGGACAATTTTCCACACAAGATGTGGCGTAGAATGGAACTGGATGCCGAAGACGGTGGGAGGGGCAGCAACTTCATCACGTTTGAACAGCGGGGTGGCCCGGTGGCGCAGCGGTAGAGTTACTGCCTCACAACGCCAGAGACCCGGGTTCGATCCTGACTATGGGCGCTGTCGGTCCGGAGCTCATACGTTCTCCCAGGCGCCGCCTGGGGTTATCTCCGGGTGCTGCGGTTTTCCCCCACACTCCAAAGAGGTACAGGTTGCGCCTAGTGTGTAGGATAGTGCTAGTGTTCACTGGTCGGCGCGGACTCGGTGGGGGCAAATAGCCCGTTTGCATGCGGTCTCTCCTAAAAACACTAAGATGCGTACTCGGAGTGTACGTCCACAGGGCTACGGATCCAGTGATGGAAGGTAAATCTTCGGCATCACTGACTACCAGGTTCGGTAGCAATGTCAGAAATCGCCATTTAAAGTTACCGGACACCAAACTGATTCCGTATGAATTAAGATTGGCGGGAATGAGCTGCGTTGAAGGAAGTTCTGCTCAATACAATCTACAAACGGGGACCTCAACACCTCAGCGTTTGTGTGGATTCGAACTCTGAACCGTTTCTTTCAGTTTCCTGCTCGTTTGCCGTGAGCAAAATAATTGGGCTGGGGTTAATGTGAATACATTTCAGAGCCCAAATTACACTGTCGACCATTGATGCAATGTTTGAGGCAGCGACTGTTGTAGATCCCTCGATGGTGGGGAAGTCAGTACCCGTGATGTACTGGGTAGTGTTAATCACATGTTGCAGTCTCCTTCGCTCCTGGCATTCAGGTTGCCGACCCAGGTCGTGGTGCAACCAGACAACATGCTCTCTGCTGTACACTTGTGGAAGTTCAAGATAATACTCGACGACATCCCGAATCTTGTTTAACTTTAAACACTAAAAAGACAAACTCTGTCTGCTTCTCCATCAAAAAACTAGCCCTAACAAACCTCCTCAATATAAAAATCATAAAAAAATCAATCACCTTTCTCCACCATCGTCCCGTTGATCTAGACTGATTTGTGAGACCTCATCCTTCTCCTAAGTCCAGAAGTAGACCATTGGTCTTCCTGGCTTTGAGAGTATGGTTTTTGTACTGGAACCGTGGACATACTAGATGGTGGTGTAGCCCAGAATGTTGGCGCCCATTGTGAGGCAGGGGATATGCTGATTTTAGTTTCCAGTGCATTCCTGAGGTACGAGTGATTGAAGTCACCGCTGATGATGAACAGCGCATCAGGGTCTGCTGCTTACAGAGAGTACACAAAGGAGTATAAAGTGTTCAGAGACACATTGGACAAGAACCTGAAGTAAAGTAGCTGGGAATATTTATAGACAATCCGTTGAACTTTAAAAGTCATATTAAGAAAAAGTGTGAAACCATTAAGGCAAACTTGGGCTGTTTTATGATTATAAGAAACTGTTTGACTTTTAACTGTGCTTTTCTTTTCACGAATTCTATGATTCGCTCACACATATCTTATGGCTTAACCACATGGTCCCAGGCTCACCAGTCATCAATTAAGGCCATAGAGTGTCTCTATAACCGAGCCTTGAAAGTCCTGGACAAAAAAAAATGAGTTATCATCACTGTCAAATTCTAAGCAAATATAAGATTCTAAGTGTTGCTAACTTTATTTCCTTACATTTAGTTAAATTGGGCTTCAGGTGCATAAATGGCGCTGCTCCCCAGCTGCTGTGCAAAACAATAACAAGACTGCAAAGTGGTACCAGATTCACCACCAGAGCAGCGTCAAAAGGCAATTGTAGTATCCCCTTCTGCAGAACATCTTTTGCTCAAACTGCCTTTTCAGTAAAAGGGACAAAATTATGGAACTCACTGCAAGACCATTTGAAAAGTCTCCCTACATATGCCACATTCAAAAGAAACACAAAATTGTGGCTAATTCAACAACAATCTCGTTCTCATATTTAGTTTTTTACACTGTGCTCTCTCTGTATGAATTTTTCTCTTTTCCATTTTTTTAATCTAATTTCCATTTACATTTTCCTATTTTTAATAATGTTAATCTGTATTGTCATTTTTAACCAAAAGCCTTACTAGGGAGAAGTGTTGCGAGTTAGCTTTGGCTAAACACACTATGATGCATATGTTAGATGACTGTTTCAAGTGTATATATGTTTTTGTATCTGTCCCTATTTATATAAACCTTAAAAAAAAAAAAGTCCGCATTCTTTTCAGTGAGTAGAGGAGTCATAATTGCATCAATGTTCTGTGTCCAGGAAAGATCTTCAGAGACTTCCAAGCAGAGGAATTTGCAGTTTTTGCCTTTCTCCACCATCGTCCCGTTGATCTAGACTGATCTTTGAGACCTCATCCTTCTCCTAAGTCCAGAAGTAGACCATTGGTCTTCCTGGCTTTGAGAGTATGGTTTTTGTACTGGAACCGTGGACATACTAGATGGTGGTGTAGCCCAGAATGTTGGCGCCCATTGTGAGGCAGGGGATATGCTGATATTAGTTTCCAGTGCATTCCTGAGGTACGAGTGATTGAAGTTACCGCTGATGATGAACAGCGCATCAGGGTCTGCTGCTTACAGAGAGTACGCGAATGAGTATAAAGTGTTCAGAGACACATTGGCGTTGACTTTGGGTACTATGTAGACCACCGACACGATGGTAGAGGTGAATTACTCGGTCGGTTAAAGGGACGTTACTAAGTGAATTGTTATTCCAGGTGGTCTCCCGAACTATACAAATCATATTTGAGACCCAACTTAGATTACAATACGCAATTCTGGTCTCCCAGCGATCGGAAGGAATACATGAAATTCAAAATGGCGCAGGTAAGAATCATAAAACTGTTACCGGGGCGGAAGAGATTGAGATTTAATGAGAGCATGGACAGGTTGGAACGTTTTCACTGGACAGTAGGAGGTTGGTGGGTGACATTACAGAGGTATATTTCATCATCAGGGGCAAGGAAAGGGTAGACGATTCCTGTCCTTTTTCCAAGCCTGGGGAGTCTAAAGCTGGAAGACGCCAGAGTGAATAGATTCAGAAGATACTGAGAGGCAACTCTTTTTGCAAAGGCAGTTGTGGTGAGGTGCAATTGGCTGCAAGAGGAAACAGAAGACATGGCTTCGATCACAATGTATAACAGACATTTAAACGAGTATATGGATAGAAGCGGTTGGAAGGCTGTGGAGCGATCGTGGGTAAGTTGGTCTAGATTGGTTGGACATTTTGCGTGACGTGGACTGCTGGTCTATATTGGTTGGTGATTTGACTATATAAATAGCATCGTTATTGTGTGACTGTAAGATTCTCTGAGATTATGTAGATAGTTACCCTCATTGTGTTTCAAGGACTGTCCACGTTTGCGTATCATTTGCAACCCACGTACATTTGTTAAAAAGAACATGATTTAAAGAAAATACTACATTTATTATTAACCGAAGCGAGCTGTTCGAAGTTCTGTTTTAGACTCCTGAACTATGATACACTGATCTATTCCTGGAGAATAATTCCTGGGTGTTGTGCAAAATCGAGCTTTTAAATGATGGGGACATCCAGTGGACGGCAAGTGAACTGCAAGCAAGCACGGCCTCACATACGTTTTGTAAACTGTAATATAACGTCCCATCATCTGCGCTCAATGCCGTAACTAGTGAAATCTAGTGCCAAAATCTTCATGACCATCTTAACGACCCGCGACTCCAAATTCAGAGATATATGACGTGAACTCCTCGATCTCCCTGCTCTACAGGACTCCGCAGGGTTGAACTGATCATTGTGAAAGACCTGGCATGACATACCAAAATAAAGCAAATCACAAATATACGAATTAAATGTCATACTCTATTCCACTGCCAACTTTCCCAGCTGATCAAAATCCCAACGTCATGCTTCATATGCGTCTTGGCAATCTACCACCACACTTGCCTTAGCATTTATTTGTAAAGTTATAATCATACCTTGCACCATCTCAATCAATATGTTGATATAGATGAAACATAGAAACATAGAAAAATACATAATAGGTGCAAGAGTAGACCATTCGGCCCTTCGAGCCAGCACCGCTATTCAATATGTCCATGGCTGATCATCCAAAATCAGTACCACGCAACGCCACGCGCTAGGTGTACACCGTTAATACGGTGCATACGCCGTCAAGATGCTACATACGCCCGCAATGCGCCCGTGGGCCAACAGTGTAAGAGTTTTGGAACCGCGCGATGTCAGGACCAGCCCCACACAACTCCATACGTCTCCGGCGATCGAAGTGGGGCCGGCCGCGCTAGGCCGTATGCCTCAAGCGACCATGTTTGGTCGCGCTAGACGCGTGCTATCGCATGCTGGTGGGTCAGGCCCTTTACAGAGAACATTAGAACTCCGTCAGTACTACCCCGAACACTGTGTCACTCCATCAGTGTTACCACACATTGTACCAATCCATCAGTACATCCCTAGTGTTTTACTCCATCGGTACTACCCCACAATATATTAGTACACCTGTACTGTAGCAGCCATTTAGCTTAACTCAGTATAATCAGTTACCTTTAAATTGTATCTGCCTGTAATTATATGGGCGGGATTTATACGTAGTCTGAGGCGTGTTTGCGGCTGGGATTATCGTGGAGACAGGCTGGTAGTTTTACTTTAGTTTGAAGAATCATGCGGGGAGGTCACAGCTTGCATCCATCCCCGAGTTTGACCACGAGTAAGATCAAAATGTGCTTATACAACAAGTTTGGATTAATATCTTACTGTTTTTATTATTGCAATAAATAAACTATTAATCAAGAGAGTTGAGTTTGGAAGATTTATATTTCGACGGCATTGAATGTCTGGTGGAGAGCTCGTGAGTGCGTTTCGATTATCCCCTGAATCCCTGTCTTCAATCATAGTGACTAAAGGAAAGAATCCATGAAACGATATGAAAATCTGTCACTATAAGTGCTACCCCAGATTATGTAACACCGTCATTACTACCCCACAGTGTGTCACTCCATCAGTACCAGGGCGAAGTATCTCACCCCATCATGACAACCCTAATGTGTGTCACTCCACTAGTGCTACCATACATTTTATCACTTCATTATTACTACTCCACACTAGTGACACTACATGACTACCGCCCCACAATGTGTCACTCAATCAGACATTCACCATAGCGTGTCACTCCATTTGTACTACCCGACAGTGTGTCCCTCCATTAATTCTCCACTCAGTGTGTCACTCCACCAGTACTGCCCCAAAGTGTGTCATTCTATCTGTACTACCAGTGTACTACTCCATCAGTACTAGCCCACCCCATGTGTCAGTCCAAAAATATTACATTTGAGTGTCACTCCATCAGTACTTCACCAAAGTGTCACTTCATCAGCAGTACCCCACTGTTTTTGTAACTTCATCAGAACTACCCGTCAGTGTCACTCCATCAGAGCTAGTTCATGTTACCACTCCATCAGTGCTATCCTACAGTGTGTCACTCCATCAGTACCACGCCGAAGATTGTCACTCCATCATGAGTACACTACAGTGTATCACTCCATCAGTGCTGCCATGCATTTGATCAGTTCATCAGTACTACTCCGCAGTGTTACTCCAACAGTACTTCCCCACAGTTTATCACTCCATCAGCAATACCTCACAGTGTGTCAGTCCCAGTCCGACCCCATAGTGTGTCACACCATCAGTACCACCCCGACGTTTGTCTGTCCATCAGGACTACTCCATAGTGTGTCACTACATCAGTGCTACCACAAATTGTGTCCGTCCATCAGTGAGGCTCCCCAGTAAGTCACCCCATCTGTATTTCCCCACAGTGTGTCAGTCCATCAGTAATAAACCGACGTTTGTCACTCCATCAGTACTATCCTACAGTGTGCCACTCCATCAGCCGTGTCACACAGTGACAGTCCATCAGTACCATGCCACAGGGTCACGCCGTCAGTCCTATCCCACACTACATCAATACTTACACACAGTGCATCACTATATCAGTACTACCCCACAGTGTATCACTCCATCTGTACTACTCCACAGAGTGACACTACATCAGTACTACCCCACAATGTATTAGTACATCAGTGCTAGCGCAGTGTGTCAATCCTTCCTTACCACCACACAGTGTGTCAGTCCTTCAGTATTAGCACAGTGTGTCACTCCATCACTATCACCACAGTGTCACTCCATCAGTACATCTCCACATTATGTCACTCCATTAGTACCACTACAGTGCGACAATTCATCAGTATCACCACAGTGTGTCACTCCATCAGTATCACCACATTGTGTCACCATCAATACCACCAGAGTGTGTCCCTCCATCAGAACCACCACAATGTGTCCCTGCATCAGTACCAGCAGAGTGTGCCCCTCCATCAGTACCAGCAAACAGTGTGTGACTCCATCAATACCACCACAATGTGTCACTCCATCAGTACCACCGCAGTATGTCATTCCATCAGTACCACCACAATGTGACACTCCATCAGCACTATCCAACTGTTTTTGTGACTTCATCAGTACTATCCCTCAGTGTGTCACTCCACCAGATCTACTTCACATGTTACCACTCCATCAGTGCTACCCCACAGCGTGTCACTCGATCAGTACCACTCCGAAGTTCGTCACTCCATCAGGGCTACCCTACAGAGTGTCACTCCATCAGTATTTCTCCATAGTTTATAGCAATGTTACAAAATTTTGAGATTAAAAAATCAAGTCTGCAATTTATCCCATCAGATAAAGCATAAAAATAAGTTTAATTTGACACCTAATTCATAGAAACATAGAAACATAGAAATTAGGTGCAGGAGTAGGCCATTCGGCCCTTCGAGCCTGCAACGCCATTCAATATGATCATGACTGATCATCCAACTCAGTATCCCGTACCTGCCTTCTCTCCATATCCTCTGATCCCCTTCGCCACAAGGGCCACATCTAACTCCCTCTTTAATATAGCCAATGAACTGGCCTCAACTACCCTCTGTGGCAGAGAGTTCCAGAGATTCACCACTCTCTGTGTGAAAAAAATCCTTCTCATCTCGGTCTTAAAGGATTTCCCCCTTATCCTTAACCTGTGACCCCTTGTCCTGGACCTCCCCAACATCGGGAACAATCTTCCTGCATCTAGCCAGTCCAACCCCTTAAGAATTTTGTACGTTTCTATAAGATCCCCTCTCAATCTCCTAAATTCTAGAGCGTATAAACAGAGTCTATCCAGTCTTTCTTCATAAGACAGTCCTGACATCCCAGGAATCAGTCTGGTGAGCCTTCTCTGCACTCCCTCTATGGCAATAATGTCCGTCCTCAGATTTGGAGACCAGAACTGTACGTAATACTCCAGGTGTGGTCTCACTAAGACCCTATACAACTGAAGTAGAACCGCCCTGCTCCTATACTCAAATCCTTTTGCTATGAAAGTTAACATACCATGCGCATTCTTCACTGCCTGCTGCACCTGCATGCCTACTTTCAATGACTGGTGTACCATGACACTTTCATATCTTCAGTATTAAAAAAAGTTATGGCCATTTTCATACTCAGAAAATAGCATCTTGTTCCCCATTGCCTTTCCATTGACTTAACACAAAAGCTGTGATCTAGATAAGTCAAAAGCCCATAACTTTCTTAAAAATTAAAATAACTCAATGCAATTTTCAGTTATTATAGATTGAAGCATTCCGAAACAAATATGAAACAATAGTACTTGGATGACCTGAAATTAAGGCATATAATTAGTTAGTTACCTAATTGTAGCTAATTGCAAAATTCAATTACTAGATCTAAACCTCTATCCATTTCTTAAGAAAAGATAAAAAAAATTTAAATTGCCTAAGTGTCCAAATAACATCCACACAATAATTCACAATATAACATGATTTTTAAATCTCTTTTTCATGAATTTATAGGCCAAATGGAAGGAATTTAGTGTTTAATTCCCGTAAATTAAAGGCCATTTAAATCAACTTGCGAGTGGGTTTTAGTGGAATGCGGTGGATTAGAACGTTGCGGTTTGCGGTGAAGTCGGCAGGGAAAATATTGCTGGTTCATACATTTTACGTGTCGTTTTACCTCCCCGCTCGACTCCATTCAAGGACCCAATCAGTCGTTCCAGGTGCAACAGGGGTTTACCTGCATCTCCTCGAATCTCATCTATTGCATCCACTGGTCTAGATCTCAGCTGATCTACATTAGTGAGACCAAGCGTAGGTGATCGTTTCGCCCAACACCCCCGCCTCCCGAAAGTTCGGGCTTCACTCACCCAGACCTGCAACGGACCCGCATTACCAACCTGATCTCAACGTGGCTCAGCACTTCAGCTCCCCCTCGCATTCCGAATCCGACCTTTCTGTCCTGGGCCTCCTCCATTGCCAGAGTGAGCACCACCGGAAACTGGAGGAGCAGCACCTCATATTCCGCTTAGGCAGTCTGCATCACAGTGGCCTGAACATTGACTTCTCCAATTTCCAGTTGCCCTTACTGTCTCCTCCCCTTCTCAGCTCTCCCTCAGTCCTCTGGTTCCTCATCTTCCTTTCTTCTTCCAGCCCATCAGGGTGGGTGGGCGGGAAGAAGAAAGGGTCTCGACCCGAAACGTCGCCTATTACTTCGCTCCGTAAATGCTGCCTCACCCGCTGAGTTTCTGCAGCATTTTTGTCTACCTTCGATTTTCCAACATCTGCAGTTCATTCTTAAACAGTTCATCTCCTCCACTGCGAAATCTCCTCAAGGTATGCCTACATTGAAGAAGTTCTCCACCTCACTCTGAAGACAGTTCTCCCTCTCCCTCCGGACAATCACTGCCCCCGCTCTGTGATTCCCCCTTCCCTCCAACACTATGACCACTTCCTAACCCAGACCCGTTACCACAGCCACTTTGCTTTCTCGGGACTTGCCTGCGCCTCCACCTTGTACCTCATGGTTTCCAACTCCAGTTCCCTACCTCCCAGTTTAGACCCAGCCCGGACTATAACTATCGACTGGTTATCTGTCGCCATACATGGCAGTTATCCTTCCGTGTCGTGCGATTTACACTGGCTGCGATGCGCTGGCACCAGCAAGACCTCGCTTTGATTCTCCAGAAACTTCGGGCCTCACACAACCAGACCTGTAACGGACTCCAGCTCGACTTCATCCGACAACAGATCCACGCCTTCAACAAACGATTCCTGGCCCACCTGAACTCTACCAAGGACCTTAAACCCGCCTGCCTAGAGGCCGCTCCTGCTACCGACACTCCGCGTCTCGACCGCCTGCAGGCCCCGGGGCCCAGCACTGACCCGCGCTGCCTGGCCGAGTCCGATGATGCTATCTTGGTCACGAGGAGCAGCTCTAGCACTTACCAGGACGTCGCCTTCGCCAGCCTCCACGTCGAAGCTGCCGTCGGTCTTCACCTGCCTACCGATGACGCCGAGCCTCGCTACTTCACCGGTAACTCTGACTATCACCCCGTCCCCGATTCCTCCGACTATCGCCACCATAACGCGACCGCTGAACCTCGCCGCCCACTGTGACAGCCTAACTTTACCGCCCCACTCGGGCCTACCCACCTCGCCACCGGACCGGGCCCATCGAACACCGCCGCCACACAGGGAGACCCCGAACATGGAAGCCGCAATGGGGCCTACTCACCTCGCCGCCCCACCGGACCCATTGTACCTCGCCGCCCCATCGACCATCCGCCCACCGGGACCTCCCACCATTTCCCCGTTGACCCCGACTCTATTCCCCATGGACTACCACCATCGACTCCAACGACCCTCGCCACTCCACCGCCCTCCAGCAGCCCGCAGCCGTTGCCTTACCTGCAGCTTGGGTTCAGCACCGGGCCTGAAGCTTCCATGACTTCCACTACCTTAGGTTTGACTGCGCTGGGTCCTGGTGCTAGTCGCCTAACCCTGGTAACTTCAGTGGCTGTTCCACTGGGTCTTCCCCATCCCTCTCAAACCATGTGACCCCTGCTCTTCCCGACCCACACTACAGTCTTCATGCCCCCCTCCTTGACCACCCACCATCCCCCACCAGACAACGCCTCGGCCTCAGTCCACTCACCTGCCTTCTTCCGGCCCCAACCCCCATCCCTGCCATGTGTTCACCATTCCCCCTGACCCCCCCCCCCTCTCTGATACCGAACGGTCTGTCCCCAGCAGAGGACTTACCTTTGTCCCCTCCGTCCCCACCTCAATGAATTCCGCGCCCACCACGACTGGGAGCTCTTCTACCATCGCCTCCGCCTCACACCGGTCTTCCATGGGAATTAGTCTTCGCCCCCCATTGCTGATCCCTTCCGCCCTTTCCAACGGACCCGCTCCTCATAGACACACCTCATGGCCATCTTCCGGCTTTAGACCTTTTTATTCCAAACTGCCGGTGGGACATTAACTGCCTCAACTTCTCCACTCCCCTGTCTCATAGTAAGCTCTCCCCCCCTGAACGTACAGCCATCGACTCACTCCACAACAACCCAGACTAGGTGATCAAACCCATTGACAAGGGAGGTGCAGTGGTGGTCTGGCGCGTTGATCAGTACAAAGCTGAGGCCTCGTGCCCACTCTCAGAGACCTCCTCCTACTTATCCCTGGACCATGAGCCTACAGACGAGCACCTGGCTACTATCTCTATCACCATCACTGACCTCATCAACTCTGGCTCCCTGCTCTCCCAAGCCTCCAACCTCGTCGTTTCCCAGCCCCGCACAGCCCGATTTTACCTTCTCCCCAAAATCCACAAACCTGAATGTACTGGCAGAGCCATTCTCTTTGCCTATTCGTGCCCTACCGAACTTATTTCCTCATCCCTCAACTCCATCCTACCTTCCCCCCCATGGTTAAATCCTTCCCTACCTAGGTTCAAGACATCTCAGACACTTTCCGTCAGCTCCGGACATTCCGTTCTCTAGGCCACCATCCCCACATCTGCACCATGGACGTCCAGTCACTCCATTCCCCACCAGGAGTGTCTCAAAGCCCTCCGGTTCTTCCTCGACCGGTGAACCAACCAATCCCCGTCTACAGATACTCTCCTCCGCCTAGCTGATCTGGTCCTTACCCTTAATAACTTTTCGTTTGACGCCTCCCATTTCCTCCAAATACAAGGCGTCGCTATGGGCACGCGCATGGGCCCCAACTATGCGTGCCTCTTTGTAGGGTACGTCAAACAATCCTTGTTCGGGACGAATCCGGGCCCCATCCCCGACCTCTGCCTCCGCCACATCGATGATTGCATTGGTGCTGCCTCCTGCACCCACACACAAATCACCAACGTCATCAACTTCACCACTAACTTCCATCCGGCACTCAAATACACCTGGACCATTTCCGACCATTCCCTACCATTTCTTCACCTCACTAGCTCAATAGCAGGTGATGGACTCCTCCATCGCCAGAGTGAGCTCACCGGAAAATGGAGGAGCAGCACCTCGTACTCCGCTTGGGCAGTTTGCACCCTAGCTGCATGAACATTGACTTCTCCAATTTCCGCTAGCCCTTGCTGTCTCCTCCCTTTCCTAGCTCCCCCTCAGCCCTTTGGCTCCTTCTCTTCCTTTCTCCTTTCTTCTCCCCCCCCACCCTACATCAGTCTGAGGCAGGGTTTCGGCCATTATCAGCAGAACCTTCTCTGGATCCGCAGATCAGGCTTTCTGGTTCATCAACAGGAGGCCCACAAACAAGGATGAAACCCTTCAGTTGGTACGTTTATGGAGGCCTTGTAAGGCTAGGATATATATGACGGAAAATTAGGATCTTCCCATCTGTGTATGAAGTGTCCACCACTTGTCCAAGGATACAGAATGGCAACAATGTAGTTTGATAGGGAGATTTGTAAAAGCAGGGAGTGTATTAAACCGTACATAGAATATAAGATCAGGAAGCCATGAATTCAATTACGCATACAAATCTGCAGGCCACTTTGTCGGCGCCGGCTGTTTAAACGTATCTCATATTTCATCCGCAAAAAAAGGGTTGACCCTGTGCGCTCTTTACACTGTTGTGCCTTTACGATTTACAGTGGCCAATTTCATTCCATCCTCCGCATATCTGGGACATGGAGGCAAAGCCGAAGCAGCCAGCGAAGCAAAGTAAAAGGCTGCATAAAACGCCGACAAGGGTGAGCAATGGAAAGAAAACAGATAAGGAGAAAGGTTGACGAGTGGAACGTAAACCGCAGCGAGGGATGTGGTGGAAGGGGAAGTTCGGGGAGGGAGTAGTGCGGATAGGAAATGTAAGTGAGGAACTCGGGAAAGAGATGTATACTCACGGAAGAGGGGGAAGTAGCAGGGTGACAAGCAGAGGAATAAATATTTGCGCACTATTGTGGGGAAGGGGTAAGACAGGGTGTAGGGGATATCACATGAGCGGGCATGTCGACTTTCATGGCGCATAGAGGGCACGTTCTTAACGAAATGATGAAAGCGACGACAGTGCGGTTGAAAAAAGGCCTCGCATGGAGGGATTCAATGGTCTGGGTTAAGCAGAGCGGGAACGGGGAGTTGAATCTCCGCGAGCCAGGTCGACAACAGGATGTCACGTTACAACATTGTAAAACAAAGTCACATTTTAAATATTGCGTGGAATCGCAGACTACGCAAACGCCAGAGCTTGCAGGTGGACTAGGACGCCACCTGAAATGCTGACTGCTGTCTGCGAGTGCAGGCGGGGCATGTGCGTTTTGAACCAGAGAAGAACCAGGAGTGAGGTTCTGTTTGAAGTTCACTAAACGATCATGGCCGTAGCGAGACTGAAGACTTGAGAAACGTATCGCCTTAGCATAGGTTGCCATTATCGGAGCACATGCGCTTCAGATGAAAGATAAGAGGGGCTATGAGCCTGAGTTATGCCTCCTAGTATTAGCTTCAAATTAAGAACGCATTGGTTGAGTTGGTGATGGATGCAGCCACTGTCAGCGCTTGAAAAACAAATTTAGATGAACCTATGAAATTTAATGACGAGAACGGCTACTATCCGAGTGATGGGATAACTGAGGAATGCCTTTAGGTACATAATAAATGCGAAGACACCGTGGGCAGAATGCCATAATAATAATAATAATAATAATAATAATAATAATAATAATAATAATAATAATAATAATAATAATAATAATAATACATTTTATTTATAGGGCGCCTTTCAGGACTCGCAATGACATCTTACAGTTAAAACAAGCATGAAACATAATACATGGCTTTGCTGATATCCTAGGCGTGAATCCGGGAAGTAAGCGGTGATTCTTTATTTAGCACGCCGACGAGAAAACATTGCTTTACTTCTCATGCAAATGTTTCAAAGGTTTCTAAGCTATTTTATTGTCACCCTGACAGCGTTTTGATCTATGGATGAAGGGCGAACAAAATTTAGCATTGTAATGGCGGCCTGGACATCGTGTGCATATGAGCGAAGTACTTTATATGTAGACCTATATAAATATATATATAAATATATGTGTGTGTGTGTGTGTGTGTGTGTGTGTGTGTGTGTGTGTGTGTGTGTGTGTGTGTGTGTGTGTGTGTGTGTGTGTGTGTGTGTGTGTGTGTGTGTGTGTGTGTGTGTGTGAGGGAGAGAGGGAGCGCGCGTTGGTGTGTGTATATGTGTGCAGTAGTCGTTGTGAGCGTGTGTCCTACTTTATCCATGGGCGGAAATCCCGGGGGGGGGGGGTGTCCCCTCCATGTTTTGAGAGGTTGGGACAATCCCCCAATGTTTTGTGAAACATGGACTGCCTGCAGTCCGTCCTTTCACCATGTTTATTTTTTTATTTTTAGTCCTGTTAGATCAAAATGTTTGTTGTAGGTCTTCTTTTATGTGGTGGGTGGGGGGGAGGGGAAGTGGGAAACTTCTTTCTGCGGTTTTCCTCCGAATCGCATCTTCGTCCTCTCCTTGCAGACTATCATCGGACTGGAGCGGCATTTCCTGCCGGGAGCGGCCGGGCAAGCTTCGGCGGCGGCACAGCGCTGGGACACCATCATGGAGCGGGCGATGCCTCGCCGGGTCGCCGTGCGGTAAGCTCCGCAGTGCTGTGACCGCCGACTCCAACGTCGAGGAGCTGTGGCTGAGGGCGTCCAGCCGCGGGCGGCGCTGGGTTTAAAACACCGCGGAGCCTGGGATCCGAGATCGCCAGAGTCGGAGCTCCGATCAGGGCGGCCTGAGGACTTCGTGTGCCGCTGTCTCCGGGGAGGGAGCCGCCGCTCCAGACATTTCCTTGCCGCTGAGGGCTTTTCACCCGACGCCGGTGATCTATCTTCCCGGCAGCTGGGCCTACAACATCGGGCCGCCCTTGCGGCGACTGGCTGCGCAGGCCTCATAGAAACATAGAGACATAGAAACATAGAAAATAATGGCAGGAGGAGGCCATTCGGCCCTTCGTACCAGCACCGCCATTCATTGTGATCGTGGCAGATCGTCCCAAATCAATAACCCGTGCCTGACTTTTCCCCATATCCCTTGACTCCACTAGCCCCTAGAGCTCTATCTAACTCTCTCCTAAATCCATCCAGTGACTTGGCCTCCACTGCCCTCTGATGAAGTGAATTCCATAAATTCACAACTGGGTAAAAACGTTTTTTCTCACTTCAGTCTTAAATGACCTCCCCTTTATTCTAAGACTGTTGCTCCTGGTTCTGGACTCGCCCAACATTGGGAACATTTTTCCTGCATCTAGCTTGTCCAGTCCTTTTATAATTGTATATGTTTCTATAAGATCCCCCCTCATTCTTCTCAACTCCAGTGAATACAAGCCTAGTCTTTTCAATCTTTCCTTAAATGACAGTCCCGCCATCCCAGGGATCAATCTCCTGAACCTATGCTGCACTGCCTCAATCACAAGGATATCCTTACTCAAATTAGGAGACCAAAACTGTACACAATACTCCAGATGTGGTCTCACCAGAGCCCTATACAACTGCAGAAGAACCTCTTTATTCCTACACTGAAATCCTCTTGTTATGAAGGCCAACATTCCATTAGCTTTCTTCACAGCTTGCCGCACCTGTAAGCCAACTTTCAGTGATCAGTGTACAAGGACACCAAGGTCTCGCTGCACCTACCCCTTACCCAACCTAACCCCATTTACATCTACGACTACTTTGGTGTCACCCCCTGCACCCACACACAACTGACTGACTTCATCCATTTCACCACTTCCATCCGGCACTCAATACACCTGGACCATTCGACACTTCTCTATCATTCCTTGACCTCTATCTCCATCGCAGGTGATAGACTCCTGGCTGACATCCAGTATAAACCCACTGACTCCCACGGCCATCTGGACTACTCCTCCTCCCACCCTGCTTCATGTAAAGACTCCATCCCCATATTCCTCAATCCTCTGTCTATGCCGCATCTGCTCCCAGGATGAGGTGTTCCACACCTGGGAATCGCAAATGTCCTCATTCTTCATGGAACGGGGATTCCCATCCCCCACAATAGACGAGGCTCGCACCAGGGTCTCCTCCATACCCCGTGACACTGCCCTCTCTCCCCATCCCCCAACTTGCAACAAGGGCAGAGTCCCCCATGTCCTCAACTTTCACCCCACCAGCCGGCACATACAACACATAGTCCTCCGCCAGTTTCGCCACCTCCAACGTGACCCCACCACTCACCACATCTTCCCATCTAGCCCCTTGTCTGCCTTCTGCAAAGACCGCTCCCTCTGCAACTCCCTTGTCAATCTTCCCTCCCCCCCCCCACTCCACCCCTCCCCGGGCACTTTCCCTTGCAACCGCAAGAGATGCTACACTTGTCGGTTTACCTCCCCCCTCCACTCCTTTCAGGGACCCAAGCAGTCCGACAGAGGTTCACCTGCACCTCCTCCAACCTCATCCGCCGCTCTAGATGTCAGCTGCTCTATATCAGTGAGACCAAGCGGAGGCTTGGCCATTGTTTCGCCGAACACCTCCGCTTGGTCCGCAATAACCAACCTGACCTCCCGGTGGCTCAGCACTTCAACTCCCCCTCCCATTCCGTATCCGACCTCTCTGTCCTGGGCCTCCTCCACGGCCAGAGTGAACAACACCGCAAATTGGAGGAGCAGTACCTCATATTCCGCTTGGGGAGTCTGCATCCTCTATGCACGAACATCGAATTCTCTCAATTCTGTTGACCCTTCTCGGCCCCTTCCCCTACCTCATTCTTAGCCCTCGGGCTCCTCCTCCAGTTTCCTTTATTCACCCCCGCCTCCCACCACCGCCCATCAGTCTGAAGAAGGGGTTCGGCCCGAAAAGTTACCTCTCCTTCGCTCCATAGATGCTGCTGCACCCGCTGAGTTTCTCCAGCATTTTTTGTACCCCCATTGAGAAAATAATCTGCCCCCTTGTTTTTGCCGCTAAAGTGGATACCCTCACATTTATCTATATTATACTGCATCTGCCACGCATCTGCCCACTCACTCAACCTGTCCAGATCACCCTGCAGCCTCCTAACATCCTCTTCACAGTTCACACTGCTACCCAGCTTTGTGTCATCCGCAAACTTCCGAAAGTTGCTCCTAATTCCCTCTTCCAAATCATTAATATATATGGTAAACAGTTGCGGCCCCAACACTGTAGATGATATGTGTGTACACCTTTAATTGATAGTAACGATGTCCATGCTACCCACTCCCCCCACCATTTAGTATAATTGCAACCCACACGCCCCAATTCGCTCTCTGGTGTTCGTGACAAACCACGTACAGCCAGGGCTATGTATGACGTGTGCTTAATAAAAGTACTGACGACTTTAAGGTGTCTTTGAGCCTTCTTTACATGGCGTCAGAAGTGCTTCTTCCTGCGTCTCTGATCTATCGCGTTTTATTTTCTTAGTCCCAGTACCCCCTCCTGGTTCCGTGATGGCTTCTGCCTGTCGTAAACCTGACATCCTAGTCTTTGATGCAGACATCACTCATCGCTGGAGTGTGTTCCGACGGGACTTTGTGCATTATGTTGCAATCGCCCACCCTGCTGTGGCCCCGCTGTCAAGGCTTCCCTGCTGCTTAACCTGGCTGGTCCGGAGGCGCTCGAGCGTTCGGAGTCGTTCGTCTATGGACATGGTGAGAGTGTCCAAGACCCCGATTGCCTGATTGCTAAATTTACGGCGATGTGTGACCTTCCCACTAACCACATCTTAGAGCGTTTCAAAACTGTTCTCCAGACGCCAGAACCCTGGGGAGTCTATTGACAATTTTGTGGCCGCGCTGCGCCAGCTGGCTCGCCGATGTAACCTGCATGACCTGACCCCCGATACTTTGACCCGTGACATTTTAGTCTTTGGTCTGCAGGATGATAAGCTGCGCTCTGAGCTGCTGCGTAAGCCTGATCTGACATTCCATGAGGCGCTGCATGCCTCTCGTTTAGCTGAGGCTGTCTCCTCCGCTGTACCTGACCCTGTGGTCCACACAGCCATTCTCGCTGGTCCCCAGTACAATGCTCCCCGGCGACAGAGGGCAAGACCACTGCAGGGCTCCAGACCGCCTCAACGATGTCCAAATTGTAACTTTGTCTCACACCGTTTTAATGTGTGCCCGGCGTTGGGGAAAACCTGTAACTTTTGCAACAAGCTCGGGCACTTTTCGGCAGCATGCCGTTCCCGTGGGAACCCTGCACAGCCACAGCAGAAACCGTCTCGCTACCTGTCCCGTGATGACTCAACGTCTAGTTCCCATCTCCAGCATGTTGATATTCCCCCGTCTGACCCTGACTCTTCTCCGAGTGAGCTAGATGTGTTTTCCTTGCAACCCCAAGGACTTGAACTTGGCCATCAGGCGCCCGCACTATCCCATGCGGACGGCGGAGGATGCTGCTGCACAGGTTGGCCCTGCCACCGTGTTCTCGGTTCTTGATGCCAAGAGTTCGTTCTGGCAGATACCTCTAGACGAGCGGTCCTCGCACCTGACAACCTTCAGCACGCCCCTCGGCAGGTATCCCTTCCTCCGCATGCTGTTTGGGATCAACTCTGCCAGCGAGGTGTTCCAGAGGACCATGGAACAACTGTTTGCTGGACTTCCGTGTGCCATCATTGTCGACGACATCCTGGTCTATGGGGAGAATGTCGCTGAGCACGATCACCACCTTCGCCAGGTGCTGCAGCGGGCCCGGGAGGTCAACCTGAAGTTCAACCCGAAGAAGTGCCGATTCCGGGTCCCTGAGGTCACCTACGTGGGACATGTTTTCACGGCATCGGGGCTGAAGCCCGACCCGCAAAAGACGGCTGCAATATCCGAGATGCCTGCACCTGCTGACGTGCCTGGCCTGCAGCGCTTCTTGGGCATGGTCAACTACCTGGGAAAGTTCATCCCCGACCTGAGTGAACTGAGTGCCCCTCTGCGGGATCTGGTGAAAAAGGACACTGCCTGGGCCTGGTTCCCGCAACACCAGCGTGCATTTGACACCCTCAAATCCAAGCTGGTCAGCATGCCAACGCTGAAGTACATCGACCTCCAGCGCCCCATCGTCCTCACATGTGATGCATCTAAGTTTGGCCTCGGGGCCGCCTGCCTGCAGATCCATGACGGGGTGCAACTGCCTGTATCCTACGCGTCCCGCACAATGACGTCCGCTGAACAACACTATGCCCAGATTGAGAAAGAACTGCTGGCAGTTGTCTTTGCCTGCTCCAAATTCAAAGACTATATCCTGGGCACCTGCTTCACTGTCGAGACGGACCACCAGCCACTGGTCACCATCCTCAACAAGCCAATACACGTGGCCTCCTCCCGGCTCCAGCGCATGATGCTCCAGCTACAACGCTTCACTTTCACAGCGGTTTATCGCAAGGGCAAGGACATGGTTGTTGCGGACACGCTGTCTCGGGCGTCTCTCATCCACAACCCAGCATCCGTACGAGACGTCCGATCTGATAGTCCTGGGCGTGAACTTCGTGCCCTCCGGTCAGTTGAAGTCCCTAGCCGAGCACACGGTGACAGACGCTTCGCTACAGCAGCTGGCCGCGATCATCAGGCAGGGTTGGCCAGACCGCCGTTCTTCCCTGCCGGCCGCAGCGGTGCCTTACTTCTTGGTTCGTGACGAGTTGGTGCTGCGTGGTGGTGTGATTGTGAAGGGGCACAAGGTGGTGGTGCCCGAAGCACTACGGGAACAATACTTCGAGACCGCTCATCGTGGCCATCCCGGGGCCGAGGCGACCCTTTCTGTCGCTCAGAGCCAGTTCTTCTGGCCCGACATGCCTCGCTACTTCCGGGATAGGGTCTCCGCGTGTCCTACCTGTAACTGCCTCGCTCCACAGCAACAGCGGCAGCCGCTCCTGCAGCAGCCAGCTGCTGACCTGCCATGGTCTGCGCTAGCAACCGACATCTTCGAGTGGCACGGAAAGCACTTCCTGGTGCTTGTCGACTCTTACTCCAGCTGGTTTGAAGTTGACCAGCTCCACTCCCTCTCTTCCTCCGCAGTCATCGACAAGTTGCGCCGCCACTTTGCCACCTTCGGGTCCCCCGTCAGCCTGCAGTCGGACAACGGCAGCCAGTTCACCAGTGCCGAGTTCCTTTTGCTGAGCGTTGGAACTTTCATCATTACACCAGCAGCCCGGAATACCCACAGAGCAATGGACTGGCCGAGCGCGCAGTCCGCAGTGCTAAAGGACTGTTGGAAGTTTGCCGCCTATCCCGCACCGACATCTACCTGGCCCTGCTGAACCTCCGCAACATCTCCCGCGACCATGCCCTGGGCTCCCCGGCTCAGCAACTCATATCCCGAGTCACGAGGCCCACGGTCCCGGTGTCTCAGCAGTCCCTGTCCCCTTCCGTCTTTAAACCTGCCTTGGTCCGGGAATGCATTACCGAAAGACACAGTATCCAGAAGCGTTCCCACGACAGGTCCTGCCGTGTCCTCTGCCCTCTTCTCCCCGGCCAGGTCGTCCGTATGTGGTCCTCTTCTGGCCGTTCCAGGCTGGCCGTGGTCGTCGGCTGTGCCGGTTCCCCTCGTTCATACCTTGTCAACCGCGACGGAAGGGTGTACCGCCGGTCCCGCCAGCATCTCCGGCTCGTGAACGAGCCTCTCCCACCCCGGCGGCTCCGTATGCCCCCCCGCTGCCCCTGTCGCGGCCCAGTGCTTTGCCCATTCCTCTGGGGCCGGCCTCCCCTCGTCCTCCTCCGGAGCGCCTCCCGGCTGCGGTCCCGCTTTCTCCGGCATCCGCGCCCTTCTCTTCGCCTCCCTTCCCGCTGCCTTCATCGCCGAGGAGTTCTCCTGTCCGTAGCCCCCACCATGACCCGGCGTCCCCGCTTGTTCCTGTCGGGGAAGGAGGTGATGGCGAGGTGCGGACCAGGTCTGGTCGCCTGGTCAGGCCGCCGGTCCGTTACGGCGATTACGTGTGATCCTGTATCCCTGTGCTTTACTGTTTGCACTCACCCTGGCGCATGAGACGTGGTCGACCTGTCACTCACTGTTTGTTTTGGTAGAGGAAGGATGTAGATGATATGTGTGTACACCTTTAATTGATAGTAACGATGTCCATGCTAACCACTCCCCCCACCATTTAGTATAATTGCA
This sequence comes from Okamejei kenojei, assembly GCA_035221665.1. Lineage (NCBI taxonomy): Eukaryota > Metazoa > Chordata > Chondrichthyes > Rajiformes > Rajidae > Okamejei > Okamejei kenojei. The sequence continues at coordinate 484,870 of JAVHYY010000109.1, read as the reverse complement.
ACCCACACGCCCCTAGCTCGCTCTCTGGTGTTCGTGACAGACCACGTACAGCCAGGGCTATGTATGACGTGTGCTTAATAAAAGTACTGAAGACTTTAAGGTGTCTTTGAGCCTTCTTTGCAAACACCGAGCCTTGCGGCACACCACTCGCCACTGCCTGCCATTCTGAAAAGGACCCGTTGACTCCTACTCTTTGCTTCCCGTCTGCCAACCAATTTTCTATCTATGTCAACACCCTACCCCCAATACCATGTGCTCTAATTTTAGTCACCAGTCTCCCGTGCGGGACCTTACCAAAAGCTTTATGAAAGTCTAGACACACTACTTTCACTGGCACCCCTTCATCCATTTTACTTGTCACATTCTGAAAAAATTCCAGAAGATTAGTCAGCCATGATTTCCCTTTCATAATCCATGTTGACTTGGACTAATCCTTTTACTGCTATCCAAATGCCCCATTATTACCTCTTTAATAATTGACTCCAGCATCTTTCCCACCACCGAAGTCAGGCTAACAGGTCTGTAATTCCCCGTTTTCTCTCTCGTTCCTTTCTTGAAAAGTGGGATAACATTAGCTATCCTCCAATCCACAGGAGCTGATCCTGAATCTATTGAACATTGGAAAATGTCCACCAATGTGTCCACTATTTCTAGAGCCACCTCCCTGAGGACCCTGGCATGCAGACCATCAGGTCCAAGGGATTTATCATCCTTCAGTCCCATTAGCCTACCTAATACTATTTCTCGCCTAATGAAAATTTATTTCAGTTCCCCTACCCTCTTAGATCCTCTGTCCTCCAGTACATCTGGGAGATTGTTTGTGTCTTCCTTAGTAAAGACAGATCCGAAGTACCTATTCAACTCTTCTGCATTTCCTTGTTGCCCATAATAATTTCACCCGTGTCTGCCTTCAAGGGACCCACATTTGACTTTGCTACTCTTTTTCCCTTAACATATCTAAATAAGCTTTTACTGTCCTTCTTTATATTCCTGGCCAGCTTCCTGACCAATTCCCTTCGTACTTCATCTTTTCAGCCCGTATTGCCCGTTTTGTTTCCTTCTGTTGTCCTATGAAAGTTTCCCAATCCTCCAGCTTCCGGCTACTCTTTGCTGTGTTATACATCTTTTCTTTTAGTTTTATTCTATCCCTAACTTCTCTTGTCCGCCACGGTTGCCTCCTACTCCCCTTAGACTCTTTCTTCATTTTTGGAATGAAATGATCTTGCGTCTTCCGGATTATGCCCAGAAATTCCTGCCATTGCTGTTCCACCGTCTTTCCTGCTGGGATCTCTTTCCTGTCTACCTTGGCCAGCTCCCCTCTCATGCCTTCATAGTCCCCTTTGTTCAACTAGGCCCCGACCTCGGGTGGTCCAGGAGGAGGAGGAGGACTAGACATGTTGGTGCCTTCCCTCACAGTGGAAAGTGTTGATTCTGCTGTGGGGGGATGTTCGTGTTGAATCCTATGGTGTATTGTGTCTTGTGTTCTTCTTTTTTTATTTTATATGGATGTATGGAAATCTAATTTTGTTTCTCTGTAAAGCACTTTGGCTTCAACATGATTTGATTTAAAAGTGCTATATACATATAAATTACTTACTTACTAAAATTACCCTGTATTTTACAATCAGTTCCCATCCGACCGCGTGCTGCGGAGTCGCGGCCGCATGTATGGTCAGCTGGGTCAGACTCTGCAAATAATTAAATGGAAATGTTGAATGATTGCCCCACTTGCGTTTTACTTCTCATGCGTGCAATCACGGTCAGAAACAGGTGTACTGCTGTACAATATCCCGAACGAATCAATTGTCCATGCACCGCTCTTACACACACAATGGTCAATAAGTACGCTTCGGAACAGATGGGCCGACTATGCCATGAGGCTGTCTGGTAAGTGGCCCTGGCCACATAATCAATGGCAAAGACACACACACACACACACACCTACAATTACACACATATCCACAATCCCTCGTTCTCTCTGTCTCTCTCACATAAACACACACACACGCACACACACACACACACACACACACACACACACACACACACACACACACACACACACACACACACACACACACTCACCAACAACAAATCGTATCGCCTTTTTTTAAACCAGCATCTGTAGACCCTTGTGTTAACCCTTTTCTACTCTTAAGAGCAAAGATAACAGCATGTGGTTCAACACAATTTCAACGTCTACAATTATTTTTCAGCTGACGAATTCTACGAAATGTACAAATTCTACAATTCTACAATTCTACTGCTCTTTGATACTTCGTCAGCTGAAACACATTTGTAGACGTTGAAATTGTGTTGAACCACCTGCTGTTATCTTTGCTCTTAACAGTAGAAAAAGGTTAACACAAGGAACAACAGATGCTTGTTTAAAAAAGCGACGCAATGTGCTGCACACAATGTGCGACACAAGGAGTCGGGCAGCATGTCTAGAGCACACAGCTTCGGGATTAAACTATCTCCAGCACATCTCTTTTCAGTACAACAATCTCGCGTTGGGAGATTGTGACAAAAGGTTATCAAAGAGAATGTCTGCTACTCGAGACAAATAAAGACGTTTGTGCAATCGGGCGTCGGCCTCTGAGTGATCTGTAACATTACATATTCACAATAGATAGGGCGAATGCAGGACGTTTTGATGAGAACCAGTAAACATAGGCTGAAGAAGAGAGGGGTAAAATGTAATAGGAACCCGACAGCATGTTTCTTCGCACAGAGCGTGGTGGGTATATGGGACGGACTGCCATGGGAAGTAGCTGACGCAGGGACAAAATAACAACATTTTAAAGCCATTTGGGCAGTTACCTGGGCAGGAAGATTTCCGACCGACATGGTTCAAATGAAAGTAGGTGTGGCTCGCGTCTATAGGGCGTTCTGGTTGGCATGGACAAGGTGGGCACAAGTGTTATTTTCCGTGCTGTATGACTGTAAATCTATGTCACTCTGTCAGGCGACGTTTCTGCTCGGGGTGCTGTTTCAGACTAGTTGCAGTGGGTAAGCAGATCTAGAAAAATGATGAAGGCGGGCCAATTCTGGCAAGTTGTAGGTGGATATAGGTGAGGAGTTTGATGGCGGATGAGTGGACACAAACTCGAATTCAACAGGAGACAACGTGTACTGGGACAGTGGGGTGCGAAAGAGGGGGGGGGGTGGCGAAAGAGGGGGTGGGAGAAACGGATGAGCTTCAGGGTCCTGCAAGGGAAAGGGAGAGGGAGGTCTCAGGGAGCGGGAGATACCATCTAAAATTGTAGATTTCAATGATCTACCCAAGTGGATTCTGAGGTATTGTTCCTCCAGTTTGCGTGTGAACTTACACTGGCAATGATAAACCCCCAGGACAGAAAGGTCGGTATGTGAAAGGTAAGGGGAGTTAAAATGGTGAGCAACGGAGAGTTCGAGCAGGCCTACGCTGCCAGAGTATCACAACGATAGAATGCGACTTTGTCCCATTCACACCGATGTTGGACACATGGAGCAGCAGGAACCTTTTCTGGAAGAGCTCGCAAATGGTGTGATTTGTTACAGACCACTCAGAGGCCGACGCCCGATGGCACAAATGTCTTTATTTGTCTAGAGCAGCAGACATTCTCTTTAATAACCTTCTCAGGGAGCGGGAGATACCATCTAAAATTGTGGATTTCAATGTTCATATCGCTGTCCTGTGATCTGCCCAAGTGGATTCTAAGGTATTGTTCCTCCAGTTTGCGTGTGAACTTACACTGGCAATGATAAACCCCCAGGACAGAAAGGTCGGTATGTGAAAGGTAAGGGGAGTTAAAATGGTGAGCAACGGAGAGTTCGAGCAGGCCTACGCTGCCAGAGTATCACAACGATAGAATGCGACTTTGTCCCATTCACACCGATGTTGGACACATGGAGCAGCAGGAACCTTTTCTGGAAGAGCTCGCAAATGGTGTGATTTGTTACAGACCACTCAGAGGCCGCCGCCCGATGGCACAAATGTCTTTATTTGTCTAGAGCAGCAGACATTCTCTTTGATAACCTTTTCTCACAATCTCCCACCTCGAGATGTTTGTACTGAAAAGAGATGTGCTGGAGATAGTTTAATCCCGCAACTGTGTGCTCTAGACATGCTGCCCGACTCCTTGTGTCGCACATGATGTCCAGCACATTGCGTCGCTTTTTTTAATCCAGCATCTGTAGTCCCTCGTGTTAACCCTTTTCTACTGTGAAGAGCAAAGATAACAGCAGGTGGTTCAACACAATTTCAACGTCTACAAATGAGTTTCAGCTGACGAAGTATCAAAGAGCAGTAGAATTGTAGAATTGTAGAATTTGTACAATTCGTAGAATTCGTCAGCTGAAAAATAATTGTAGACGTTGAAATTGTGTTGAACCACATGCTGTTATCTTTGCTCTTAACAGTAGAAAAGGGTTAACACAAGGGTCTACAGATGCTGGTTGAAAAAAGGCGACACGATTTGTTGTTGGTGAGTGTGTGTGTGTGTGTATGTGAGAGAGACAGAGAGAACGAGGGATTGTGGATATGTGTGTAATTGTAGATGTGTGTGTCTTTGCCATTGATTATGTGGACAGGACCACTTACCAGACAGCCTCATGACATAGTCGGCCCATTTGTTCCGAAGCGTACTTATTGACCATTGTGTGTGTAAGAGCGGTGCATGTACAATTGATTCGTTCGGGATATTGTACAGCAGTACACCTGTTTCTGACCGTGATTGCACGCATGAGACACTAAAATGGGTGGTATTAAGGATGGCGAAGATGGTTATCAAAATTGCAACAGGATCTTGACAGGTTGGGCAGGTGGGGTGATGAATGGTTAAAAGGGGTTTGATATAAATAAATGCGAGGTGTTGCATGTTTTATAGGACAAATCACACCATTTGGGAGCTCTTCCAGAAAAGTCGCATTCTATCGTTGTGATACTCTGGCAGCGTAGGCCTGCTCGAACTCTCCGTTGCTCACCATTTTAACTCCCCTTACCTTTCACATACCGACCTTTCTGTCCTGGGGGTTTATCATTGCCAGTGTAAGTTCACACGCAAACTGGAGGAACAATACCTTAGAATCCACTTGGGCAGATCACAGGACAGCGATATGAACATTGAAATCTACAATTTTAGATGGTATCTCCCGCTCCCTGAGACCTCCCTCCCTTTCCCTTGCAGGAGCCTGAAGCACATCCGTATCTCCCGCCCCCTCTTTCGCCACCCCCCCCCCCCACCCCCATCATCGTCCACCTATATCGCATAATCTAGATTTACATTGCACACCACTGTCCCAGTACACGTTTGTCTCCTGTTCAATTCGAGTTTGTGTCCACTCATCCGCGAATCAAACGCCTCACCTATATCCACCTACAACTTGCCAGAATTGGCCTGCGTTCATCATTTTTCTAGAGTTCTCTCACCCACTGCAAATAGTCTGCAACAGCACCCCGAACAGAAACGTCGCCTGACAGAGTGACATAGATTTACAGTCATACGGCTCGGAAAATAGTACTTGTGCCCACCTTGTCCATGCCAACCAGAATGCCCTATATACGCGAGCCACACCAACCTTTATTTGAAACATGTCGGTCGGAAACCTTCCTGCCCAGGTAACTGCCCAAATGTATTTAAAATGTTGTTATTGTCCCTGCGTCAGCTACTTCCCATGGCAGTCCGTCCCATATACCCACCACGCTCTGTGCGAAGAAACCTGCTGTTGGGTTCCTATTATATTTTACCCCTCTCTTCTTCAGCCTATGTTTTCGGGTTCTCGTCAAAACGTCCTGCATTTACCCTATCTATTATGAATGTGTAAACAAAGTTTATGCATCTATGTATGATCACACTTCAGCTCCTTGTGCTTGAAGGATACACTCCGAGTTTGATCCGCCTCTTCCTCTAGCTCGGGCCCTCGAGACCTGGCAACAATCTTATCTGTAATCTTTCCAGCTTAATAACATTCTCCCTACAGCAGGGTGACCAAAACTGAACACAATCTCGCTTATATCTATAAACCATGCAATACCTCGCACATATTTGTATACAACCCCTTTTAACCATACATCACCCCACCTGCCCAACCTGTCAAGATCCTGCTGCAATTTTGATAACCATCTTCGCCATCCATAATACCACCCATTTTGGTGTCATATGCAAACTTATTAATTATGCCTTGTCTGTTCTCATCCAAATATTTACATAGAAAACAAACAGCAATGGTCCCAGCACCGAACCCAGGAGCACTCCACAACTCACCGACCGCCAGTCGGAAAAACAACCTTCCACCGTCACCTTCTGCTTCCACCCATGAAAACAATTGTCTCTCCATTCGGCGAGCTGTCCTTCTATCCCATGCCTTGTATCCTTTCGGAGCAGCCTGCCACACGTACCTTCTGAAATACCTTGCTCAAATCCATATATACGCCGTCCTCAGCTCTGCCCTCAACAACTTTTGCTGACAAATTCAAAAGCGAACGGGAAAATACAGGAAACTTGTTCAATCTCCTTGTCTGACTATGGTTTATATGGAACACTGCAGGATACGTGCCATCACATGTAGCCAAACTATTCACTTGCAATGAATAAACTCACTGCAACCGCCAAGGACATGAAACCTCACATTTGTGGAACTTGTAGAGCTGCTGGCAAATAACTGCAGAGTAGGCCATTTGGCCCTTCGAACCAGCACCGCCATTCAACGTGGCTGGTCATCCACAATCCCGTTCCTGCCTTCTCCCCATACCCCTAGATTCTGCTAGCGCTAAGACCTCTATCTAACTATATTTTGAATGCATCTAATCAATCGGCCTTCACAGCCCTTTGAGGCAGAGAATTCCACAAATACGTTTTAACGCTCTCCTAGAGACCTCGTGGATTCCACCAGTGTCCCCAGACTAGCTCCGACATTTGAAAGACTTGGAGTTATTCAGCTGATTTGACTGTTTAAGATGCGTCGATGCATGGTAGCACCTGGAGGAGCTAATGGGAATGCGGGGCACGTTGAAACGAATGGTGTCTGTGGGTCCTTGTTCAATGACGGGACATTTAGGGATCGGGGCTGTGAACTCATTATGTGACTCTATCATTTAGATTTGCGTGAAGGGCGCAGTTGAACAGAAGCCATGGAATAAATGGTTTAACAATCATTGCTAAGACGTTGCTTATCATTGGCAGTAATATTCTAGATTTCAAATCAGTTGCTGGGAAAATACAATAGACAATAGGTGCAGGACTAGGCCAGTCAGCCCTTTTGAGCCAGCACTGCCATTCAATCTGATCATGGCTGATCATCCCGATCAGTACCCCGTTCCTGCCTTCTCCCTGACTCCGCTATCTGTAAGAGCCCTATCTAGCTCTCTCTTAAAAATATCAGATAACCGTCCTCCACAGCTTTCTGAGGCAGAGCATTGCACAGACTCAATGCATATAAAGAAATTAGTGTCAAACGGATTAAATCGGTCGACTGCACCGATCTGATTTCCTGCTCTTTGCGTCTGCAACGATTGTTCGCCACCCAAGAGAGATACAGGTAGAAATTAGTGTAAACCAATTCTGCTTAAGCTTCCTCTTCTTCTTGCGTATGACGTGCACAGCCTAACGTTGTAGGAAAACCTGTTCTATTTGGTCTTATTTGATTGTGCTCGCCAGGTTGATTGCATTCGTCGAAACAGGACGGAACACATGTAGGTTACAATCTTCCACCCCTTTATCCAAGCCGATCACGAGAACACAAACTGGTGTCTCCGGCATTTGATGCGTGTGTTCATTTCATCTACTGGATTGTTCACAAACGCAAGAGAAAATCAGGCGGTAAAAAGTCATGTTTCCATGCACGGGACGACATATTGATTGAATTATGACTCTTTCGATTTGAAACCACTCACATTCCAGTGGTATTTCCCTGATGACAATTTGTGCAGAGCCCTAGTGAGACCACACCTGGAGTATCGTGTGCAGTTTTGTTCCCCTAATTTGAGGAAGGACATTCTTGCTATTGAGGGACCCAGCGTAGGTTTACAAGGTTAATTCCTGGGATGGCGGGACTGTCATATGCTGAGAGAAAGGGGCAGCTGGGCTTGTACACACTGGAGATGAGAAGGATGAGAGGGAATCTCATTGAAACATGTAAGATTGTTAAGGGCTTGGACACGCTTGAGGCAGGAAACATGTTGCCGATGTTGCGGGAGTCCAGAACCAGGGGCCACGGTTTAAGAATAAGGAATAAGGCATTTAGAACGAAGACGAGGAAACACTTTTTTTCACAGAGAGTGGTATGTCTGTGGAATTCTCTCCCTCAGAGGGCAGTTTCTCTGGATGCGTTCAAGAGAGAGCTAGATAGGGCTCTTAAAAATAGCGGAGTCAGGGGATATGGGGAGAAGGCAGGAATGGGGTACTGATTGGGGATGGTCAGCCATGATCACATTGAATGGCGGTGCTGGCTCGAAGGGCCAAATGACACATATTGTCCATTGTCTATTGTCTATTGGAATGACAAATCATCCATCCGGACAATCCATGGCGACACCGATTCAGGGCGAAATTAAATGTGTCATATCTTATGGACAGCGAATCGGCTTCATGGAAGGAAGCGGAGGGTAATGGTGGAAGGTTGCCTCTCGGACTGGAGGCCTGTAACGAATTGTGTGCCTCAGGATTCGAAGCTGGGCCCGTTACTGTTTGTCATCTCTCGATAATTTGGATGAGAACATACATGGCAAGAATAGCAAGTTTACTGATGATACAACAGTGGGTAGTTTTGCAGACAGTGAGAGTGGTTGTGCAAAACCGCAGCAGGATCTCCAGTGCAGTTCTGTTTAGTTAATTGTCACGTGTACGGACAGACAGTAAAACGCTTTTGTTGCGTGCTAACCAGTCAGCAGAAAGACAATGCATTATTACAATCGATCCATTTATAATGTATACATACATGATAAGGGAATAATGTTTAATGCAAGGTAATGCCAGCAAAGTCCGATAAGTATTGAACGATTGGTCAGGCGGGCTGAGGAATGGTAGATGCAATTTAGTACAGATAAGTGTGAAGTATTGCATTTTGGGACGTCTACTGTGGACAGGGATTACACAGTGAATGGTAGGGCATTGGGAAGTGTTGTGGAGCCGATGGGTGTAGCAGTGCGGATGCATGGGTCTCGAAGGTAAAATCGCAGGTAGATAGGGTGGTCGCAAAGGCTTTTGGCACATTGCCCTTCATCTGTCAGAGAATTGAGTATAGAAGTTGGGAGGTCATGTTGCAGTCGTAGAAGCCGTTAGTGAGGCAGCATTTAGAGTGTTTGTTCAGATCTGGGCACCATGTCATAGGAAAGGTGTTGTCAAGCTGGAAAGGGTATGAGGCGATGTACAAGTATGTTGCCAGGACTAGAGGTTGTGAACTACAGGGAGAGGAGAAGTAGGATGAGATTATTCCTTGAAGTGTAGGAGGATGAGGGATATTCTTATTGAGGTGTATAAAATCATGCCAGGATAGAAAGAGTAGATGAACAGTCTCTTGCCCAGAGTCGGTGAATGAACGATCAGAGGACATAGGTTTAAAGTGAAGGAGAAACGATTTATAGAAATCCGAGGGGTAACTTTTCACACAAATAGTGGTTGCATTGAACAAGCTGCAAGAGGAGGTAGTTGAGGCAAGGACTTTCCCAACGTTTAACAAACATTGAGACAGGTACATGGACAGGACAGATTTAGATGAATCTGGACAAAGCGCGGGCAGGTGGGACTAGAGTAGCGGGGACATGTTGGCCGGTGTGGGCAGGTTGGGCCGAAGGGACTGTTTCCACGCTGTATCACTCTCTGACTATGTGCCTGTCAGCAACTACTGGCTGGGATTTAATGGAATAATCTGGTGAATCAGTCAGTGTTAACATTTATTTCAACATATCAATGGGGATCACGTTAACTTGAACAATATAGTCAGACTAAGTTTATGATTCTCGGTGCCGGAGTTGCCAATGTTGAGGCAAGGCAATATAAAGAGCCGCTGATGATGGAGCTGTGGACGTTTCTGAGTTTAAATATCACCATGAACCCACTCTTGAATGTGGCTCTTATCATTAATGTGGAACGTTTTTAATGTACAAATATAGATGGCGAAAGCAAACTTGCAAAAATTACAGGATTCGTTGCGCAACGTTCCATATCGATATTTAGGTTTTGATTTAACTTTAACAGCTAAAGTCCAGTCGGCTGAGGATGGGAGATGAGCGGTTTGCAGAAATCACAATGGCGGGTGAACACTTGTGCGGTGTATATTTGTTTTCTCCGAAGTGCCCGAACAATTGTTCAGCGTTGTGAAGCATGACGTGAATAACCACGTGGTATCTCCTTCACAATATTATGCAACAATAGGTTTGCTGAGGGACTGTGATCAACATGGAATTAATGACACACACCCGCACCACAGGGACATTCACTTTTCTTCAAATAAGGGAACAATTTCCATTGAGCCATTCCATAATCACATAAGGTATTCACCTAGATGCCATTGGAGGATACGCGGTGACAAGGAGATGGACGTAATACAGATTGTTAGAGTCATATATGAGATTGAAAAGATATACTACCCGATCCTGGCTATTCTCGGTGTTCCGGGTAAGTAATGAGAGCTGCCGTTTACGCTGTGAGAATCTGGCTGTATGTCTCTCGAAACTCTCTATTTTAATTTCAAGTTCTGTAATTGCATTCTGCAGAGGAATTATGGAGGCGCGAGCGATTCTTGCTGTGACAGACACTTTGTAAATCGCATTTTACAGGATTAAACGGTGAGATCGGCAACTTCTCGGTGTTTGCATTGGGTAATATCGAGCACAGTCACGTTGTGTTGCGTCTATTATGACCCGTGGTCCAGTTCCAGCTGAAATGATGGAACATACAAAGTCACGGTGGATGGTGGAAACGCTAAATGTTAAAGGAAACCCATCAGTAAGTGGGCAGCAGCTGTGCCGGTCAATGTTTCAATTCAGCGCCCTTTCACTGGGTGATTTCTTGGCTTACATTATCACAGCAGGATCGGGCGAATTGCCGAGAGCGTATAAAACTACAGACTCATGGTTTGTGAATTATCAATTTTTCAATGTTTGTGAATTATTAACCATCTCGAACCGAAACATGTTTCCGTCGAAATCATCCAGTCTCCTCTTTGCATCACCTGACATTCTCTGAATTAAAATCTGCGTTCCAGATATAATTTCATGTTTGCCGTTTAGTTCGATTGAGTGATTTCCAAAACTTAATTTGAAAAGAAAGTTCCACCGCACCGTGTTACTGTAGGATGTACTTCACAGTGTGAGGAGAACGGGCATTGTTCCTTCTCTATATGATCTCTGTGGAACTTGAAAAGTGTGCAATCGTTTGACACCACAGTACTCCTTCCTCAATTGCAGTTCTACTACAAGCTAGCATAAATCACGCATTCCCTTCAGATAACGTCAAAGATAGACATCATCTGGGTAAATTTCAAAATGGAAGTTAATCGATTCTTACCAACTGCTTTGTAAACGCCAATCTGATTCACGCCAATGTAATTTTGGGTTCCTGTCTGATACTGAACCACATGTCTCGGGTGATCTACACGCATTCACATAACATAATCGCGTTGTTGCTACGGATGTTTATATTGCTCGGTGCATTACCCATATCGTATTATTAACTTTATTCATTGGGACCCATAACATTGTTCTTTGGTTCCGGAATCACAGATGCAATGGTGAAATCGCTGATGAACCTCATCCAATTAAAGTGTGTTTGTTCACGGCGTTAAACTCATGTAAACCACATAATGCAGAGGTTGCAATCACCCTGCTCTTGAAATATGATCTTTGTTTTTGCATCACAGTGAACCTGATGACAATTGTGGTCCTGTGTCGAGGAAAGTGTGGTCTCTCCAGCTGTGTGACCCGCTACCTGGTGGCCATGGCAGCGGCGGATCTACTGGTCATTATCTTTGATGTGATATTGAGACAGATTCCGATTGCTCATTATATAATATTTATGAAGTCCATCCGCCTGTGTAATATCCACGCCTTCGTGCTTCATGCAGTGACCGACTGTTCCGTGTGGTTTACCGTCTCCTTCACCTTTGACCGGTTTGTTGCTATCTGTAGCCAAAAGCTGAAGCATAGATATTGCACCGTGAAAACAGCGACTGTGGTTCTGGGCACGGTGAGTGCACTGAGCAGTGTAAAGAATGTTTTCTGGTATTTTATGTACACAGCTTCGTACAGATTGGCGAATACTCCCTGGTTTTGTTACATGGAAGTACGTGTTATTGTTTCACTAACCTGGACAACGATTGAGTTTCTTCATTATCTTCTCACACCTGGTGTCCCGTTTGTATTGATCCTGCTGCTCAATGCTTTAACAGTTAGACACATTGTGGTCGCCAGCAGAGCCCGCAGGAGACTCCGGGACCAGAAAAATGCGAAAGATTCCAGTGATCCCGAAATAATGAATCGTAGGAAATCCGTGATATTGTTGTTATTTATCTCCGGAAATTTCATTCTATTATGGTCGATCATTTCATTGTTTGTGATAAATACACGTATGTGTTATTGGGGACATTGCGCTCTTTCCCTTCCCCTCTATGCATCGAATATAGGATTTATGCTTCAATTACTTAGCAGTTGCACAAACACGTGCATATATGCCGTGACACAGACGATGTTTAGAAAGCAACTGTTGACTGCATTAACATATCCCCTTGCTCAACTGATAAGATTAATTAAACACTGAAAAATGATGAAAAACTGGAGCCTTTCGTGGTGGGGCGGCGTAGCCTTGGCAGCAACGGCTCGCCTGCAGTCCGTCTGTTTTTCTTTTTTTTGTGTTTTTTTGTCTTGTTTTAGCGTGTAAATATTGAGTTATTGCGTAGTGTACGTGTGTGGGAGGGGTGGGAGAAATGTTTAATCTCCTCCTTTGGGGGGGACGCGACTTTTCTTGTCGTATCCCCCGTCTCCGGCTCCGTCTGCGCTGAGGCCTATCGTGGAGCTGGCGGCCTCCAACTTTAACTGCGACCGACCCGAGGCTCCGGAGGCAGAGCCAGCCAGGACTTACCAGCGCGGGGCTGGCCGACTTCGGGGCTGTGGCGGGTTCAGGCGTTCCGGTGGCCCGACTCGGAGCTGTGGCAGTGGCGGCGGCAGCGACTTCGGAGGCCCGGCCGCGGGCCCAGTGGACGACATCGTCGGGAGCTCGCAGGTCATTGGTTGGTGACCTGTTTTTCCGGAGCTCCCGCGGCAACAGCAGCGTCCGCTGGACTGGAGGGCGGCAGCTTCGGCAGATTCGACCGCCCCGGGCCGCGGAGTTGAGCCGGCCCGTTCACGGAGCGCGGTTCACCCGCGGGACTTATTTACATCACCCGGTGCGGTCACAACATCGGAGGCCTGGATCACCTCAGCGCAGAGGAAGAGGAAGAACAAGAAGGGAAGAGACAATGACTTAAGATTTTTGCCTTCCATCACAGTGAGGATGTGTTTGGTGAACTCACTGTAGTGGATGTTAAATATGTGTTTATTGTGTATTTTGTTATTTACTATAAGTATGACTGCAGGCAACGAAATTTCGTTCAGACCGAAAGGTCTGAATGACAATAAAGTTTCCATTGATCCATTTAAAGCATCATAATCAAATATTAGCATCAGACCTGTTGAAATGCATTACGGAAACAGGTTCGGCCGCCATTGTGACCAAGCTGAGCATCAACCATCTACTCACACTAATCTGACATTAATTGTATTCTCCATACTTTGGATTAATCACAGAACCCTTCCCCATAATCAAAATTAAACGGCATAATAGGGGGAATTCACAGAGGACGCACAACGTCCACATTGCTTGTCATTGGAAGGTGGGAGGTAACGGAAACTTTCGGGCTCAGCCTATGTGGTCACAGAGAGAAAGCGCAAAGTCCACAAGCCAGCAGGGGGGGTTAGGACTGAACCCGGGTCTATAGCGTCATGAGAAAGACGCTCTAATAGCTGCGATACACTTCTCCGATGTTCCCGCTTATTTTACGCACAGTCTCCAACAGTAACTTCGTTGCAAAAACAGTGCATTTAGTTGTATACTGCGCATCCCATGTTTTCACTCTAGTTGTATCTAGCGTTGTCCAAACCAGTGTATATCCCCAGGTAAAGTACATTAAATATTTCCAACACTGCTCGATGGTTACCCGACTCAGACAGTTCCTGTGCCGTAGACAAACCACTTTCCTTGAACTCCAAGGTTAATTTCGCATTAGATATCATTTTTCAGTGTGAGCGATCAGAGGAACACCATGACTGAGAACCAGCGTATTCACAGAGCATCCAAATGACACGTTTAACAAATATCCGCTTGCCTCTCCGACTCATTTCCGCCGGTGATTTAGCCAGTGCTCGTGGTTTACAAAAAAACAAACGAGGAAGGACAAATATTGGATGACACACATCACGGAGTTTGCATAATCCGCAGCGAATCAATAATCTAAAGACTGTCCTCTGCGAAGGTGAGGGATGGACGAGATCGAACATTGGGTGTCTGATAGGGGTAGACAAGATAGTTGGGACATAACCCGTGCTCAATGGTCAGTAATGAACTGTGATTAAAACCACATCCTTGGTAATTTCAGGGAAGTGTCCCATCGAATATCCGCACCGGAGAACACCCACCCCGGGAGATCTTGTGTGTAAAGGTGGTCGCAAATTGTTGAAGTCATAAAAAAATTGGGCAAGTTTGTATTATATTTAACCCAAAGTCTTGCATATTAAGAGAGTTCAAGCAAAAGTGTTTAATTGTTATGTGTATCATTTCGAAGTTATCAAATCCGCATGTAACCAATGCGACGCGAGCTGCACAAACCCTAAGTGCCGTGAATGCGTGCAAAATGCGGGTCCTCACAGAGAGCTTTCAGTATACGCTGTAAGTTCAATGAATTTCTATGAATGTCTGGAAAACCTGCGACATTCTACGAGATTGTCTCACTGTGCTCTTCTCATTTGATCCATACTTATGAGTGACAACGGACACAAGACAATAAGTGCAGGGGGAGGCCATTCGGCCCTTCGAGTTAGCACGGCCATTCAATGTGATCATTGCTGATCATCCCTAATCAGTACCCCGTTCCTGCCTTCTCCCCATATCGCCTGACTCCGCCACGTTTAAGAACTCTATCTACCTCTCTCTTGAAAGTATCCAGAGAAATTATCCAGAGAACCGGACTCCACCGCCCTCTGAGGCAGATAATTCCACAGATAATTCACAACTCTCTGTGAGAATAAGAGTTTACTCGTTTCCATTCTAAATGGCTTACCCCTTATTGTTAAACAGTGCCCCCTGGTTGTGGACTTCCCCAACATCGGGAACACGTTTCCTGCCTCTAGCATGTCCAAACCCTAAATAATCGTATATGTTTCAATAAGATCGCCTCTCATCCTTCTAAACTCCAGCGTGTACAAGCCCAGCCGCTCCATTCTCTCAGCGTATAACAGTCCCAGGAGGCCCAGGAGCGGTTGTAGCGGCGGGTGCAGCGTTGCCCGCTCTGCAGCGTTCCATCACACTTCAAAATAAGTCGTCTGGATCGTCTGATTGGTGGAAGCGGACTAGAGGAAGCAGCTGATTGAGAGCAACCCCAGGTTTGTATTTCTGCTTTCTGGTTAAGGGTTCAATGAGTTAAGTGTACAGTGAGTTAAGGGTACAGTGAGTTAAGGGTACAGTGAGCTAAGGGTACAGTGAGTTAAGGGTTCAGTGACTTAAGCGTACAGTGCTTTTTAGTAAAGGTACATTTTAAAGGATTAAGATTTTTATAGTGGGCGTGAGTTGATTTAATTTGGGGGTAAGCCATATCAGTTGAGATCGGCCCCATAGTTTGTTCATCCTGCAACATGTGGGAAATAAGGGATATGGTCGGTGTGTCTGGTGAATAGGTGTGCAGGAAGGGTGTGCAGGAAGTGTGTCCAGCTGCAGTTCTTGCCGGACCGCATTGAACAATTGGAGCTGCGGTTGGATTCATACTGGTGCATCCACGATGCTGAGAAAGTCGTGAGTAGCACGGCCAGTGAGTTGGCCACACCGCAGGTAAAAATTAAGGGGCCAGAAAGGGAACGGGTGGCCACTAGCCAGCGTAGCAGTAGGCAGGTAGTGCAGGAGTCCCCTGACGTCACCCCCCTCCTAAACAGATATACCATGTTGGATACTGTTGGGGGAGATGGCTCATTAGGTAAAGGCAGCAGCAGCCAAGTTCATGGCACCGTGGGTGGCTCTGTGGCGCAGGAGGGGAGGAAAAAGAGTGGAAGGGCTGTAGTGAAAAGGGATTCAATTGTATGGGGAATACATAACCGATTTCTGCGGCCGCAAACGAGACGCCAGGGTGGTATGTTGCCTCCCTGTTGCAAGGGTCAGGGATGTCACTGAGCGGCTGCAGAACATTCTGGAGGGGGAGTGTGAACAGCCAGTTGCTGTGGTGCACAATGGCACCAACGATATAGGTAAAAAACGGGATGAGGTCATACAAGGTGAATTTAGGGAGCTAGGAGATAAACTTAAAAGTAGGACCTAAAAGGTAATAATCTCTGGATTACTACCAGAGCCACGTGCTAGTCAGAGTAGAAATAGCAGGATATTGCAGATGAATACGTGGCTTGAAAAATGGTGCAAGGGGGAGGGATTCAAATATCTATGGCATTGGAACCTGTTCTGGGGAGGTGGGACCAGTACAAACAGGACGGTCTGCACCTGGGCTGGAATGAAACCAATGTCCTTGGGGGAGTGTTTTCTAGTGCTGTCGGGGAGGATTTAAACTAATGTGGCAAGGGGATTGGAGCATGAGCAGAGAGACAGCGGGGTGTAAAATGAAGATAGAAGCAATAGGTAGCAAGGTGTAGAGTAAAAGTGGCAGGCAGACAAATCCAGGGCAAGAAACAAAAAGTGCCACTTTTCAACATAATTGTATAAGGGGTAAGAGTGTTGTAAAACAAGCCTAAATGCTTTGTGTCTCAATGCAAGGAGCATTCGTAATAAGGTGGATGAGTTGAATATGCAGATAGTTATGAATGAATATGATATAGTTGGGATCTCGGAGACATGGCTCCAGGATGACCAAGGCTGGGAGCTGAGCATCCAGGGATATTCAATATTCAGGAGCGATAGACAGAAGAGAAAAAGAGGTGGGGTAGCATTGCTGGTTAGAGAAGAGATTAACGCAATAGAAAGGAAGGACACTAGCTTGGAGGATGTGGAATTGATATGGGGAGAGCTGCGAAACACGAAGGGGCAGAAAACGCTAGTGGGAGTTGTGTACCGGCCAGCTAACAGCAGTAGTGGAGTTGGGGATGGCATCAAACAGGAAATTCGAAATGCGTGCAACAAAGGTAAAACAGTTATAATGGGTGACTTCAATCTACATATAGATTGGGTGAATCAAATTGGCAGGGATGCTGAGGAAGAGAATTTCTTGGAATGTATGCGGGATAGTTTTCTAAACCAACATGTAGAGGAACCAACGAGAGAGCAGGATATTTTAGACTGGGTGTTGAGTAATGAGGAAGGGTTAGTTAGCAGTCTTGTGAGCGTGGCCCCTTGGGCAAGAGTGACCATAACATGGTTGAGTTCTTCATTAGGATGGAGAGTGACATTGATAATTCAGAAACAAGGGTTCTGAACTTAAAGAAAGGTAACTTTGAGGGTATGAGACGTGAATTGGCCAAGATAGACTGGCAATTGATTCTTAAGGAGTTGACGGTGGATATGCAATGGAAGACATTTAAAGACAGCATGGATGAACTACAACAATTGTTCATCCCAGTTTGGCTAAATAATAAATCAGGGAAGGTAGTGCACCAATGGATAACTAGGGACATCAGGGATAGTATCAAAACAAAAGATGAAGCATACAAATTAGCCAGAAAAAGCAGCCTACCAGAGGACTGGGAGAAATTCAGAGTCCAGCAGAGGAGGACAAAGGGCTTAATTAGGAAAGGGAAAATAGTTTATGAAAGAAAACTGGCAAAGAACGTAAAAACTGACTGCAAACGTTTTTATGGATATGTGAATAGAAAAAGATTAGTTAGAACAAATGTAGGTCCCTTGCAGCCAGAAACGGGTGAATTGATAATGGGGAACAAGGAAATGGCAGACCAATTGAATAACTACTTTGCTTCTGTCTTCTCTAAGGTGGCTGCAAGGTGACATGGATAGGTTAGGTGAGTGGGCAAATGTATGGCAGATGCAGTATAATGTGGATAAATGTGAGGTTATCCACTTTGGAGGCAAGAACAGGAAAGTAGACTATTATCTGAATGGTGGCCGATTAGGAAAAGGGGAGATGCAACGAGACCTGGGTGTCATGTACACCAGTCGTTGAAAGTACGCATGCAGGTGCAGCAGGCAGTGAAGAAAGCGAATGATATATTCGCATTCATAACAAAAGGATTTGAGTATGGGAGCAGGGAGGTTCTACTGCAGTTGTATAGGGCTTGGTGTTACCACACCCGGAGTATTGTGTACAGTTTTGGTCTAATCTGAGGAAAGACATTCTTGCCACAGAGGGAGTACAGAGAAGGTTCGCCAGACTGTTTCCTGGGATGGCAGGACTTTCCTATGAAGAAAGACTGGATAGACTCGGCTTGTACTCGCTAGAATTTAGAAGATTGAGGGGGGATCTTATAGAAACTTACAACATTCTTAAGTGGTTGGACAGGCTAGATGCAGGAAGATTGTTCCCGATGTTGGGGAAGTCCAGAACAATGTGTCATAGTTTAAGGATAAGGTGGAAGTCTTTTAGGACAGAGATGAGAAAAACATTTTTCACACAGAGAGTGGTGAATCTGTGGAATTATCTGCCACTGAAGGTAGTTGAGGCTAGTTTATTGGCTATATTTAAGAGGGAGTTAGATGTGGCCCTTGTGGCTAAAGTGATCAGGGGGTATGGAGAGAAGGCAGGTACAGGATACTGAGTTGGATGATCAGCCATGATCATGTTGAATGGTGGTGCAGGATCGAAGGGCAGAACGGCCTACTCCTGCACCTATTTCTATGCTTTTATGTTTCTGTCCGGCCATCCCGGGAATTATCCCTGTGAGCCTACACTACACTCCCTCAATAGCAAGAATGTCCTTCCTCAAATTTGGAGACCAAAACTGCACCCAATACTCCGGTTGTGGTCCCAGAGAACCGGCCTCCACCGCCCTCTGATGCAGAGAATCCCGCAGACTAACAACTTCAAGTGGAAAAAATTCTCCTCATCTCCGTTCTAAATGGCCGACTCTTTATTCTTAAACTCCGTGGGCCCCCTGGTTCTAGACTCCCACAGCAGCGAGAACATGTTTCCTGCCTCTAGCGTGTCAAATCCCTTAATAATCTTACATGTTTCAATTAGATCCCCTCTCATCCTTCTAAATTCCAGAGTATACAGCCCAGCCGCTCCATTCTTAATCCGAAACATTATGGAGGGCACTGTATATACGTCCTCTCCTAGACCCCTCTACACTAGAAGACTCCCAGTCTACCTGGGATTTCACTTTCAGAGAACGACGTGTGGAAAAGGTGCACCTCAGGTTCCTATTAAACCCCCCCCCCCCCTCCCTCCCCCCGCTCTCTCACCTTAAACCCGTGTCCTCTGATTGCTAGAGAGCTAGGTGTCTAGTTAGCTGTAGTAGTTAGGTAGCTAGATAGCTCGCCAGATAAATAGATAGCTAGATATATTCTTCCTTTCCCTCTCCCGTCGGTCAAACAGCACAAAGGCTTGAAATCACGTACCACGAGATCCAGGAATAGCTCTTTTCTCGCTATTATCAGACCAATAACGGATCTCATAAACTGTAACTGTAAATCCGATCTTTGCATTCATTGCACTTGTTTAATCCGCACGTTGGCTATAAATTGTATCACACTGTACCTGAATTGTCGTATTTTCATCTTTGCACTACTTGTTGTAATCTGTGTGGCTTGATTATGTTCATACATGGTATGATGAAACTTGATAGCACTCTTGGTTGACGTGACAACGAGTAAAGGAAAAGCAATAGCGAAACCAATGAATACTTCAATTGTTATGAGCGCCATAACCCGCAAGATTAAATATATATGCTGAATACATTCGACGCTGCGATGGCCACGCATCGCTCAGGGCGGATATGAACGTGTGGACGGGTGTGAATGGAGGCGCGGATGTGCTCCTGAACAAGGACAATATATGGCTATGGACCATCTATAAAACAGACGGCCATGAGCCGGTGGTCTGGTCCATATTGAGGGATTCTGCGGCTAACCTAGATGAATACGCGATTGATGTCACAGACTACATCAGCAAGTGTAACGAGGACAGTGTAACAAAGAATACAACAGCATGTTCCATATTGGAGAGCACGGATAAACGCGGATGTCCACTCTAGGTGAAGTCGAAGTCTGCAACGTTGAAGTCTAAAGATCCTGAGCGGTACAAGAAATCTAACCACGACCGCAGCAGAGCCATTACGGATGCAAACATTGAATGTGGAGCAAGCAGCATTCTCGAGAGAACGAGAGGAATATCAGTAGCAAGACTTGCCCGCTAAAGAAACAGCTTCAAAGCGAAGACAGGCGGTATTAATGGCAACGACTGGCCCTCCTTGTTGATATAAATGGTTTAAACGCACCTTTACCCCTTCGGTGCTCAATTAATATGTCCCCACCTGCTTTAAGAAGACTACTTTAATCCCCATGCTGCAGAAAACTATGCTACATTCATTAGTTGCTGTCGCCCAATGAAACTACCGTCGCTGGACCCAGTAGGAAGCAGCCCCACCCCCCCCCCCAACACACACACACACACACACACACACACACACACACACACACACACACACAAACACACACACACACCCCCCACACACTCACACACACAACCCGCCCCATCACCGACACTGTTTCCTCGACATTCCAACCCACGGACCATGATCAGTGAGGATAGGTGACAACACCTCCTCCACGATAATTATCAATAGAGTCGACTCATAAGTATGCGATCTCAGTCCCCTATTATGCTCACATATACCCACGACTTACGGCCAAATAGGTTTATACCTCATTACCTCATTCGTTTATACCCCATCAATAAATATGGATGATACGATGGACAATAGCGAGAATGACAGAGGAACCCAAGAACACGGTATTGAATAGCAACAGTTGTTCTGAAACGAAGTCTTTAGTCATAACGTCATAATGCGTTAGGAGCACAATGAGGCCATTCAGCCCACCATGTCTGCTCCGCCCTTCAATCATGGCTGATCGATCTCTCGCTCGTAACCTCAAACTCCTGCATTCTCCCGATAAACCCTGACACCCGGACGAGTTATTGATCTCAGAAGCATGCTCCAACCACCATCAATGGAGCCGAAGTGGAGTTGATGGAGATCATCAATGTTATTTGACCTGAAATGATTAACGGTTAAGCTTGGACCACGCATGTTAAAGCAAAATCCAAAAGACACGCTACCGACACTAGGTCCTGAGAAGACTAAAGGAAAAGGGCGTGTTTAATTTTAGTTTAGTGTAGAGATACAGCGAGGATTCTGGCCCTTCGCCCCACCGAGTCCGCCCGACCAGCGATCCCCGCACATTAACAGTATCCTACTTACTGGATACAATTGACACTAATACCGAGCCAATTAATCTACAAACCACGGCGTGGAAGGAAACCTACACACATCGCGGGATGAACGTACAAACTCCGTAAAGATAAGCACTCGCAGCCAGGATCGACCCTGTACATCTGGCGCTGTAATCGCTGTATGACAACAACTCTATCGCAGCGCCACCGTGCCGCCCATAACTATTTATAAGACTATTACAAATGTCTGCTAATACACATGGACAAAATACTGACACGTTCCATCACTGTTTGGTTTGGGAATTCGAAGATTTGCAGAGTTGACTATGTATCCCAGTCCATCAGACAAATTGGATATCTCACCAATGATTCCATCTACACCAGGCTGCTTCGGATAAGCAGCCAATAAAACGAAATGCCTGTCCCATTCAGGTCATTCCATATACCCCAGGGCCTTCCGCCATCGACGCTGATCATTGATCCCTTCACACTGGTGACACATTATACCACGCTCGCATCCACTTCCTGCACACAATGGGTGTTTTCACTGAATCCAAGTAACCAGCAAAGCCATAGGTCTTCGGGAGGAGGGAAGAAACAGAAGCAATTGAAGGGAACTCACAGGGAGACAAGGGGTAGGTGCAACCAAAAAACAGATAGCAACTTAGGTCAGGATCGAAACTGGAGTTTTGGCGCTGTGATTCAGTGGCTCTACGTCCTGCGCCAGTGCGCCGATCTTGTGTATCTCGTGTAAGTCTCACATCACTACCGTCAATATGTTTTTCATGGGGAAAGGAAGGCGGATTCAGTAACCACCGCTCTCACACTCCGTGTCTTCTTCACAATCTACTGTAATTAAATCTCAAATATTCGATAAAGTATGGGCGAAACACCTTTTCCAGCATAGAGTATAGAAGTTGAGAGGACATGTTGCACTTGTATAACGCGTTGGTGAGACCGCATTTATATAGGGAACTATAGGGAGAGGTTGAGTATGCTGGATCTCTATTGCTTGGAGCGCAGAAGGTTGACGGGTGATCTTACAGAGATGTACAAATTCATGAGAAGAATAGATCGGGTAGATGCACACTCTTGCCCAGATTCGGGGAATCGATGACCAGCGGACATACGTTCAAGGTTAAGGGGAAATATTTGTATGGATTCCGAGGGGTAACGTTTTCACACTAAGGATGGTGGGGACTATCCCATCGTCTAAGATACAGTTAAACGGGCACATGGATCGGTCTGGTTTGGAGGGATATTGACTAAGCGCAGACAGGTGGGACTAGTATAGCTGGGGCATGTTGTCCGTTGACGGCAAGTTGGGCCGAAGGGCCTGTCTCCACAGTCTATGACTCTAAGACTATGCTTCGTAAAGTGTCAGTAACTGGAGAGTATTTAGAGAATGTATTAAAGGATGGAAAAGGAAAAGAAAAAACATTGACACATGAAGGTGCATCTCATGGGAACACGATGGCGGAGAAGGCAAGAGAGGACAGAAGCCTATCACGTGTAAACAACACTGAGATGTGTACTTGAAGACCTGTCAGGCGCAGGGCCACGGGCCAGTGCAAAGATTCACCTTTTGGACTATTTATATGGGAGGGACTAAGCGACCTCCTTTGGTGTTGAAACCGTTCATTGACTCCAACTTTCTGCCAATCGACCTCTATTGCCGAACATCAATGGCAATGTTGTCCTCGATATGTATCCCACCCTCATTTGTCCTGACCTATCGAGTGTGGGTTAACGCCGCTTTAATCACACACTGAATGGTTTGTCTATCTTCCGACAATTCGCGGTGAGTGGATGGATCCTGACACTCGGCCAGTCACACGGTGAGCAGCGCATGTCTGACATTAACCGGATTCAGATGGAATAGACTGGCGTAAGCCTGCGGAACCTCTAGTGGACCGGTAGTGGAATAACAGGGCTGATGAACTCAACCGGTTCCTCACTGGATTCGTTCTTAGATCCCACCAGAAACGGCGGTTCGATTGTCCAACCTCCTGTATTGGAGCGATTCGTAAGTGAATCGTAAGCCAAACTTGCCCACACCTGCCAACATAACCCAGCTACACTAGTCCAACCGTTTGGTCTATATCCTTCAAACCTGTACTACCCAATGTAACTGTCTATATGTTTCACAAATGTTGGATACTCCCAGCCTCAACTACCTCCTCTGGTAGTTTGTTCCGTGCACTCACCACCCTGTGTGTGAAACAGTTACCGCTGAGAAACCTATTAAACTTATATCCACCGGTCCTCGATTCGCCTACTCTCGGTTTAAGTGACGCTGTTCATATACCCGAACTATTCCCATCATGATTTTGTACATCTCTATAATATCACCCCTCATCCTCCTGCGCTCCAAGGAATAGAGATCCAGCCTACTCAGGGTTGAACTGATCATTGAGAAAGACCTGGCATGACTTACTAAAATAAAGCAAATCACAAATATACGAATGAAGTGCCATACTCTATTCCATTGCCAACTTTCCCAGCTGAACAAACTCCCAACGTCATTCTTCATATCCGTCTTCGCAATCTACCACCACGCTTGCATTAGTATTTATTTGTAAAGTTACTAATTATACCTTGCACCATCTGAATCAATACGTTGATACACATGAAACATAGAAAAATACAAATTAGGTGCAGGAGTAGACCATTCGGCCCTTCGAGCCAGCAGCACCATTCAATATGATCATGGCTGATCATCCAAAATCAGGACCCCGTTCCTGCTTTCTTCCAAAATCCCTTGATTCCGTTAACCTTACAAGCTATATCTAACTCTCTCTTGAAAACACCCAGTGAATTGATCTCCACCGCCTTCTGTGGCAGAGAGCTCCACAGATTCACAACTCTCTGGATGAAAACGCTTTTCCGCATCTCAGTCCTAATCGGCCTACCACTGATTCTTAACCTGTTACCCCTGGTTCTGGACTACCCCAATATCGAGAACATGTTTGCTAGTATATAGGCTGTCTAATCCTTTAAGTATGTTATATGTTTCTATAAAATCCCCTCTCATCGTTCTAAATTCCAGTGAACACAAGCCTAGTCTATCAATTATTTCATCACAAGTCAGTACCGTCGTGCCGGAAAAGACCTAGTGAACTTACGCTGCACTACCTCAATAACAAGAATATCCTTCCTCAAATTAGGAGGCCAAAACAGAACACAATATGCCAGGTGCGGTCTAGCCATGACCCTGTACAACTGCAGTAGGACCTCCTTGCTCCTCTACTCAAATTTTCTCGCTGAGAAGGCCAACATGCCATTTGCTTTCCTCACTGCCAGCTCTACCTACATGCTTATTTTCAGTGTCTGATGTACAAGGACACACAGGTCTCGTTGCACCTTCCACTTTTCCAAATCTGACACCATTCAGATAATAATCTTCCTTCTTGTTCTTGCTAGCAACGTGGATAACGACGTTTTTCCACATTATATTTAATCCGCCATGCATCATCCCACTCACCAAAACTGATCCAGAGTCTATGGAACATTGGAAAATGATCACCAATGCATCCACGATTTATAGAGACACCTCCTTGAGTACTCTGGGATGCAGACCATCAAGAGCTGGAGAATTATCTTCCGTCATCCCAACAGTTCACCTAACATCATTTACCGGACTAATGTGGATTCCATTCAGTTCCTCCCTCCCACTAGATCGTCGGTCCCCCAGTATTTCTAGGAGATTTATTGTGTTCTCCTTAATGAAGACAGGCCCAAAGTATTTATTTAACTGATCAGCCAGTTCCTTGTTCCCCATTATAAATTCACCGGTTTTTGACTGCAAGGGACCTTCATTTGTCTTCATTAATCCTTACCTCTTCACATATCTAAAGAAGCTTTATCATACAGTTTTATATTCCCCGCAAGCTTTCTTTCATGCTCCCCCACCCACAACCCCCCCCTCTTGATTAACCCTTTTATCCTCCATTGTTGAATTCTAAATATTTCTCAGTCCTCCGGTTAGCTTCTTCCTCTGGCCAGTTTACGTGCCTCTTCCATGGATTTAACACTCACCCTAATTTCCCTCGTTAGCCACGGATGAGGCGCCTTCCCCATTTGTTTTACGCCTGACAGGAATGAACAATATTTGTAATTAATCCATGCGATCTTTAAATCTTTGCCATGGCATCTCCATCGTCAATCCTTTAGTTATCATTTGTCAGTCTATCATCGCCAATTCCCGTCTCGTACCATCAAAGTCGCCTTTCTTGCAGTTCTGGACTCTCGTCTCTGAATTAACCTTGTCGCCCTCCATCATAATGCAGAATTCCACCATATAATGATCACTGTTGCACAATGTGCTTTGCAACAAGATTGCTAACTAATCCTTCCTCATTACACAATGCCAGTCTAGATGTCCTGCCCTCCACTTGGTATCTCTACATATTGGGAGCGCAAACCCTCCCGTATACACTCCTGGAAATCCTCCTCCTCAGGGTTATTACCAATGCGGTTAGCCCAATCTATATGGCAGACAGTAATGGAACCACCGCTGCCGCATGAGGCATGTCAATTGTCACGGACCTGCAGAGCTAAAATCCGTTTAATGTTTAGGTTCGTGTGGAATGGTTAACTCTGTTTCTCATTCCACGAATCTCGCGTGGCCTGCTGTGTAAACCAGCATCTGTTGTTCCTTGTGTCTTCATTCTTTATCTCCTTGGTACGGAACATAATCTGGATGTGGAGCAGAGACGTGCTTCATTCAAATGGCAGAAATCAATCAATCGTAACTAAACACAAATTGGACGTTTTGTGGAAAATACGTTGTTCTGGGTCTCCGGGTTGTCAGGTATTTCACTGTGATTGGGGCTCTCTCCCATAACACAATGCCGAATGCTGCCGCAGTAGCAGCTTCACCTGAAGGCGGCAACGTCTGAGCAAACCTACATGAAGCGGTTTCATTTGGATTAATTAACTGGCTGAATGTTTGTTTGTTTCGTGGTATGTTTCGCGATTCAGGCGGTAAAGTATAAAATGTTCACTTCAGAGTCAGGAGTGGTACCTAATGAAGATTCAGGAGTAGAATCAGTTGATTGTAAAATTGCCAATATTACCGCGGTGCACGAAAAAAGAGCAAGGCAGAATAGCAGGAACCAGAGGCCGGTTCTACCGACTATGGTGGTAGGTAAGATATTAGATTCCATTATAAATGATGAGGTTACGGAGTACTACGAGGTTCAGGATAAAATAGGCTGACGTCAGCATGGCTTTGTGTAGGGCATGTCTTGCTTGACAAATTCGCTGGGATTCTTTGAATTTTCTGTAGATGTTGTTCACTTAGATTTTCAGAAAGGCTTTGATAATGTGCCACATGTTAGGTTGCTTAGAAAGATGAGAGTCCACGAGCAAAAAGCATATACTAACAGGGATCGCAGGTTGGATGGATGGCAGAAGACAAAGAGTGGCAATTAAGGGGGCTTTTTCTTGATAGTTGCCAGTGGTAGTGGAGTGCCGCAAAGGTCGGTGCTGGGACCGCTACTCTTCACGTTGTACATTAATGATTTGGACGTGGGGGGTGAAGGTTTTGTGGCAAGGTTTGCGGGTGTTACGAAAATAGATGGAGGGGCAGATAGTGTGGAGAAAGCACGGAATTTGCAGGACAGGGACTGGTTGGGAGGGTGGGCAAAGAAGTGGCAAATAGATGGAATATAGTGCAGCAAAGTGCGGTCATGCATTTTTGTAGAAGGAATAAAGACGTGGTCTATTTTCTAAATGGGGTGAGAATCCATAATTCGGTGGTACAAGGGGACTTGGAAGTGCTGGTGCAGGATTTCCAAAAAGTTAATCTGCAAGTCGAATCGGTAGTAAAGAAAGAAAACTCAATGCTAGCATTTATTTCAAGAGGGCTTGTGTACAAAAACAGACGTGTGATGTTGAGGCTCAATAAGGCACTGGTCAGGCCGCATTTGGAACACTGTGAGAAATGTTGGGCACCATATCTGAGGAAGTATGTGCTGGCTGTGGCTAGGGTAAGCAGGAGGATTATGAAAAATGATCCCAGGAATGAGTTGGTTAACCTATGACGAGCATTGGTCAGCACTGGGCACGTACTCGCTGGAGTTTAGAAGAATGACGTAGGAAACTCATTGAACCATACACAATAGTGAAAGGCTTGGATCGAGCGGATGTGCAGAGGATGTTTTCATAGTGAGTGAGTCTAGAACTAGAGGACATAGCATCAGAATTAAAGGACGTTCTTTTATGGAAGGAGTTGCGGAAATGTATTTGGTCAGAGGTTGGTGCGTCTGTGGAATTATTTGCCACAGAAGGCTGTCGAGGCCAAATGATTGGATATTTGTTAAGGCAGAGATAGATAGATTCTTGATTATACCGGGGTCAGAGGTTATGGAAAGGATGGGGTTCGGAGGGAAAGATAGATCAGCCATGATGGTATGGCGGAGTAGATTTGATCAGCCGACTGGCCTAATTCTATTGCTATTCTTTATGCCCTTCTGACCTTATAACCTTTAAAGATCCATTTACTCTGTGTATTTGAAATAATTGAATATACTATCGTGGGATGGTCACACGCTTGTAACATGTGGCACGAACTTGAGATCGATATTGTTTCTTGGATCCTTAGCCACAGACACATGGCGATATTTTACACTTTCGTGTTGGTTTCTGGAGTGAAAATAAGCCAGGCATTGTCGGTTGTGGTCAGAATGGCAAGCGGTCTAAGGCGCTGCCGGCAGATCACATTATCTACTGATTTGAATCCCACTCCAGTCAATGTGGCAAGTTTAAATCAGCTGTTTCTCAACTTGGTTTGCTTGTTGTCTTCCACTGGACCTCATTTCTATCTCGTTGCATTATCCTTCCAAAGTGGAACGCACGCCATCCTTCGAAACGATCACACGTCTTCTCTCTTTTTAAAACTCAGCGGGACTCAGCATATCTGGAGAGAAGCAATGGGTGACGTTTTGGGTCAAGACCCTTCTTTCAGA
Source organism: Okamejei kenojei (assembly GCA_035221665.1). Classification (NCBI taxonomy): domain Eukaryota; kingdom Metazoa; phylum Chordata; class Chondrichthyes; order Rajiformes; family Rajidae; genus Okamejei; species Okamejei kenojei. The sequence continues at coordinate 456,332 of JAVHYY010000109.1, read as the reverse complement.
CTGAAGGAGAGTCACGACGCGAAACATCATCCATTGCTTCTCTCCAGAGATGCTGCCGGTCCCGCTGAGTTACTCCTGCAATTTGTGTCCATCTTCAAAAGACGTCACGCGCTCCAGACGTCTGTGCGGTCGAATGAAGTCGCGCGCGACCTTCGCGCCTCAACGCCACCACAAGGTTGCGTAATTAGCGTGCCAGGGACACGCAAGTGGGATAGGCCCTTAACTCAGGGGAACGTCCTAGTGGTTATTCTGCAAATCAACCTTACACACTGCAATCGTTATTTATGATCTATTATAGACAATATGTGCAGGAGTAGGCCATTCGGCCCTTCGCATTTTTAAAATAATATGCACGCAGAGACAGAAAGGATAAAATTACCTGCCGATCAAATATTTTCAAAACTACTTCAGATGGGTGCACAGTGTTTGGGGCGTGGGCAGGCACGTCCTGGTTTTATCAGTGTTCTCGACAAACCGAAAAATCACTCGTGTCACCGAGAGAAATATCAATAACCAGGCCCAGATCTGGTCTTTGGTTTGCACCCTTGGTTACGCTTCAGCTCCTGTCGTGTTGTCTCTCCCTGTTTTATTGTCAGCCACTTTGACATTGTTTATTTTCAGGGATTTGAATGGGAACAACGTCACAAGAATCACCAAATCAACCTTTTCAGGATTAAGACATTTGTGAGTTCTGTAAGTGCAGATCATGCTCTTTGCACGATTTGATTACATTTCTGCTGGTGCTTCTTGCTTCCAGCTGTTCAATTTCTGCCATCAGTGTTTCTGTTTTGCAAATTGCTGCTTGTTATTCAATACAACTTTTCACAGTCCCTTGTGACTGAAGTGAAGGAGTGCAGTGTTGTTGGGATTAGTACAAGACCGAGTCAGCAAACACTATATTCCGCAGTATTGTCCCTAACATATTGACCCCTGAGTGCTACGAATTATTATGGGATGCACAGTGCCCTCCGTAATGTTTGGGACAAAGACCCATTGTAATGTATATAATGTAAATGGTGTTACCTGCCTCCAAGTTAAATGGGGAGCAGTGATATAATTAGCATATGTTATGTCTTCTGCGTGAAAACGCATGCGCTGAGGGAGACTCAAGGTGGCGTCCTAGAATAAAGAAGCTTGTTAGTTTACTCCTGTATCTGAGTGTTCTTTTAAGTCAGTTCCAAGCACCCACATACATTGCAGATACTACTGACATAGACCGTTGCAGGGCCTGCTTGTCTGCTATATGACTCTGTGACACATGACCCAGTCTTGCACAATCCTCTCCATGTGGCATCACCGTCGCTAGTTATGGCAGGGGTTCTCTACTTTTTCCTTCAATGCGGCGAGTTATAATGAGAGGTGTGGACATTATTCCTTATAGTGCCACAGGATGCGGGATGATCTCATGATTATGTATAAAATCATGAGGACAATAGATAAGGCAAATGCACCTTTACCCAGGTCAAGGAATCAAAAACCATCTTAGATATCGATAACGTCTGTTTCACGTGGACAATCTTAGTATCCATCATTCTACGAACATTCCCGCCCTGATCATAAATGTCACTTTTCTCAGATTATTATCATTGGTAAGGTTAAGCAAATGTTTACCATTGTGATATGTATCGAGAAATAGTGAAAAGTGTTGTTTTGCATCCTATCCACTCAGATCGGATAGATCGTGCATAGGTACAAATAGTTCAAACTCAGATACATCAGATAGAACAAAGGGGAATGTACAGAATACAAAATATTGTTCGTGATGTAATGGTCATTAATGCCTTTTATTTCTACGAATCCCAGAATTGTCTGTGGGTTTGTAAGGATGAACATGATTTGACTAGCCCACATTGCATAATTCCGTCCTCCGTGGAACTGACCATGTGCAGTTGGTGAATTCAAATTCTGTAAAAACGCAATGTTAGTACAATGAGCAAAACGTATCATTTGACTGCGCCGAGGTCCACAGCTGGAACGATGTATGATGCAGTGCTTCTGTGAGCCATCGGACACCCCGTTGGGTTCGTGATGTTGTGAGCAATTAAGATGTGAAAGACGTCATGTTTTAGCCTTACGTTTATTATTATCACATGTATCAAGGTACAGTCTAAATCTTGGTTGCGAATGCTGTCCAAACTGACCAGATATAACAGATCCAGATTCAATCAGTTCAAACACGAGGACAGAGAGTGGTGAGTCTTTGTATAAATGCAGAGGGTGATCAGTGTGTGGATTCGCACAGGGGTTAGTGGGTATATAGACCGAGCTGCCAGAGGAGGTAGTTCAGGCTAAAAATATCACAAAATGTAAATACATTTGGACAGGTACGTGAATAGGAAAGATTGAAAATGTGAAGGAATAGTAGGTGGGACTAGTGTAGATGGGATACATTGGTCGGCGAGGGCAAGCTGGGCTGATGGTCTATGACTATGTAAATAGATGAAGCAAAGTGGACGATACAGAGGGCAGAACACAGTTTTCACCATTGTATCGCATCGTCGTTCATCCGTTTGTGAGACAACGCCGAATGCCACAATGGGTTGGAGGCTGTTGTGAGACAAAGCCCAAGGCCGCCATTTACCCGTCGGAAACCAGCACCACTGCGTCGCTAATGTTTTCAAGGATGATAAAGAAATGAAGTTAGGGGCAAATTGAACAGTACCCGAACTCTGGAGGGACTGAGGCCTGATAACGGAGGGTAATAAGCTATTCGTATGTCCCGCGGTGCGCAGTTACAGAACTGACCTCGGACGCTATCATTTCATACCTGATTACATTATCTTCATTCCCCTATTGTTCAAAAACATGTTCGCCCAGCCATATTTGTACATGAGCTTCACTATTTTCTGGGTAGGAGGTACACTGTATTCCGATATGTTTGCCAGGATAAATTCCACCTTATCTCAGTCACTCAATTCGTATTCTGAAACATTTATCTAACTAAATTATCCAGCAACCGGTTTATTCGGTTAATATCCATCCAGTCAAGGCCTCGCAGAAGCCTACATTTATTGTGTCAATAAAATCACTTGTCGTGGTTCCAAACTCCACAGTGTAGACGATCGGATAAACGGCCATTTTTTCCGTGGGATAAATCTCGACTTCAGTCTCTGCACCGAGTTGAAACGCGTATCGTGTTCCTTGGAAGATATAACGACAAAGCATAACAGCCTGCGGCCAAGGGGAAAAGACAAAGTCGAGAGAGAGTGGGACCTCTCATGAATCAAAGCGGTCACCTCTGTGTGGAGCCACAGGAGATGGACAAGATCCTGAATGAGTATCTCTCTGTATTTATCGAGGAGAAAAGCAGTAGGACGGAGGATCTTGGGGCAGTCATTGGAAGTGTCTTGAGAACAGTCAGTGTTACCGTCGAAGAATTACTGAAGGCACTTCAGAGGGTTAATATAAGGAGGCAAAATTTACAAGGAACTTGAATGGAAGACCTTTCCACTCAGAGGGTGCTGGGTATATGGAACAAACTATCAGAAACGTTAGTTGAGATATGTTGACGCTGGTGCGCCGACAAATGACGCTACAGCCACAACGTGTGGAATGTAACTGCGAGCTCGACAGTAGCAGTAAGGAGGCATTAATGGCTATTCCTGGAGAGCAATAAACGTTCGGCGAACTGATTTGTAGCAATATTCAGGTACGATGACGATGCAATCTACACTAACTCAGGTGTGCTTGTGTTTTGCGAAATTAGCATTTGTTTCGCCAATATCAGAGCATTTATGAGGTCGCTCAATTCTGATATTCGATGTATTCATCATTCCACGTAGGTGTCTCTTTTATCCAGGTGTTCTGGGGATGAGTGTAGGACTAGGGTGATGGCATTATCTGTGGACCTGTTGAGGCGGTAGGCGAACGGCAGTGGGTCCAGTCCGCTCGGTAGACTGGGTTTAATGCGTTCCATAAGTAGCCTCGCAAAACATTTCATGATGGTGGATGTCAACGCCACCGGACGGTAGTTGTTTAGGCTTGAGGCCTTGCTTTTCTTCGGCAGTGGGGTGATGGTGGTCATCTTGAAGCAGGTCGGTACCTGCGAACGGAGTCGGGGGAGATTAAATATTTCCCAAAATACTCCCGGTAGATGGTCCGCGCAACTACAAAGGACATGGTTAAGAACACCGTCTGGGCCAGTTGCTTTACGTGGGTTTACCCTCAGGAAGGCCGATCTAACCTCTGCTGTCACCCTGGGGAGAGGCACACTGGAGTCTGAAGGGACCGCTGGCCTTCTGCTCCAAGCGGGCAGAGAAAGCATTCAGTTCATCGGGTAAGGTCCTACTGTCACCAATTATGTTGACTGAACTTGCTTTATATCCAGTTATTTTATTAAGACCCTGCCACGTTCTCCGTGTGTTCCAGTGATTATACTGGGACGCAAGTTTGTACCCGTATTGTCTCTTGGCATCCTTGAGAAGCTTTACGGAGATCATATCGGGATTTATTTTGCTGCTCGGGTTCTTTTGACTTCCATGCACCTGTCCTGGCCTTCACCTGTGAAGTTCCATGTTTTCCGTTTGGGGAACACTCGGATTGACGTCGTCGGCATACAGTCGCCCACTAACGTGGTGACGAAGTGAGTCACTGTAGTGGCGTACTCATTCACGATAACTGCAGAATCCCTGAATATGGACCAGTCCACTGAATCACAGCAGTCGCGTGAGATATCATCCGTGTCCGTTGACCCGATTCTCACAACTCTCTTCATCGGATCCTTCTGCTTCAATTGTTGTTTGCCGGCAGGGAGCAGAAGCACAGCTAGGTGTTCAGATTTCCCAAAATGTGGCCGAGGGACACAGTAATCGGGAACAATCCCTAAGGGCATGCTGAGGCGAGCCTGAACGTGGGAACACATAGAATGTAGTGAATGGACACCGTGGGACAGGCCAATGCTCAGTAATGTTACTTCTTCCAGTTTGGTAATTTTATTGTTTATTTAGCTGGGTTGGTGGGTGGGTGGGTGGGTGTTCATGTGTGTTTCTTCTCACACACTGTAGGAGTTATTTCATAGAGACCGTCAGGAGCACACATTAAGCTGGGAACACCAGCAGACACAAACAGGAAAACACAGAGTGAGACATGAATACTCACAGAGAGAAGTAGAAACATTCGAATGCGAATGGTATGTTGGCATTGCGAATGGTATGTTGGCATTCATAGCAAAAGGATTTGAGTTCAAGAGCAGGTAGGTTCTACTGCAGTTGTACAGGGTCTTGGTGAGGCCACACCTGGAGTATTGCGTACAGTTTTGGTCTCCTAATCTGAGGAAAGACATTCTTGCCATAGAGGGAGTACAGAGAAGGTTCACCAGACTGATTCCTGGGATGGACGACTTTCATATGAAGAAAGACTGGATAGACTTGGCTTGTACTCGCTGGAATTTAGAAGATTGAGGGGAGATCTCATAGAGACTTACAAAATTCTTAAGGGGTTGGACAGGCTAGATGCAGGAAGATTGTTCCCGATGTTGGAGAGGTCCAGGACAAGGGGTCACAGTTTAAGGATAAGGGGGAAGTCTTTTAGGACCGAGATGAAAAAATCATTTTTCACATAAGAGTGGTGAATCTGTGGAATTCTCTGCCACAGAAGGTAGTTGAGGCCAGTTCGTTGGCCATATTTAAGAGGGAGTTGGATGTGGCCCTTGTGGCTGAAGGGATCAGGGGGTATGGAGAGAAGGCAGGTACAGGATACTGAGTTAGATGATCAGCCATGATCATATTGAACGGCGGTGCAGGCTCGAAGGGCCGAATGGCCTGCTCCTGCACCTAATTTCTATGTTTGTATGTTTCTATTCTCGGAAAGACGCAGGGCCCACCCAAATTCTACTTAGTTTTGCCTTCTCCTGATTTTCCATTTGCAGGCGCACTCCCCTATTTCCAAGGTGGACAAAAATGCAGCAGAAACTCAGCAGGTGGTGCAGCATCTATGGAGCGAAGGAATAGGCGGCGTTTCGGGTCGAGACCCTTCCTCATATTGGTGTGGGAATGGAAGGGGTCGGGAAGAAGAAAGGAAGAGGCGGAAGCAGTGGGCTGTGGGAGAGCTTGGAAGGAGTGGGGAAGAATGGAGAAAACAAGGACTACCTGAAATTGGAGAAGGCAATGTTCATACCGCTGTTGCGTAAACTACACAAGCGAAATATGAGGTGCTGCTCCTCCAATTTGTGGTGGGACTCGCTCTGGCCATGGAGAAGTCCCAGGACAGAAAGGTCAGATTCGGAATGGGAGCGGGAGTTGAAGTGCTGTTACTACATTTATTGTTTCCCTTCGCTAATTGAATATTTGTTGCTTATCCACCTGCAATACTTCATTGACAGTGTTCCCGCAAATCCCTATTTACAGGTGTCCTTCCCTAATTGAACATTTACTAATGCTCTCCCATAATAACCATAAGGACCTTCCTCTAAATTACTATCTAATGTGTTGCCCCAAAATTGACCAAGTCATTGATTTCTGTAATTGAGTATATAATCCGCACCGTCGATAGGATGCACAGATTTTGTTTTAAAAGAGAGAAGATGTGTGCTCGTTTGGAATGATGGCGTGCGTTCCACTCCAGAAGGATAATGCAATGAGATAAAAATGAGGTCCAGCAGAAGACAACAAGCAAACCAAGCAGAGAAACAGCTGATTTAAACTTGCCTCATTGACTGGAGTGGGATTCAAAACAGTAGATAATGTGATCTGACGGCAGCGCCTTAGACCGCTTGCCATTCTGACCACAACCGACAATGCCTGGCTTATTTTCACTCCAGAAGCCAACACGAAAGTGTAAAGTATGGTCATGTGTCCGTGGCTAAGGATCCAAGAAACAATATCGATCTCAAGTTCCTGCGACATGTTACAAGCGTGTGACCGTCACACGATAGTATATTTAATTATTCCAAATATGCAGCAGTAAATACATCTTTAAAGGTTATAAGGTCAGAAGGGCATAAGAAATAGCAGGGGAATTAGGCGACGTTTCGGGTCGAGACCCTTCTTCAGACTGATGTGAGGGTGGGGGGACGCGAAGCAGAAAGGAAGAGGTGGAGACAGTCGGCTGAGAGAGAGCTGGGAAGGGGAGGAGAAAGCAGGGATTACCTGAACTTGAAGAAGTCAATGTTCCCACCGCTGGAGTGTAAACTGCCCAAGCGAAATCCAATTTGCTGCTCCTCCAATTTACGGTGGGCCTCACTCTGGCCATGGAAGAGGCCCAGGACAGAAAGGTCGGATTCGGAATGGGAGGGAGAGTTGAAGTGCTGAGCCATCGGGAGATCAGGTTGGTTAATGCGGACCGAGCGGAGGTGTTGGGCGAAGCGATCGCCAAGCCTACGCTTGGTCTCACTGATGTAGAGCAGCTGACACCTAGAGCAGTGGATGCAATAGATGAGGTTGGAGGAGGTGCAGGTGAACCTCTGCCGCACCTGGAAAGACTGCTTGCGTCCTTGAATGGAGTCAAGAGGGGAGGTAAAGCGACAAGTGTAGCATTTCCTGTGGTTGCTAGGGAAAGTGCCAGGAGAGGGGTGGTTTGGGTGCGGAGGGACGAATTGACCAGAGAGTTACGGAGGGAGTGGTCTCTACGGAAAGCCAACAGGGAGGAGATGGGAAGATGTGGCCAGTGGTTGTATCCCATTGGTTGACAAAGCTGGAGAAAATCAGCGGGTGCGGCAACATCGATGGAGCGAAGGAACAGAAGACGTTTCGGGTCGACACCTTTCTTCAGATTGATGTCGGGGGGGGGGGGGGAAGGGGCACCAAAAAGAAAGGAAGAGGCGGAGATCGGGATAGCAATGGGAGGGGAAGGAGGGAGAAAGCAAGGAGTACCTGAAATTAGAGAAGCCAATGTTCATACCGCTGGGGTGTAAACTATCCAAGCAAATATGAGGTTCTGCTCCTCCAATATGCGGTGGGCCTCACTCTGGCCATGGAGGAGGCCCGGACAGAAAGGTCGGATTCGGAATGGGAGGGAAGTTGAAGTGTTGAGCCACCAGGAGATCAGGTTAGTTATTGCAAACTGAGTGGAGGTGTTGTGCGAAGCGATCACCAAGCCTACGCTTGGTTTCACCGAGGTTGATCATAGGCTGTATAATCGAACCACATTTTTGTTTGGAAGTGGAATGAAATAATAGAAATTGCATTCTTTGCAACGTGTAAAAATAGTTGAGATACTGTATTGTATTTTTGCTGCATGTCATTGTGCTATATATCATGTCTTGATTGGTGACTTTATTTGAAGCAGAAATAATATGTGAGTGCTTCATTGAGCATAATTCCGACTGGTAACTACGCGCTTCGTCCGAGCACATTATCGCACGCTCATGCAAGCCGTGTTAAATGGCCACCTAAACTGTCATTTGGCATGTTATAAAGCTGCCAAGGTTGCCCGGATGACAAGTCAAGTCAAAGTCAAACAAACTTTATTGTCATTTAGAAAAACATCGCTATATGCAATTCCAAAAGAAATTCCGTTGCATTTTGCTCCATGTACAACACGATAATTAACAGAAGGATAAAATGGATAAAAATAGATAAAAAGATAAAGGATAAATAGACAATGGTGGCAGCCCATTACATGACATTCAGGAGTCTGTTGGCTCGTGGGAAGAAGCTGTTGCAGAACCTTGATGTTCTGCTCCTTATGCTACGATATATTTTGCCCGAGGGCAGCAGAGTGAACAGTCCGTGATGGAGATGTGTGGGTTCTTTTATAATACTGCTTGCTTTAGACACGCACCGTTTGGTCGCAATATCCCCGATTGAGGGGAGAGAAGTTCCGATGATCCCGACAACAGAGAGAACAAATAAAGTGAGAGCCTGCAAGGTGTATAATATTTTTGACACTGTCATAGTCCTTTCTTACATATGCTGGCACAACGCACTATAGTCTCTAAACAACCCTTCAGTAATTTTTCTTGCCCTCCATTTCAGAATAATAATGTTTTAAGCCAATAACTCGACATTAGCACGGGCAATAAATAAATAAATAAAAAGCGCTGCTTTCTAGCCCCTTATCTCATTGGCTACGCTCGGCTGCAAATTGGTGTCAATCTGGCGGACCATCTTCCTCTAGTTGTGAGGGTGGGGGATTGGGAGGGGCCTCACAAGTGGAACAGCTTAAGACCTCTCTTCATCTAAATCCGGCCTTGCCATTAGTGTCACATCGCCTATCTTTGTCTCCAGCATTGTACGAACATTCCCGCACTTATCATAGTTGTTACTGATGTCAAATTGTTAGGTCAGGTTCGGGCTATTAATGCCACATGCACCGAGGTACAGTGGAAAGTTTGACTTTTCATGCTATTCACTCAGATCAGATATACCGCACATAGATACAAACAGATCAAACTCAAATGCATCAGATACAGCAAAAAGGATGAAACGAAATGCAGAATAGTCCCGCGAGTTCGATGATAAGCTTGGATGGTATAATGGTATTTAAGGCAGAGCTGCAGTCTCTGTGTAGGAGTGTGACGTAGGTGTCTCACTTACCCAGGTGTTCTGGGGATGAGTGTAGGGCTGGGGTGATGGCATTATCCGTGGACCTGTTGAGGCGGTAGGCGAACGGCAGTGGGTCAAGGCCGCTCGGTAGACTGGGTTTAATGCGTTCCATCAGTAGCATCTCAAAACATTTCATTATAGTGCATGTCAAGGCCACCGGACGGTAGATGTTTAGGCTTGAGGTCTTGCTTTTCTTCGGCAGCGGTCTTCTTGAAGCAGGTCGGTACCTGAGAACGGAGTAGGGAGGGATTAAAGTTGTCCCCAAATACTCCCGATAGATGGTCTGCGCAACTACAAAGGACATGGTTAAGAACACCGTCTGGGCCAATTGCTTTTCGTGGATTTACCCTCTGGAAGGACGATCTAACCTCTGCTACTGTCAACCTGGGGAGAGGCACACTGCAGTCTGAAGGGACCGCTGGCCTTCTGCTCCAAGCGGGCAGAGAAAGCATTCAGTTCATCGGGTAACGTCCTATTGTCACCAATGATGCTGCCTGAACTTGCTTTGTATCCAGTTATTTTATTCAGACCTGGCCACCTTCTCCGTGTGTTCCAGTGATTATACTGGGACGCAGGTTTGTACCGATGTTGTCTCTTGGCATCTTTGATAACTTTACGGAGATCATATCGCGCTTTCTTTTGCTGCTCGGGATCTTATGACTTGTGTGCATCTGGCCTGGCCTTCACCTGTGAAGGTCCATGTTTTCCGTTTGAGGAACACTCGTATTGACGTCGTCGGCACACAGCCGCCCACTCACTTGCTGCCGAAGTCAGTCACCACAGTGGAGTACTCATTCAGGTTAATGACTCAAAGCAGTCGCGTAAGATATCATGCGTGCCCGTTGACCAGATTCTCACAACTCTCCTCATCGGATCCTTCTGCTTCAATTGTTGTTTGTAGGCAGGGAGCAGAAGCACAGCTAGGTTTTCGGATTTCGCAAAATGTGGCCGAGAAACAGAGTAATAGGGAACAATCCCCACGGGATTGCTGAGGCGAGCCCGGACGTGGGAACACAGCGAATGTAATGAAGGGACACAGTGCGACAGGCCAATGCTCAGTAATGTTATTTACTCCAGTTTGGCCATTTTATTGTTTATTTAGCTGGGTTGGTGGGTGTGTGTTCATGTGTGTTTCTTCTCACGCACGGTAGGAGTTATTTCATAGAGACCGTCAGGAGCGCACATTGAGCTGGGAACACCAGCAGACACAAACAGGAAAACACAGAGTGAGACATGAATACTCACAGAGAGAAGTAGAAACATTCTGGGAAAGAAGCGTGACCCTCCCTAATTCTACTTAGTTTTACATTCTCCTGATTTCCCATTTGCAGGCGCACCACTATTTCCAAGGTTGACAAAAATGCCAGAGAAACTCAGCGGGTGAGGCAGCATCGATGGAGCAAAGGAATACGCGACGTTTCTGGTCGAGACCCTTCTTCAGACTGCTGTGGGGGTGGGTGGGTCGGGTAGAAGAAAGGAAGAGGCGGAGACAATAGGCTGTGGGAGAGCTGGGAAGTGGAGAGGAATGAGGGAGACCGCAGGGACTACCTGAAATTGGAGAAGTCAATGTTAATACCGCTGGGGTGTAAACTACCCAAGCGAAATATGTGGTGTTGCTCCTTCCTTTGCGGTGGGACTCCATGGAGGGGGCCCAGGACAGAAAGGCCGGATTCGGAATGGGAGGGGGAGTTGAAGTGCTGTTTCCGAAATGCCAGGCAGTGACTAGTGAGGTGCCGCAAGGCTCAGTGCTGCGACCCCAGTTACGTACAATATATATTAACCATTTTGACGAAGGAATTAAATGTAACATCCCCGTGTTTGTGGATGGCACATAGCTGGGTGGCAGTGTGAGCTGCGCAGAGAATACTATGAAGGCTGCAGCGTGACTTGGATAGGTTAGGTGAGTGGGAAGAAGCGCGGCAGTTACAGTATAATGTGGAAAAACGTGAGGTTACCCATGATGCTAGCAAGAACAAGAAGGGAGATTATTATCTGAATTGTGTCTGATTTGGACAAGGGGAAGGAGCAACGAGACCTGTGTGTCCTTGTACATCAGTCACTGAAAGTAAGCATGCAGGTACAGCAGAAGAAAGCAAACGGCATGTTGTCCTTCACAGCAAGAGAATTTGAGTATAGGAACAAGGAGGTCCTCCTGCAGTTGTACAGGGCCCTGGTGAGAACGCGCCTGGCATATTGTGTGCTGTTTTGGTCTCCTAAATTGAGGAAGGGTATTCTTGTTATTGAGGTAGTGCAGCGTAGGTTCACCAGGTTATTTCCGGCAAGGCGGTACTGACATGTGATGAAATAATGGATAGACTGGGCTTGTGTTCACTGGATTTAGAACGATGAGAGGGGATATTACAGAAACATATAAAAATACTTAAAGGATTGGACAGGCTAGATGCAAGAAAAATGTTCCCGATATTGGTGCAGTTCAGAATCAGGGGTAACAATTTAAGAATCAGGTGAAGGCCATTTAGGACTGAGATGAGGAAAGACGTTTTCATCTGGAGAGTTGTGAATCTGTGGACTTCTCTGCCACAGAAGGCAGTGGAGGCCATTTCACGGAGTGTTTTCAAGAGAGATATATAGCTCTTAAGGCTAATGGAATCAAAGGATTTGGGATGCAAGCAGGAACGGGGGACTGATTTTGGAAGACCAGCCATGATCATATTCAATTGCGGTGCTGAGTCATAGGGCCGAATTTTCTACTCCTGCACTTATTTTGTATTTTTCTATGTTTCTATGTTTCATGTATACACAGTGGCTTGCAAAAGTATTCATACCCCTTGAACTTTTCCACATATTGCCACGTTACAATCAAAAACGTAAATGTATTTTATTGGGATTTTATGTGATAGACCAACACAAAGTGGTGCATAATTGTGAAGTGGAAGGAAAATGATACATGGTTTCCAAATGTTATTACAAATAAAATACTGAAAAGTGTGGCGTGCAAAAGTATTCAGCCCCCTTGAGTCAATACTTTGTAGAACCACCTTCCGCTGCAATTACAGCTGCAAGTCTTTTGGGGTATGTCTCTACCAGCTTTGCACATCTAGAGACTGAAAGTTTTGCCCATTCTTCTTTGCAAAATAGCTCAAGCTCGGTCAGATTGGATGGAGAGCGTCTGTGAACAGCAATTTCAAGTCTTGCCAGAGATTCTCAATTGGATTTAGGTCTGGACTTTGACTGGGCCATTCTAACACATGAATATGCTTTGATCTAAACCATTCCATTGTAGCTCTGGCTGTATATTTAGGGTTGTTGTCCTGCTGGAAGGTGAACCTCCGCCCCAGTCTCAAGTCTTTTGCAGACTCTAACAGGTTTTCTTCCAAGATTGCCCTGTATTTGGCTCCATCCATCTTCCCATCAACTCTGACCAGCTTCCCTATCCCTGCTGAAGAAAAGCATCCCCACAGCATGATGCTGCCACCACCATGTTTCACAATGGGAATGGTGTGTTTAGGGTGATGTGCAGTGTTAGTTTTCCGCCACACATAGCGTTTTGCATTTAGGCCAAAAACTTCAATTTTGGTCTCATCAGACCAGAGCATCTTCCTCCACATGTTTGCTGTGTCCCCCACATGGCTTGTGGCAAACTGCAAACGGGACTTCTTATGGCTTTGTTTCAACAATGGCTTTCCTCTTGCCACTCTTCCATAAAGGCCCGATTTGTGGAGTGCACGACTAATAGTTGTCCTGTGGACAGATTCTCCCACCTGAACTGTGGATCTCTGCAGCTCCTCCAGAGTGACCATGGGCCTCTTGGCTGCTTCTCTGATCAACGCTCTCCTTGCCCGGCCTGGCAGTTTAGGTGGACGGCCATGTCTTGGTAGGTTTGCAGTTGTGCCATACTCTTTCCATTTTCAGATGATGGATTGAACAGTGCTCTGTGAGATGTTCAAAGCTTGGCATATTTTTTTATAACCTAACCCTGCTTTCAACTTCTCCACAACTTTATCCCTGACCTGTCTGGTGTGTTCCTTGGGCTTCATGACGCCCAAGGAACATTGTTTGTTCACTAATGTTCTCTAACAAACCTCTGAGGCCTTCACAGAACAGCTGTATTTATACTGAGATTAGATTACACACAAGTGGACTCTATTTACTAATTAGGTGACTTCTAAAGGCAATTGGTTGCACTGGATTTTATTTAGGGGTATCAGAGTAAAGGGGGCTGAATACTCTTGCACGCCACACTTTTCAGTTTTTTATTTGTAAAAAAAAATGAAAACCATGTATCATTTTCCTTCCACTTCACAATTATGTGCCACTTTGTGTTGGTCTATGACATAAAATCCCAATAAAATACATTTACGTTTGTGGTTGTAACGTGACAAAATGTGGAAAAGTTCAAGGGGTATGAATACTTTTGCAAGCCACTGTAAACCTACTGATTGAGATGGTGCAAGGTATGATTAGTAACTTTACAAATATATACAAAGGCAAGTGTGGTGGTACATTGCCAAGACGGATATGATGCATGCCATTGGGATTTTTATCAGTTGGGAAAGTTGGCAGTGGAATAGTGTATGGCATTTAATTCGTATATTTATGATTTGCTTTATTTTGATAAGTCATGCCAGGTCTTTCTCAATGATCAGTTCAACCCTGCGGAGTACTGTAGAGCAGGGAGATCGAGAAGTTCACGTCATATATCTCTGAATTTGGAGTCGCGGGTCGTTAAGGTGGTAATGAAGATTTTGGCACGGTGTCTTTCACTAGTTACGGCATTGAGCGCAGATGATGGGACGTTACTTTACAGTTTACAAGAGGTTTCCGAGGCCGCGCTTGCTTGCAGTTCATGTGCCGTCCACTGGATGTCCCCATCATTTAATAGCTCGATTTTGCACAACACCCAGGAATTATTCTCCAGGAATAGATCAGTATATCATAGTTCAGGAGTCTAAAATAGACCTTCGAACAGTTCGCTTCGGTTAATAATAAAATAAGTTTTTTTTTCAATAAAATGTTGTTTTTAAAGAACATACATTTCAGTGAGTGACAGTGAGAGTAGGAATGAAATGAGGTGGAGGATAAATGCGTGGCTGAGGGACTGGTGCAGTGGGCAGGGATTCAAGTTTCTTGATCACTGGGACCTCTTTTGGGGAAGGCATGATCTGTACACAAAGGACGGGTTGCACTTGAGCCCGAGGGGGACCAATATCCTGGCAGGGAGATTTGCAAAGGCTACTGGGGAGACTTTAAACTAGAAAGGCTGGGGGAGGGACTCGGGTAGAGGGGGCTAGGGGTCAGGGTGTGGGGCAAGAGGCAGAGAAGGGAAGCACTCGGATCCAAAATGTAGGCGAGAAAGATGAAAAAGATAATAGACAGAGAATAAGGGATGGTGGGTTTCTAAAATGTGTATATTTTAATGCGAGCAGCATTGTAACTAAGGTGGACGAACTTAGAGCCTGGATTGACACCTGGAAATATGATGTTGTGGCAATCAGTGAAACATGGTTGCAGGAGGGCTGTGATTGGAAACTAAATATTCCAGGATTTCGTTGCTTCAGGTGTGATAGAATTGGAGGGACCAGAGGGGGAGGTGTTGCATTGCTTGTCAGAGAAGATATTACAGCAGTGCTTTGGCAGGATAGATTAGAGGGCTCGTCTAGGGAAGCTATTTGGGTGGAACTGAGTAGTGGGAACGGTATAGCAACACTTTTAGGGGTGTATTATAGACCGCCAAATGGGGAGCGTGAATTGGAAGAGCAAATATGTAAGGAGATAGCAGATATTAGTAGTAAACACAAGGTAGTGATTGTGGGAGATTTCAATTTTCCAAAAATAGACTGGGCAACACATTCTGTAAATGGGCTGGATGGTTTGGAGTTTGTAAAATGTGTGCAGGATAGTTTTTTGCAGCAATACATAGAGGTATCGACCAGAGAAGGGGCAGTGCTGGACCTCCTGTTAGGAAATGAGGCAGGTCAGGTGACGGAGGTATGCGTTGGTGAGCACTTCGGGACCAGTGATCACAATACCATTAGTTTCAATATAATTATGGAGAGAGTCAGAACTGGACCTAGGGTGGAGATTTTTGATTGGGGAAAGGCTAACTTTGAGGGAATGCATAAGGATTTTAAAGGAGTGAATTGGGACACTTTGTTTCATGGGAAGGATGTAGAAGAGAAATGGAGGACATTTAAAGGGGAAATTGTAAGAGTACAGAATCTTTATGTCCCTGTTAGGTTGAAAGGAAATAGTAAAAATTGGAAAGAGCCATGGTTTTCAAGGGAAATTGGACACTTGTTTCGAAAAAAGAGAGATATCTACAATAATTATAGGAGGCATGGAGTAAATGAGGAGCTAGAGGAGTATAAAGAATGTAAAAAGAATCTTAAGAAATCAATTAGGAAGGCTAAAAGAAGATATGAGGTTGCTTTGGCAAGAAAGGTGAAAGTAAACCCAAAGGGTTTCTACAGCTATATTAATAGCAAAAGGATAACGAGGGATAAAATTGGACCATTAGAGAACCAGAATGGACAGCTATCTGCAGAGCCAAAAGAGATGGGGGAGATATTGAACAATTTCTTTTCTTCGGTATTCACCAAGGAGAAGGATATTGAACTCGGTGAGTTAAGGGGAAAAGGTAGAGTAGCTATGGAAACTATGCGATTCCAAGAGGAGGAAGTACTGACACTTTTGAAAAATATAAAAGTGGATAAGTCTCCAGGTCCTGACAGGATATTCCCTAGGACATTGAGGGAAGTTAGCGTAGAAATAGCAGGAGCTATGACAGAAATATTTCAAATGTCATTAGAAACGGGAATAGTGTCGGAGGATTGGCGTACTGCGCATGTTGTTCCATTGTTTAAAAAGGGTTCAAAGAATAAACCTAGCAATTATAGACCTATTAGTTTGACGTCAGTGGTGGAAAAATTAATGGAAAGGATACTTAGAGATAATATATATATGCATCTGGATAAACAGGGTCTGATCAGGAACAGTCAACATGGATTTGTGCCTGGAAGGTCATGTTTGACAAACCTTCTTGAATTTTTTTGAAGCGGTAACTAGGGAAATTGATGAGGGTAAAGCAGTGGATGTTGTCTATATGGATTTCAGTAAGGCATTTGACAAGGTTCCCCATGGAAGGTTGGTTAAGAAGGTTCAATCTTTGGGTGTTAATGGCGGAGTAGCAAGATGGATTCAACAGTGGCTGAATGGGAGATGTCAGAGAGTAATGGTGGATGGCAGTTTGTCAGGTTGGAAGCCGGTGACCAGTGGGGTGCCTCAGGGATCTGTGTTGGGTCCACTGTTGTTTGTCATGTACATCAATGATCTGGATGATGGGGTGGGAAATTGGATAAGTAAGTATGCAGATGATACTAAGATAGGTGGTGTTGTGGATAATGAAGTAGATTTTCAAAGTCTACAGAGAGATTTGGGCCATTTGGAAAAGTGGGCTGAAAGATGGCAGATGGAGTTTAATGCTGATAAGTGTGAAGTGCTACATCTTGGCAGGACAAATCAAAATAGGACGTACATGGTAAATGGTAGGGAATTGAGGAATGCTGTGGAACAGAGGGATCTAGGAATAACTGTGCATAGTTCCCTGAAGGTGGAATCGCATGTTGATAGGGTGGTAAAGAAAGCCTTTGGTGTGCTGGCCTTTATAAATCAGAGCATTGAATATAGGAGTAGGGAAGTAATGTTAAAATTGTACAAGGCATTGGTAAGACCAATTTTGGAGTATGGTGTACAATTTTGGTCGCCTAGTTATAGGAAGGATGTCAACAAAATAGAGAGAGTACAGAGGAGATTTACTAGAATGTTGCCAGGGTTCCAGCAACTATGTTACAGAGACAGGTTGAACAAGTTAGGTCTTTATTCTTTGGAGCGCAGAAGGTTAAGGGGGGACTTGATTGAGGTCTTTAAAATGATGAAAGGGATAGACAGAGTTGACGTGGATGCGTTTTTCCCATTGAGGGTAGGGAAGATTCAAACAAGAGGGCATGACATGAGAATTACGGGACAGAGGTTTCGGGGTAACGTGAGGGGGAACTTCTTTACTCAGAGGGTGGTGGCTGTGTGGAATCAGCTTCCAGCAGAAGTGGTGGAGGCAGGATCGATTTTAACATTTAAGAGTAAAGTGGATAGGTATATGGACGTGAAGGGAATGGAGGGGTATGGTCTGAGTGCAGGTAGATGGGACTAGGGGAAAACAAATGGTCGGCACGGACTGGAAGGACCGAGAGGGCCTGTTTCCGCGCTGTAAATTGTTATATGGTTATATGGTTATATGGTTACATGGGTTCCAAATGATACGCAAATGTGGACAGTCCTTGAAGCACAATGAGGGTAACTATCTACATAATCTCAGAGAACCTTACAGTCACACAATAACGATGCTATTTATAGAGTTATAGTCAAATCACCAACCAAGATATTTCGGAATCAACAGTCCACGTCACGCAAAATGTCCAACCAATCTAGCCCAACTTGTCTACGATTGCTCCATAGCACTTCTATCCATATGTTAGGTATGTTACAAAACTTATCTCCAGCGGCGCTGCAGTTCTGTCACTGGCCGTGTGAGCGACTTTGGCGCCTTTGAGGGGGGGGGGGTTAAAATGCGGTTTCCCCTACCTGTCCTGGATATATTTTCTCGGGGAGCAAGCAAATGCTGAAGATTTGTTCCGTTCTGTGAATTTTTTTTAAATTTCTGGACAATTTCAGCGCTGGAATAAAATAAAAATCAGCTTCTAATGCCGTGAACGCCGACAACGTGGACGGACTTCACCTACGGGACAGGTAAAGGAAAGCCGTTTATTTTACATATAAACGTGCTTCTTAGGATGCCTTTAATCCAAATTCTACGTTGCGAAAAGGTGATTTATGCCCCATACGAACCGGCATATTTTTCCTCCGACATGGGGTTTAAATTCACCGCAACGCAACCGCAACATTCCAATCGATCGCGTTCCACAAAATCACACTCGCAAGATGATTTAAATGGTCATTAATTTACAGGAATTAAACATTAAATTCCTTCTATTTGGCAAAAATGACAATGATATTTGAAAATCATGTTATATTGTGAATTCCTGTGTGAATGTTATTTGGACACAGGCTATTTAAAAATGTTAATCTTTTCTTAAGAAATGGATTGATGTTTAGATCTGGTAATTTAATTGTGTAATTAGCTACAATTGAGTAACTAACTTTAATTTAATATGCTTTAATTTCACGTCATCCAAGTAAGATTGCTTCATATTTGTTTCAGAATACTTCAATCTATAATAACTGAACATTTATTTCAGCTCTCTTAATTTTTTAAGAAAGTTATGGGCTTTTGACTGTCCTCGATCACAACTTTTGTGTTAAATCAATGGAAAAGCAATAGGGAACAAGATGCTAATTTCCGAGTATGAAAATGGCCATAACTTTTTTTAATACTGAAGACATGAAAGTGAATAAGGTGTCAAATTAAACTCCTTTTTATGCTTTATCTGATGGGATAAATTGCAGACTTGATTTTTTAAATCTCAAAATGTTGTAACGTTGCTACATATACTCGTTGAAATGTCTCTTATACATTGTTATCGAAGCCATCTCTTCAGCTTCCTCTTGCAGCAAATGCCACCTCACCACAACCACCTTTGCAAAAATAGTTGCCTCTCAGTATCTTCTGAATATATCCACTCTGGTGTCTTCCAGCTTTAGACCCACCAGGCTTGGAAAAACGACAGTAACCGTCTACCGTTTTCTTACCCCTGATGATGAAATATACATCTGTAATGTCACCCATCGATCTCCTACTATCCGGTGAAAACGTTCCAACATGTCCACGCTCTCCTTAAATCTTAAACTCTTCCGCCCGGGTAACAGTTTTATGATTCTGACCTGTGCCATTTTTAATTTCATGTATTCCTTCCAATCGCTGGAAGACCAGAATTGCGTATTGTAATCCAAGTTTGGTCTCAAAAATGATTTATATAGTTCGGAGGACGACCTGATATAACATTCACTAAGTAACGCCCCTTTAACCGACCGGGTAATTCAACGTTACCATCGTCCACATAGAACCCAAAGTCAACGCCAATGTGACACTGTATAATTTATACTCCAGTTTGCACCCCAGCGGCATAAACATTGACTTCTCCAATTTCCGGTAGCCCTTGCTGTCTCCTCCCCTTCTCAGCTCTCCCTCAGCCCTCTGGCTCCTCCTCTTACTTTCTCATTTCTTCTCCCCACTCACCCCCCCCCCCCCCCCCCCAACTCTACATCAGTGTGAAGAAAGTTTACGGCCAGAAACGTTGCCTGTTTCCCTCGCTCCATAGATGGCTGCTGCACCCGCTGAGTTTCTCCAGCACTTTTGCCTACCTTAGATATTCTAGCGTCTGCAGTTCCTTCTTAAACAAATAATTTATACTCTGTCGTGTACTCTATGTAAGCACCAGACCCTGATTTCCTGCTCATCATCTGCGGTGTCTTCAATCAATCGTACTTCAGGAATGCACTGGAAACTATTATCAGCATACCCCCTGCCTCACAATGGGCGTCAACATTCTGGGCTACACCACCACCTAGTATGTCCACGGTTCCAGCACAAAAACCATGCTCTCAAAGTCAGGAAGACCAAGGATCTGATTCTGGACTTCGGAGCAGGAAGGATGAGGTCCCACAGACCTGTGTCGATAGACCGGGCGATGGTGGAGAGAGCCAAAACCTGCAAATTCCTGTGCGTGGAAGTCTCTGAAAATCTTTCCTGGACCCAGAGCATTAATGCAATTCGAACACCTCTACTCCCGGAAAAGATTGCGGACAATCGGTACGTCGTCGAGTATTCTCTTGGACTTCCACATGTGTACAGCAGAGAGCATGCTGCATCACGATATGTTGCAACATGTGATTAACACTGCCCAATCCATCACGGGTACTGACTTCCCCACCATCGAGGGATCTACAACAGTCGACAAGTGGTCGACAGAGTGGAATTTAAGCTCTGAAATGTACTCACATCAACCCCATTCCAATTATTTTGTACACGGCAGACGAGCAGGAAAGTGAAAGGAACGGCTCAGAGTCCGAATCCGCACAAACACTGAGATGTTGACGTCCCCGTTTGTGGATTGTGTTCAGCAGAACTTCATTCAAGGCAGCTCATTCCCGCCCATTGTAATTCATATTGAATCAGTGTGGTGTTCGCTAAATTTACCTGTTGGTTTCTGACATTGCTACCGAACCTGCTAGTCAGTGATGCCGAAGATGTACCTTCCACCACTGGGTCTCCAGCCCTGTGGGCGAAGACTCCAACTACGCATCTTAGTATTTCTAGAAGAGACCGCATGCAAACGGGTTATTTGCCCCACCGAGTCCGCGCCGACGCCGTACACTCGCAATATCCTACACACTAGGCACAACCTGTACGTCTTTGTAGTGTGGGGGAAAACCGCAGCACTCGGAGATAACTCCAGGCGGCGCCAGGGAGAACGTATGAGTTCCGTACCGACAGCACCAATAGACAGGATCGAACCAGGGTATCTGGCGTTGCGAGGCAGCAACGGTACCGTTCCGCCACCGGGCCACCCCGCTGTTCAAACGTGATGATGTTGCTGCCTCTCCCACCGTCTTCGGCATCGAGTTCCATTCTACGCCACATCTTGTGTGCAAAATTATCCTCATTTCAATGAATCATCTGATTATCCGCATATTTTGTCTCCCTTTTGACGAACGGTATTTCCCCCACACACGCTATACAGAAGATCTGTGATATAAATAGTGTATGCAGCGCGGAACATACTTAGAGTCGGTAGGGCAGTTATCGAATCGGATACCTTGTCCACTTAGGCACATTTTGAGTGTACTGACGTGATACAGACACATCGTATAGAAGGGCGGCACAGTGACACCGCTGACTGTCATATGAGGAAATATTGAAATGACTAGGCTTGTATTCACTGGATTTAGAAGGATGAGGGGGCATCTTATCGAAACATATAAAATTATAAAAGGACTGGACAAGCTAGATGCACGAAAAATGTTCCCAATGTGGGGCGAATCCAGAACCAGGGGCCACAATAAAGGGGAGGTCAATTAAGACTGAGGTGAGAAAACACGTTTTCACCCAGAGAATTGTGAATTTATTAAATTCCCTGCCACAGAGGGCAGTGGAGGCCAAGTCACTGGATGGATTTAAGAGTGAGTTAGATAGAGCTTTAGGGGCTGTTGGAGTCAATGGATATGGGGAGAAGGCAGGCACGGGTTATTGGTAGGGGACAATCAGCCATGATCACAATGAATGGCTGTGCTGGCTCGAAGGGCCGAATGGCCTCCTGCTGCACCTATTTTCTATGTTTCCATATTTCTAGGAGGTAGTTGAGGCTGAGAGTATCCGAACATTTAAGAAATATATGGACAGCTACATGGACAGAACAGGTTTGAAGGATATTGTCAAACGCAGGCAGGTGGGACTGATGTAGTTGGGATATGTTGGTCGTTGTGGGCAAGTTGGGCCGAATCGTCTGTTTCCTCGCTGTAGCACTCTATTGATAATTCTATAAATGATTCTACGTTTCACTTACGAATCGCGGCATATAACTTCACCTATATTTGCGAGCTCCAATGCAGGGGCCGTGTAGGGAAATCAAACCACAATTTCTGGAAGGACCTTCTGGAAATCTAAGTACGAATCCAGTGAGGAACTGGTTGAGTTATTCCACTGCCTGTCCACTAGAGAGCCCGCAGGCTTACGCCAGTCTATTCCATCTGAATCCGGTTAATTTCAGACATGCACTGCTCACCGTGTGACTGGCCGAGTGTCAGGATCCATCCACTCACCGCGAATTGTCGGAAGATAGACAAACCATTCAGTGTGTGACTAAAACGGCGTTAACTCACACTCGTTAGTTAAGGACAAATGAGGGTGGGATACATATCAAGGGCAACGTTGTCAATGATGTTCGGCAATACGGGTCGATTGGCAGAAAGTTGGAGTCAAGTAATGTTTCAGCACCAAAGGAGGTCGTTTGGCCCATCGTACACAAATAGTCCAAAATGTGAATCCAGCTTATGCACTGGATACCCCTTTGCACTGGCCCGAGGCCCTGCGCGTGACAGGTCTTCAAGTACACATCTCAGTGTTGTTTACACGTGATAGGCTTC
Source organism: Okamejei kenojei (assembly GCA_035221665.1). NCBI lineage: Eukaryota > Metazoa > Chordata > Chondrichthyes > Rajiformes > Rajidae > Okamejei > Okamejei kenojei. The sequence goes on along the minus strand of JAVHYY010000109.1, from coordinate 433,734 downwards.
CCTTCTCTTTTGCCTTCCCCGCCATCGAGTTCCCATGAGATGCCACTTGATGTGTCAATTTATTTCCTTTTCCTTTTCAAACCTTTAATACATTCTCTATATACCCCCAATTATTGACACTTTTAGTCATGTTTTGAGTCATAGAGTTTTAGCGTGTGGAAACAGGCCCTTCGACCCAACGTGCCCAAACCAGCCAACATGCCCCTGCTAAACTAGTCCCACCTGCCTGCGCTTGTTCCATATCCCTCCAAACCATACCCATCTCTGTACCTGTTTAACTGTTTCTTAAACGTTGGTATAGCCCCAGCCTCAACTACCTCATCTAACAGCGTGTTCCATACACCCACCACACTTAGTGTGAAAAAATTATTCCTCAGGTTCCAATTAAATATTTTACCCTTAACCTTGAACCTATGTCCACTGATCCTCGATTTTCCTAATCTGGGAAAGAGTGTAAATCTTCCCATGCTTGTCCTCTCATGAATTTGTACAACTCTATAATATCACCCCTCATCCTCCTGCGCTCCAAGGAATAGAGATGCAGCGTACTTAACCTCTCCCTATAGCTCACACCCTCTGGTCCTGGAAATATCCTGTTAAATCTTTTCTCAACCCTTTCAAGCTTGACAATATATTTCTTACAACATGGTGCCCAGAACGGAACACAACTTTCTAAATGCGGTCTCACCAACGTCGTATACAATTGCAACACGTCCTCTCAACCTCTATACTAGAAAAGGTGTTTCGCCCATACTTTATCGAATATTTGAGATTTAATTACAGTAGATTGTGAAGAGGGCACGGCGTGTGAGAGCGGTGGTTACTGAATCAACATTCCTTTCCCCATTAAAAACATATTGAGGGTAGTGATGTGACACTTACACGAGAGACACAAGTTCGGCGCACTAGCGCAGGGCGCAGAGCGACTGAATCACAGCGCCAAAACTCCGGCTTTGATCCGGACCTAAGGTGCTATCTGTTTGCACCAACTGCTTGCCTCCCTGGGAGTTTCCTACAATTGCTTCGGTTTTTTCCCTCCTCCCGAAGACTTATGGCTTTGCAGGTTACTTGGATTCAGTGAAAACACCCATTGTGTGCAGGAAGTGAATGCGAGCGTGGTAAACGTGTCACCAGTGTGAAGGGATCAATGATCAACGTCGATCACGGAAGGCCCTGGTGTATATGGAATGACCAGAATGGGACAGGCATTTCATTATATTGGCTGCTTATCCGAAGCAGCGTGGTGTAGATTGAATGATTGATGCGAAATCCAGTTTGTCTGATGAACTGGGATACATAGTCAACTTTGCAATTCTTCGAATTCCCAAACCAAATAGCGATAGAACGTGCCAATATGTTGTCCATATGTATTAGCAGACACATGTAAGAGTCTTAGACATAGATATGGGCGGCACGGTGGCGCTGCGATAGAGTTGTTGTCATACAGCGCTTACAGCGCGAGAGACCCGGGATCGATCCTGGCTTATCTTTACGGATGTTGTACGTTCTCCCCACAATATACGTAGGTTTACTCCGAGAACATCGGTTTCCTCCCACCCCGTGGTTTGTCGGTCAATTGGTTTGGTATATGTGTCAATTGTATCCAGTGTGTAGGATACTGTTAATGTGCCTGGGATCGCTGGTCGGGACGGATTTGATGGGGCGAAGGGCCAGAATCCTCGCTGTGTCGCTAAACTGAACTAAAACAATGTCCCCCTCTCCCTCTAACTCCTTCTCTCTCTCTCCCCATTTCCCCTCTCTCTCCCCTCTCTCTTTCGCTCTCTCATCTCGTCTCTCTCTCTCTGACCGTCTATCTCCCTCCGCCTCTCAACCCCCCTCTCCCCCCCTCTCTCTCTCTCCCTCTCTCTCTCTCATCCTCTCCCCCTCTCTCTACCTCTCAATATCACTCTCTCCCACTGTCCCGTCTCCCCCGTCTCCCCCCCTTTCTCTCTCAATCTCTCTCTCTCTCTGCTCGTCTCTCTCACCTCTTTTCTCTCTCCCATTCCCCTCTCTCCGCTCTCTCTACCATTCTCACTCTCTCCGTCTCTCTATCTCTGCCCTCGACACTCTATCTCCCCGTCTCTCTCTCCCCGTCTCCCTCTCTCTCGCCCTCGCTCTACCTTCTATCTCTCCCCCTCTCTCTCTCCCCCTCCCCCCCCCCCTCTCCCTCTTCCATACTCTCTCCCTCTCTCCCCATTGTCTCTCTTCCCATCTCTCTCTGTCTCTCCAGCTCTCCCCCTATCCCCCCCTGCTCTCTCGGCCCCTCTCCCCTCTCCCTCTCTTCCCCTCTATCTCTCCTTCTGTCTCCTACCCTCTCTCTCCTCCTCGCTCTCTCCCCGTCTCTCTTCCCCTATCTCTCCCCCTCCCCCTCTCTGACTCTCTCCCCCTCTCTCTCTCCCTCTCTCTCTCCGCCGAGCTCTCTCCCTTCTCTCTGCCCCTCTCTGTCCCTCTCTGTCTCTCTCCTCGCTTGTCACTCCCCCGAGATCTCACACCCTTCTTTCCCACCTCTCAACCCCTCTCCCCCCTCTATCCCATCCCCCACTCGCTCCCCCTCTCTCACTCTCCCCCTCTCTCCCCCTCCATATTTCCACACTCTCTCTCCCCGTCTATCTCTCTTCACTTCTTTCCCCCTCACCCTCTCTCTCCCCCTCTCTATCTCCCTTTCTATCTCTTCCCTTCTCTCCCTCGCTTCCCCTCTCTACGCCTCTCCCTCTTCCCCTCTCTCCACAATCCCTATCCCCCTCTCTCCCTCCCCCTCTCTCCCCATCCCTCTCCCTCTCCCCCCGCTCTCGCCATCTCTCTCCACCTCTGTCTCTCCCCCCTCTCTCTCTCCCCCTCTCTCTCTCTCCGCCTAGCTCTCTCTCTCCTCTCTCTCTCCCCAGTCTCTCGCTCCTCTCTCTCCCCACTCTCTCTTCCCCTCTCTGCCCTCTCTCTCTCCCCTCTATATCTCTCTCACCTTCTCTCCCGTCTCTCCCTGCCCGTGGCTCTACCCCTCATCTCTCTCCTCTCTCTCCCCTCTCACTCCCCTATCTCTCTCCCTCTCGCTTTCTCTTCTCTCTCCCCCTCTTTCTCTCACTCCTCTCTCTTTCCCTCACTCCTCTCTCTTTCTCTCTCCCTCTCTCTATACCTCTCTCTCTCCCTCTTTCTCCCCTTTCTTTACCCGCTCTCCCCTCTCTCTATCCCCCTCCCTGTCTCTCTCCCCTCTCCCCCCCTCCCTCTGTCACCCTCTCTCTCCCCTCTCTCTCTCTGCCCCTCACCCCCTCTCCCCTCTTGCCCCCTCCTCTCTTTCTCGCCCACACTCTCCACACTCTCTCTCTTCACCTCTCTCTTCCACCTCTATGCCTTCCCCATTCCCTCTCTCTCCCTCTCTCTCCACTTTACATCTCCCCACTATCTCCGTCCCCCTCTCTTTCACCCTCTATATCTCCCGCCCCTTTCTCTCTCCCCTCTCTACCCCCTCTCACTGTCTCTCCCCCCCCTCTCTCTCCCCCTCTCTCTCCATCTCACTCTCTCCCTCTCTCTCTCTCTCTCTCTCCCGTCACTCTCTATCTCTGTATTTCTTTCTCCACGCCCTCTCTCTCTCTCTGTCTACCAACCTCTCCCCCCTCTCTTTCTCCCCCTCTTTCTCTCCCCGTCTCTCTCTCCCTCTCTCTTTCCACGTCTCTCTCCCTCGTTCTCTCCGTCTCGCGTTCTCTCTCTCGTTCTCCCTCTCTCTCTGTTTCTCTCTGTCGTTCTCTCTCTCTCTCGTTCTTTCTCTATCTCTCCCTCTTTCTTTGGCTCTCTCTCTCTCTCTCTCTCTCTCTCTCTCTCTCTCTCTCTCTCTCTCTCTCTCTCTCTCTCTCTCTCTCTCTCTCTCTCTGTCTTTTTCCCTGTCTCTCTATCAAAGTTTGTACATCTCTGAAGCAGTTTACACGCTATTTGATGAAAGTGTATCTATTTTTCTCACACATTTCCGCCTCTCATTTCTAGTCGAAACTGTGTGAAACGTGTCAAGGAAAGAGCCCCGATAAAGATTTCGGTGCGTGTGTGTGTGCGTGTGTGTATGTGTCTATATGTAAATATATATATATGTTTTAACGGTATAACTAACCATGTCCCAGTTTTATTTTTTTCCTCCCCTCCTTCCCTCCCACTTTCTCCTTCCCCCTCTCCGCCCAGCTTCCGGGGAGGCCGGGCCAAACCGCCGCTTGAAAAAAAAACAAGAGCTCGGAGCGTAAAAAATTAAATTTAATCTAAAACATATACATCAATACATATACATATATGTTTGTCATATACATCAATGATCTGGATGATAGTGTGGTAAATTGGATTAGTATGTATGCAGATTATACTAAGATAGGTGGTGTTGTGGACAATGAAATAGATTTTCAAAGTCTACAGAGTGATTTTGGCCATTTGGAAGAGCGGGCTGAAAGATGGCGGATGTTGTTTAAGTGGGAGGTGCTACATCTTGGCAGGACAAATCAAAATAGGACGTACATGGTAAATGGTAGCGAATTGAGAAATGCATTTGAACAGAGGTATCTAGGAATAACTGTGCATAGTTCCCTGAAGGTGGAATCTCATGTAGATAGGGTGGTAAAGAAAGCTTTTGATGTGCTGGCCTTTATAAATCAGAGCATTTAGTATAGAGGTTGGGATGTAATGTGAAAACTGTACATTGGTGAGGCCAATTCTGGGCTATGGTGTAAAATTTTGGCCGCCACATTATAGGAAAGATGTCAGCAAAATACAGAAGAGATTTACTAGAATGTTGCCTGGGTTTCAGCACCTACGTTACAGAGAAAGTTTGAACAAGTTACGTGTTTATGCTTTGGAGTGCAGAAGGTTAAGTGGGGACTTGATAGAGGCCTTTAAAATGATGAGATGGATAGATTTGACGTGGATAAGCTTTTTCCACTGAGAGTGGGAAGATTCAAACAAGAGAACATGATTTAAGAATTAAGGGACAGAAGTATAGGGGTAACATGAGGGGGGACTTCTTTACTCAGAGTGTGGTGGCTGTGTGGAAAGATCTTCCAGTGGAAGTGGTGGAGGCAGTTTCGATGTTATCATTTAAAAATAAATTGGATGGGTATATGGATGGGAAAATGTTCCCAATGTTGGGTGAGTCCAGAATCAGGGGGCCACAGTCTTAGAATAAAGGGGAGGTCATTTACGACTGAGGTGAGAAAAAACGTATTCACCCAGAGTTGTGAATTTATGGAATTCCCTGCCACAGGGGGCAGTGGAGGCCAAGTCACTGGATGGATTTAAGAGATAGTTAGATAGAGCTCTAAGGCCTAGTGGAGTCATGGGATATGGGGAGAAGGCAGGCACGGGTTATTGAAGGGAGTCGATCAGCCATGATCACAATGAATGGCGGTGCTGGCTCGAAGGGACGACTGGCTTCCCCCGCACCTATTTTCTATGAATTTTATGAATCTAAGGAAAGGAATGGAGGGTTATGGTCTGAGTGCAGGTAGATGGGACTAGGCGAGAGTAAGTATTCGGTCCTGTAATGTTATGTGATGGGGAGGTTATATGGTTATATGGTTAAAACGATTAAAAAAGAGAGAGCGAACGAAAAGCAAAAGAGATGCAGACCATCAGGCCCTGGGGATTTATGAGCCTTCGTCCCATCAGTCTAGCCAACACCATGTCCTACCAAATGTGGATTTCCTTCAGTTAATACGTCACCCTACATCCTCTGGCCACTAGTACATCAGTAAGATTGTTTGTGTCCTCCTTAGTGAAGACGGATCTAAAGTACGTGTTCAACTCATCTGCCATTTCCTTGTTCCCCATAATAAATTCACTTTTTTCAGTCTTCACGGGTCCAACTTTGGCCTTAACTAATGTTTTCCTATTTTAGAAGTTTTTACTATCCTCCTTTATATTCTTGGCTAGCTTACCTTCATACCTCATCTTTTCGCCACGTATTGTCTTTTTAGTTATCTCCTGTTGTTCTTTAAACATTACCCAATCCTCTTGCTTCCCGCTCATCTTTGCTATGTTGTACTGTATTTTTACACTGTCCCTGACGTCCCTTGTCAGCCCCGGTCGCCCCTTACTCACTCCCCTGGGAATCTTTCTTCCTCTTTGGAATGAACGAATCCTGTACCTTCTGTGTTATTCCCAGAAATACCTGCCATTGTTGTTCCACTGTCATCTCTGCTACGGCATCTTTCAAGTCAACTTTGGCCAGCTCCTCCCTCCCTCATGGCTCCGCTGGTGAATGTCTGGGGCCGGTGCCCGGAGCGGAGAGACTGCGGCTGCCTCTGGGATGGATGCGCTCATGGCGCGGATTTATTAATGAACCGAAGCACTGAGGTGAGCGGATATTTCACCGCGCTCTTCACCTGCTCCCTGAACTTGGACTGGGTCGCCGCGTAAATAAATGTGTTCGTGCAGCAGCTGAGATTACTCAGCAAAAACCCGACGTTGTTAAAGATATAGTGAGACTCATTCGCATCATTTCCTCTTCCTGTGATCTGAACATAGACGAATTCTACAACCTGCGTCAGCCACAGGAGGATGAAGCTGCCGGAGATGGTGAAGAGTAAAACCACAGACCTCCTCCTGCTCTCCATCTCCGGGTCACTGCGGTTCCCCGCCTTGCTCTCACCCCTCAGCCCCTTACGGACCCGACTGGCCACTAAAATGTGCCGGACTGTCAGAGCGTTGAGCAGCAGGATTACAGCGAAAGGGAGGAGCGGAGTTGAAACCGTGTCGAACCAGGCAAATGCCACCCACCCGGGGTCAGTGTAATAACTGTCCGCCGGGATACATTGCCACGGGACATTGTCGATGATTTTCCCGGGTTGATTTGTGAAGTAGCGGGGAACGCTTTTCAGACAGAACAGAACGCCGGCTGTTGCCAGAACCACAGCCGCAGTTTTCCCGGTGCAATATTTAGTTTTCAGCTTCTGGCAACAAATGGCGATAAACCGATCAAAGGTGAAAGTGACGGTGAACCAGACAGAACAGTTTGTAGCTGCAAACGCCAGTACTTCGTTAACACTACACACAGGGGTGATGGACAGGAAACTCGAATAAAAGTAATGATATCGGATCCAATACAAAATGACCCCGGTGATCAGGACCAGTAGATCGGCCGCTGCCATGGCCACCAGGTAGCGAGTGGTGCAGGTTGAGAGGCCGCACTTTCCCTGGGACAGGATCACAATCGCCACTAAATTCACTGCGGAAAGAGAAGGGAACGGACGGTGGGCATTTACTCAACACGGTCTCCGGGGTTGACTTTCAGCTCAAGATCAGGCGTGTTGGAGTCGGCGTGCGGCTGCAGCAAGTTTAACAAATTCAGAGCCGGCTCCGACTGTGCCCGACCTGCCTGCCTGATTCAGGGGAGCAGAGATAAGGCGACGGGAGGGCGGGGTAAAAAACTGGCGGGGAGGAAACGAGCAGCCACACGCTACAATACACGCTACAACCTTCCAGAAGGCTTTCGACAAGGTCCCACATAAGAGATTAGTATACAAACTTAAAGCATACGGTATTAGGGGTTCAGTATTGATGTGGATAGAGAACTGGCTGGCAAACAGGAAGCAAAGAGTAGGAGTAAACGGGTCCTTTTCACAATGGCAGGCAGTAACTAGTGGGGTACCGCAGGGCTCAGTGCTGGGACCCCAGCTATTTACAATATATATTAATGATCTGGATGAGTGAATTGAAGCAAAAATATCTCCAAGTTTGCGGATGACACTAAGCTGGGGGGCAGTGTTCGCTGTGAGGAGGATGCTAGGAGACTGCAAGGTGACTTGGATAGGCTGGGTGAGTGGGCAAATGTTTGGCAGATGCAGTATAATGTGGATAAATGTGAGGTTATCCACTTTGGTGGCAAAAACAGGAAAGCAGACTATTATTTAAATGGTGGCCGATTAGGAAAAGGGGAGATGCAGCGAGACCTGGGTGTCATGGTACACCAGTCATTGAAAGTAGGCATGCAGGTGCAGCAGGCAGTGAAAAAAGCGAATGGTATGTTAGCTTTCATAGCAAAAGGATTTGAGTACAGGAGCAGGGAGGTTCTACTTCAGTTATACAGGGTCTTGGTGAGACCACACCTGGAGTATTGCGTACAGTTTTGGTCTCCAAATCTGAGGAAGGACATTATTGCCATAGAGGGAGTGCAGAGAAGGTTCACCAGACTGATTCCTGGGATGTCAGGACTGTCTTATGAAGAAAGACTGGATAGACTCGGTTTATACTCTCTGGAATTTAGGAGATTGAGAGGGGATCTTATAGAAACTTACAAAATTCTTAAGGGGTTGGACAGGCTAGATGCAGGAAGATTGTTCCCGATGTTGGGGAAGTCCAGGACAAGGGGTCACAGCTTAACGATAAGGGGGAAATCCTTTAAGACCGAGATGAGAAAGACTTTTTTCACACAGAGAGTGGTGAGTCTCTGGAACTCTCTGCCACAGAGGGTAGTTGAGGCCAGTTCATTGGCTATATTTAAGAGTGAGTTGGATGTGGCCCTTGTGGCTAAGGGGATCAGAGGGTATGGAGAGAAGGCAGGTACGGGATACTGAGTTGGATGATCAGCCATGATCATATTGAATGGCGGTGCAGGCTCGAAGGGCTGAATGGCCTACTCCTGCACCTAATTTCTATGGTTCTATGTTTCTATGTTTACAATAGGCGCGATGGTCCTTTCTATAGTTAACCCTGCTGTGCTCACAGTCTCTGATGGGTCCGCTTTCAAAGATTTAACCGTGACTGACTGCGTTTAACCAGGGCTCCGGAAACTCGGCATCTGAAGGGGACGAGGTGGCTTCCAGAGGGAAGGCAGGGACAACATGGAATCCGGCAGCAGAGTGGCTCCGTTAATGGATTCATTCCACAGTGAGTTCAGTTCAGTAACAACACACACACGCCGGTAGATCCGCGGCCACTGGTTCAGGAGATCGATCCAATTATTGACCAACAGGCTGTGGGTGGAATGCGACTGTGACAGACTCCACAGTGTCCACCGGAGCGGGTGTTCACTCTGATCAATAACTCGGACACAGTGAACTTCACAATGTGAGCCCGTTTATCCCAGTCACACCGTCCCGGAGTGCTGCCTGCCCGCCCCGGGCACTGGGACAACTCTGGGCAAGGTGCCACTGAACACAAGAACAACATTCTAGTGGCTCCCGACAGTGAGAGAAAAAGTGGGTTAGTGTCAGCTGTCTGAAAATAACATGTCACAGCAGCGTTAAATGAAAAATATTTCACTGAGAGGATTGATATTCTTCACATATACTTGTACAACGATCATCAATTGGGAACTTGTAACATGTGAGAATCAGGTCAACATCAGTTAACACACGGAGTTATAAAACTTGAATTGTTCTGCTCACTTACCAGGGATTCCAACGGCAGCAATGATCACGTACAGGATTTTCTGAACGCCTAAATATTGCAAAAGCTTTTCCCACATGTTCTCTGCACGGCGACGTGTTCCCGTGAGCTACCGGTAATGTCTCGAAATGCTGAGGCAGAACATTCCTGGACATTTTATACCATTTTCCGTCTCCACCGGGACAGTGAAGTTTCAACAGAGTTTAAAAATAGAGATTTAGAAATTAGTCGCAAACAGATGACATCAGCCGAGTGAAATCCCTGCTGAGACAGACAGGCTGTGATTTATTCAGGGAATTGATTGAGGGATGGAAATTGGGAGCGGCGGCATTGTTCCAGCAAAGGGGATATTGTTTCAAACTCCATCAGATCCAACTCTCCACCTCATGTTGTTTGTCTGATTTCCTTCAATCCGTTTCACTCAGCAAGGCAATCCCAAATTCCAGGGACCCTCTCAGGGCTTCTGGTGTCCAGTTTGAGGTGGACTGGACGGGGCGACATTTGTCCACAGGTTGAGGAATTAGTTCAACAGATCATCTCTGACTAAAATTCCCCCCCCCCCCCCCCACTCTGCTTCACTCCTCAATATGATCGCGGCTTCACTGACTGTAACCTCAACCCCACACTCCCGCTGACTGACCCCGTTAACCATTCACTCCCTGCTTGCCTGGAATAGATCTGACTATTCCATGGGACAATAAGTTGGGCAGATGCAGTTTAATGAGGATAAATATGAGGCTGTCCACTTTGGTAGCAAAAATAAGAAGGCAGATTACTATCTAAATGGTGTCAAGGGAAAAGGGGAAGCACAACGGGATCTAGTGGTCCTTGTTCATCAGTCAATTAAAGTAAGCAAGCGGGTGCTGCAGGCAATGCAGAAAGCGAATTCATAACAAGAGGAGTTGAGTATAGGAGCAAAGAGTTCCTTCTGCAGTTGTACAGGGCCCTAGTGAGACCACACCTGGAGTTATGTGTGCAGTTTTGGTACCCTAATTTGAGGAAGGACATTCTTGCTATTAAGGGAGTGCCGCGTAGGTTTACAAGGTTAATTCCAGGGATAGCGGGACTGTCATATGCTGAGAGAATTGAGCGGCTGGGCTTGTGCACTCTGGAGTTTAGAAGGATGAGAGGGCATCATTGACATTTTTTAAGATTTTTGAGGGTTTGGACACGAAAGAGGCCGGAAACATGTTTCCGGTGAAGGGGGGAATCCAGAACAAGGGGCCAAAGTTTAAGAATGAGTAAGCTATTTAGATTTTTCTCACAGAGAGTGGTGAGTCTGTGGACTTCTCTGCCTTAGCGGGTGGTGGATGCCGGTTCTCTGGATACATTCGAGAGCTAGATGGGGCTCTTAAAGATAGTGGAGTCAGGGGATATGAAACGAGGTACTGATTGTGGATGATCAGCCCTGTTCACATTGAAGGGCCGAATGGCCTACTCCTGCACCTATTGTCTATTAATAGAATATTGACTGGCCTTGAGGGGGATACGACATATATTGCCTGAAGTAGATTCATATTGCCCGAGTGCAATATGGATCTAGTGAGGGCAATATATGTCGTATCTCCCGAAAGAGGACAGTCAATATTGTTATTATTACCCATTATCAGACATCTAGAGGAAAATCTGAACATCTCATATGATATGAATGTATCTATACATTTTGCAATATGCATTGCAACATTGTAAATAAGGGTACTAAAACCATTCCAACATTGTAAATAAGGGTACTAAAAGAATGTAACATTTATGTTTCATTTATGTAATTTATGTAATTCATTTATGTGACAATGTGAAGGTCGAACTTTTAAATCGCGAACCTCTTCTCGCAACCGGCTGCCATTTTGTTTGTTTTGAGAATAAATTTTAAATTTCGCACGCAGCGTCACGTTGCCGTCACGCAGCGTCACGTTGCCAAGTTCCCGGATGTGAGACCAGGGGAATATAAGACTACATCGACGACTGCTTTGGTGTCACCTCCTGCACCCACACACAACTGACTGACTCCATTCATTTCACCACCAACTTCCATCCGGCACTCAAATACACTTGGACCATTTCCGACACTTCCCTACCATTCCTTGACCTCACCATCTCTATTGCAGGTGATACGCTCCTGACCGACATCCACTACAAACCTACTGACTCCCACAGCTACCTGGACTACTCTTCCTCCCACCCTGCTTCCTGTAAGGACTCCATCCCCTATTCCCAATTCCTCCGTCTACGCCGCATCTGCTCCCAGGATGAGGTGTTCCACACCAGGTCATCACAAATGGCCTCATTCTTCAGAGAACGGGGATTCCCCTCACCCACTATTGATGAGGCTCGCACCAGGGTCTCCTCAATACCCCGCAACACTGCCCTCGCTCCCCATTCCCCCACTCGCAAACAGGGCAGAGTCCCCCTGGTCCTCACCTTTCACCCCACCAGCCGGCAAATACAACATATAGTCCTCCGCCAGTTTCGCCACCTCCAACGCGACCCCTCCACCCGCCACATCTTCCCATCTCCCCCCCTGTCTGCCTTCCGCAAAGACCGCTCCCTCCGCAACTCCCTTGTCAATTCTTCCCTCCCCTCCCACTCTACCCCTTCCCCGGGCACTTTCCCTTGCAACCGCAAGAAATGCAACACTTGTCCCTTCACCTCCCCCCTCCACTCCTTTCAGGGACCCAAGCAGTCCTTCCAGGTCCGACAGAGGTTCACCTGCACCTCCTCCAACCTCATCTACTGCATCCGCTGCTCCAGATGCCAGATGATCTATATCGGTGAGACCAAGCGGGGGCTTGGCGATCGCTTCGCCGAACACCTCCGCTCGGTCCGCAATAACCAACCCGACCTCCCGGTGGCTCAGCACTTCAACTCCCCCTCCCATTCCACATCCGACCTCTCGGTCCTGGGCCTCCTCCACGGCCAGAGTGAGCAACACCGCAAGCTGGAGGAACAGCACCTCATATTCCGCTTGGGGAGTCTGCATCCTTTGGGCTTGAATATTGAATTTTCTCAATTTTGTTAACCCTTGCTGTCTCCTCCCCTTCCCACCTCTCCCTCAGCCCTCGGGCCCTGGCATTCCTCTATCTCTACCTCCCTCCCCCACCCCAGTCGCACCAGCTTCTCATTTTCACACCTCAAACAGCTTACAATGGCTTGTTCCCTTTATCACCGATACTTTTTTGCATATCTTTCACTCATTGTTCCTTATCTCTCCACATCACCGTCTATATCTCTCGTTTCCCTGATCCCTGACCAGTCTGAAGAAGGGTCTCGACCCGAAACGTCGCCTATCTCCTTCGCTCCTTAGATGCTGCTGCACCCGCTGAGTTTCTCCAGCTTTTTGTGTAACCCTCGATTCTCCAGCATCTGCAGTTCCTTCTTTAAAAAAAAAGAATATAAGACTATATTCCCCGCTGTTTAAACAGGTAAAGTCCATAGGCGTTCGCTAGAAAGGGGAATATAAGAAAATATTCCCTTGTTAGCGCTGCTGGCAGTAAAAAGGAAGGGAATACAATTTCGTAAAAGCATACCTCAGATGGATGATATGGGTAATAATGTCTATTATCTGCCTTCATCACCTCTGAGGAGGAACGACCCAAAGACTCACGACAGTCAGAAACATTGCCGCCACAGAATTCTCCAAAACCTAAATAAAACAGCGAATGAGGCAGCACCTCTTCCTCCTCTCTTTCTCTCTCCCTCCATCCATTACTGTTGTCACTCTCTCTGAACTGTTTCTCTCTCTCCTACGCTCTCCATGCTCCCTCTCTGTGCTGCCCTCTCTCCGTCCACTGATGGAGTGACACACAGTGGAATAGTACTGATGAAGGGATAAAATGGGGCAGTACTGGCGCAGTGACACACTGTGGTGGTACTGATGGAGGGACACACTGTGGTGGTACTGATGGAATGATACACTGTGATGGTACTGATGGGGGACAGACTCTGGTGGTACTGATGGAGGGACACACTGTGATGGTACTGATGGGGGACAGACTCTGGTGGTACTGATGGAGAGACACACTGTGGTGGTACTGATGGAGGGACACATTGTGATGGTACTTATGGGGGGACATACTCTGATGGTAATGATGGAGTGACACACTGTGATGGTAATGATGGAGGGACACACTGTGGTGGTACTAATGGATGGATACACTGTGGTGGTAATGTTGGGAGTGGCACACTGAAGCAGTACTGGTGTAGTGAAACAGTGTGGGGTAGTATAGATGTAGTGACAAAATATGGTGTAGTACTGATGATGTGACAAATTGTGGCTTGTGCTGATGGACTGACACACTGTGACGTCGTACAGATGGACTGGCATTCTGTGGTGTAGTACTGATTGAAGTGACACAGTGGGGCAGCACTTGGTTCTTGGTTTCATGGTCCCCCAAAATATTCCAGATGGAATTTAAACTGGAGCACTGCTGGGATGCCGCTGTGAAATATAACTGATGGAGGGACACACATTGGGGTAGTTCTATTGGAATTACACACTGTGGGGTTGCCGTGATGGGGAGAGACAGTGCGGCCAATACTGATGTAATGACACGCTGTGGGGCAGCACGGAAATAATGACACTATGTTCTAGTACCTATGGAATGACACACTGTGGGCAAGTCCTTATGAAATGACACACTGTGTTGTAGTACTGATGGAAAGACACCTACTCATGTAATGATACATTCTAGAATAGTGCTGATGGAGTGACACTCTTTGGGGTAGTACTGATGTGGTGACATATTCTACGGTTCTACTGATGCAGGGAAATACTGTTGCGTTGTAATGATGGAATAACACTGAGGAGTAGTACTGATGGAGTGACACACCTTGGGGACGTATTGATGGAGTGACACTCTGGTGTAATACATTTGCAGTGACAAACGGGGTGGGGAAGTACTGATGGAGTAATACACTGTGTGGTAGTACAGATGGAATTACACAATGTGGGGTAGTATTGATGGAGTGACTCACTGAGGGGTCATCGATGCAGTCACACACTGGAATAATACTGATGGAGTGACACACTTTGGCGCATTGCTGGTGGAGTGACATTCTGTCACTGGGTATCACTGGGAGCGCTGCACTGCCAGCAGCCTCTGCCTGTAGGCCGTTTGTTTTTCGATCTTTGTTGTAATTTTTTGTCAGTTTAAAGTTTGTTTTGGGGAGAATCTTTAACTTTTATAATTGGGGGAGGGAGTAGGGTAAGGGGGAAACTAACTCCCTGTCGCTTCCTGGCGGTGATGCGACTATTCTCCTAGTCGCGTCCTCGGCCCCCTCCTCGCGGCCTACCATCTGCATTGGAGTGGCCTTTCCTGTCGGGGACCGGGAACCGTGTCGGAGCTTTCAAGCTCCGGATCGTTGAGCCGCTGCTCCAACATCTCGGAGCTGTGGTTTGGAGAGCTTCCAGCGCGGCCGGCGCTGAACCACAACGCGGAGTCCTGGGGCCCTTTGCCGAGGGCCGCCAGCGTTGCAATTCCGCCCAACATTGGGAGCCGCGGACTCCAGTAGGAGGTGCCCGACACGGATGTCCGAGCCGCTGAAGAGGTCCTCCAGTCCCGACGTCGCACATCCATCACCCCGGCGAGCAGGCCTGAACAGCGGGCCGCCCGGAGCGGTGACAGCGCTGGGTACGGGAACTCTCCTGTCCACCTGAGGACAACAGAGGAGGACGACTGCATTTTTGGAGCCTTCTCTCACAGTGGGAATTTTATCCCACTGTGTCGAGATGTCTGTGTTAAAACAAATCTATCGTGTCCTGGGCCCTTTATTATTTGTATTACTGCATGGCGCCCACACATTGCACTGTACCAAATAAATGTATCTTGTATCTTGTATGTTCTCTAATCCCGAAGTTAACCCACTATGCTTACAACAGATCAATAATCGGAATCTCCCTACCCTACAAGAGACTAATGCCCTCCATCTCCCCACCTCTACCCCTGCGACAGTGTCATTTTATCCATCTCCCCACCCCTACGCCCCACAACGGTGTAATACCCTCCATTCCCCCATACAACCATGGAAAATCCTCTAATGTGCCGACATACAACAGGATAATGACCCCCCACTTCCTTCACCCAACATATACCTCAATCCCTCCAACACCACCCACAACCAACAGGCTAATGCCCTTCACCCCTCCCCCGACAGCAGGGTAATCCCCTCCTACACCCCACACACAGGATTGGATAAACTGTGCACAGATACAGTAGGATAATGACCCCCACCTCCTCCATCCAACATGGTAATTTCCTTCAACCCAAACCACAACTACCAGGCTAATGTCCTTCACCCCTCCCCCACAAACAACAGCTTACTGCCCTCCGTCCCCCACACAACAGGGTTATCCTCTCTTTACCCCCCACAGCAGGGTAATACCCTCCTACCCCCACCCACACAACAGTGTGATTATTAGCATCCCCCCACAATAGGGTAATCCCCTCCGCCCCACCCTCACACAACGGGTAATACGTTATTTCCACCCACACAACAAACCCACACCCCACGCCCACAACCGGATAATACATTCCATTCCCCACCCCGACAACACGGTAATGCCCTCGTGTCCCCCACACTCACAATAGGGTAATGCCATCCACAACTAGCACCCACACACAACAGGGTAATGCCCTTCAATGCCCGCAACCACGAAACCACAGCAGGGTAACCCCTCCATCCTCCACCCTCACAACAGGGAAATGCCTTCCATTGCCTCCCCCACACTGTATAATACATAACTTTCCATCTGAGTTCACCATTTCCTTGCTTCTGCTATTTCTCCCCGGTAAACCCAACATCGATCTTTGTCGCTCGATGTCGCTGGGGTCTTTAGTCTTACATTAAATTATTCCATGAAAATCATTGATTTAATCAACTATATGAACAGAACAGAATCAGGTGGTCGGTCGTGACTCCTCTGGGAGCAGTTGGAATTGTTGTGGAGACGTGGTCATTGTCACCATGCGTTGAAAAAGCAACTTTTGAACGAAAGCAACGTGTTAGAACTATTCGCTTCAAAGAGTCTTTGTATAGTTCAGTTACAGTACCAGCATCTCGGGTGAGGATGTGGACCTGCTTGCTGATGAGGCAGAAGACCAGCTTTATGACTGTGTTATTAATTGACCTTTACTCAGGGTGTGTTCACCCGCTGCTGGGACCAACACAACACACTCACGCGGATTAGCTTGAAGCAGAATCGGCAGCAGAGCGTCAGCTAAGAACACAAGTCTTATGGGGCAACATCGTGGCGTTTTCACAGGAATTCCTGCCACGGCAATATTTCTATGCAGCTGGGAAACAGTCTCTATGTTGGTGTGTTTTTAATATTTCGGTACGGACATATTTTTTATATTAGACATAAGAAATTCTCTATATTCAAAGCTGAACTTCCTCGAGTATTCTCAGCTGCTAGTATCCATTGCTCCCAGCTATGAGCAAGTTCAAGATGTCGGCACTTTTCCTGTTGACATGCAGGGTCTAATTGTGGCTAAACCCCGTGTTCCCTGCAAGCGCCGACAATGCCGGGAAACAACAGTCACCGTGGTGGCGGTGGACCAATATAGAGAGAGCGATAACAGCTACAAACAAATAGTGTTATACTCCATCTACATTATTCACAATTAGAAAGTTGGATATAGTATGGTGTTGACTTTTATAGTGAACAGACTGAAACTAAAAATAGTGGAGAGAACTCTTGCTCCAGCCAGATCCGTTTTATTCAAGGGCCCAAAACAGAGTAACACAGAATGCCACGTTCGCCTCCACAGAGGGATGTAAGAGGGGATTCTCAGATCTTGGGTTTCATGTGATTAATTTATCTTGAGCATGGTTAGAAGATCCAATGATTACAATTTTCACAGCTTTTCATTCTATCTAAAATATGTGAACGTCTGATAGATTGAAAAAAAATAATTGTGAAATTAACAGGTAAAATATATCAATGGATAGAAAAAAAATAACAGATGCCCTAAGTAAAATTCCGCTTTCACTCTGACTCTAAACTGATGTCTACAACTAAATTGTAGACATGTGATTCTCATCCGAGAAATCTAACCGTTACCCGAGTCTTATCTCCATGGTCCTGCTGCACAAAGTCCATAACTGTAATAACCCAGGACGCACACTGGAATCGGTTTAATTTCGAAAAGGCTTGACGCTAGGATTAATGCAGCTACCATGCTAACGGGTACCGCCAGGATCAGCTGCAAGTAACAGACAGTGTGCAGGAGGAAAGAGTATTACTAAGTATTCAGCGTTCACCGGAGAGTGGTCTCACGGGGACCTCTGCGGCAACCTCGTTCCAGGAGGCCGGTGAACTCATAGGGATCTGAAAGTCTCTCTGGAGGTTACTATCCTGCGAATAACAGGTTATTTGGTGAACAATGTATCACCAGGCTGAGGCGGGATATCACATCTGGCCACAGGTCATGGCATTTCTTTTGAGGCAGAGAGGGAAAGACTGGAGGATAAATAAGCACTGTAACCAGGCAAGTTGAAAAAACGAGCAACTTGTTTCAACAATCAGAATTGCACGGACCACTGGTTCAGAACAGTCCCGTGTCTTGGAAACAGGGTGTGGAGACATAATCTGATAAGACTGTGAATTCCGTTAAACATTATCATACAGAGATAAACTTTGCCCAGCGTTCAATAATTTACCGTCGGAGCCCATAAAGCTGAATGGCTGCAACATGAATCAGGAGACATTACAAGGTAGTACTGTAGAAACACTTTAACCTATTGTTTTCGGATGAAACGGCCACTTCACATTTTTATGGAACTGATCAATGGGGTTCATACATAACAATTATTTGTCACATTTGTTATGTGGGAATTATTGAGGTCAATGGTGTTTTGCACCGTTAAACGTAACAATCTAGAGGTTTGCAACCATAATAACATAAAATAAAATGATGAGAGGCATATTTCGGATAGACTATGCAGTTGTGCTGAGTGGAATTGGTGGGGGGGGGGGGGGGGGGTATGTAAAATATTATGACGCGGGACATTGAGGATAATGATTTCCGAATGACATCCGATGTCATGTGCTTAATAAAATAAGGCTGGTGAGAAACTGGGGTTCAGGATGAAGACTTGAAGCAGTTACAATTACGCCCACTCTGAAGCAGTTACAATTCCACCCTATCTGAAGCTATTACAATTGTTGTGGAACCGTGGTTTTTGCCACCATGCGCTGATGTTGTAAGTTTTGATCAATCAATGATTTGGAACTCTTCGTTTGAAAGAGTATTTGTGTAATTCTGTACCAGCATCAGGGATCAGGGTGTGGACGTGTTTGCTGATGAGGCTGAAGTCCACCTTTATCGCCGTGTTTTGAGCTGAACTTTAATCGGGGTATGTTCACTCATTGTTAGGACCTATAAACTCAATCACTCGGATTGGCTTGAAGCAGAATCGGGAGATCAGCGCCAGGTAGGAACAAAAACTATATGGGGCAACAGCATTGCGAGTTCATAGGAAAACCTTCCATTGTAGTATTTTCTGAAGGTGCTCAACCGTGTCTCTGGAATAATGTTTCAATAATAGGTCTGCAAGGAAATAGATCTTTGTTTAACAATACGTATGTCTCAAAATTCAAAACTAAACTTCCTCGAGTTATCTCAGCAACCGCTGATAATAATTTTCAATCCCTTGGTCACAGTTATGAGCAAGTTTTAAATCTTGACACCTTTCCTGCTGACATGCAGGACCTGACTGTGTCAACGGGTCGTCGTTGACAATGCCGGTGAACAATGACTGTTGGTGGGTTAATGTGGACAAAGCCCGTGAATGAGAACAACAGCTATAAACAATGTGTTATATTCTCGGTCTTGCTGCATAATGTCCTTAACAACAATAATCCAAGAGACGCACTCGAATCAGATTTATTTCTCAATGTCTTGACGCCAGGAATATCGCAGATACAATTCATATGCGCATTATAAGGATCAACTGAAGTATCGCAGTGTGCAAGAGGAAAGAGTATTTCAAAATATTCAGCGTTCATCTGAGTAGGGGCCCGCGCCCACTGTGCGGCAACCTTGTTCCTGGACGTAGACAAAGACATAAAAAACATGTGATGGAGGAGGCCATTCGGCCCTTCGAGCCAGCACCGCCATTCATTGTGATCATGGCTGATCGTCCCCTATCAATAACCCGTGCCTGCCTACTCCCCATATCCCTTGGCTCGCCCCACTAAGCCCCAGAGCTCTATCGAACTACGCCTTAAATCCATCCAATGACTTGGGCTCCACTGCCGTCTGTGGCAGGGAATTCCATAAATTCACAACTCTATGGGTGAAAAAGTTTTTTCTCACCTCAGTCTTAAATGACCTCCCCTTTATTCTAAGACGGTGGCCCCTGGTTCTGGACTCACCCAACATTGGGAAAAATTTTCCTGCATCTAGCTTGTCCAGTCCTTTTATACTTGTATATGTTTCTATAAGAATCCCCCCTCATCCTCCTAAACTCCAGTGAATACAAGCCTAGAATTTTCAATCTTTCCTCATATGACAGTCCCGCCATCCCAGGGATCAATCTCGTGAACTACGCTGCACTGACTCAATCACAAGGATGTCCTTCCTCAAAATAGGAGATCAAACCTGTACACAATGCTCTAGATGTGGTCTCACCAGAGACTATACAACTGCAGAAGAACCTCTTTACTCCTATACTGAAGTCCTCTTGTTATGAAGGCTTGCTGTCTAGTAATGAATGCGGCCAATATTGTTTCGCACCGCAAAACGTGGCAATCTACACTTTTGCAATAAAAGGAGAAAGCTAATGGAATGTAAGCCTTTATGTTGTTGAAGAAATTCAATAAAAGGAGACCATATTTTGGAAAATTTATCTGGTTTGTCAGTCAAAAGAAACCTATTTTTTTCTAAATGTAGTGTCTCGGTCATTTCTGTAATCCACATCTTCACTGTGGGGGACTGTTATCTTTTTGTAGAATTTAAGTTTGTTTTTTCGCAGTTATTAAACCATAGTCAAGGAAGCGTCTTTGGGATATCGTAAACTTAGGGCAGGCCTCGGACATTCCTAATATTATTAATTTTGTGTGTTTTAGAAATGATATTGAATATTCCCTTCCAGAAGATTTGTATTTTATACAGGAAACAAAAGAATGAGTTAGGGTGGCTTCTTGGAAGTGACATTTATCACAGAGAGGAGAAACATTTGGGAAGATCTTGTTCAATTTGGTCTTACAGTGGTACAACCTATGCAATACTTTAAATTGTATCAGGCAATGCCTGGCATTTAAAGAACAGCAGTGTATGTATAGTAGGCTTTCCTCCCATATATCTTTCGAAATGGGTAAACCCAGCTCGTCTACCTATGCTCGCCTATAAATCTCAGAAGGTGTGATGGCAATATTTAGAAGAGTGTTATAAATGTAAGATCTCAACTTACTTATATCGGCATGTCTATTCAGACAATCGTCTAATATATATGGACCCACAAGAGGACAGTCTTGTGTATATGTTTTCACATAATCTCGGATTTGAAGGTATCATTAACAAATATTGGCATTCAAGTGATATTTATCCTGTAGTTCTTGAAAAGAAGAGAGGGTCCCCTTCTCATAGAGGTCTCCCACAGTATTGAAGCCCAGGTTCTTCCATTGAGCAGACACCATATCTAAAGTATACGGTTTAAACGAGGGATTGTTTGCATTAGGAAGAAGGCGAGACATATTTCTCAATTTAATACTGCATTTCAGCTGTTTCCAGATATGGATACCACTATGTATTATCGGATTTTGCTCATACGTTGACTTATTCAAATGTATTGGAGATAGGAGGATCGAGCCCATACTAAAATGAAAACAATCTTCCCTCTCTATTTTTAACCAATTTACATGTTGATATGTATCTTTCAACATGAAAGTTATATTTTTAATATTTGGAACTGGTGACTGAGTAACTGGTGCAGGGGGCAGGGATTTAGATCCTTAGATCATTGGGATCTGTTTTGGAGGAAGATGGAACTGTACAAAAACGACGGATTGCATCTTAACAGTTGGGGGACCAGCATTCTGGCAGTCAGGTTTGCCACTGCTATACGGGTGGTTTTAAACTGAATAAGGGGGATGGTGTGTCAAATGGGATAGTCGAGGATAGAGTTAAAGGGAAAGATAGTAAAGGGATGGTTAATGACTCTAGAATTAACGGGAAAGGAAGGTCACAAAGGGATAGGAAAGTATGATCAAGTGTAATAGGGATCGATGTGAAAGTTGAGATGCGTAAGGAATTAAAAGTGTTGTATATGAATGCGCGAAGTATAAGAAGTCAAGTAGATGAGCTTGAGGCTCAGTTAGAGGTTGGTAGAAATGACATTGTGGGGATTACTGAGACGTGGCTGCAAGAGGATCGGGCCTGGGAACTTAATATGCAGGGTTATACATCTTATAGAAAGGACAGGCAGGTGGGCAGAGGAGGGGAGGTACCTCTGCTGGTGATGGATGGAATTCAGTCCCTTGCGAGGGAAGACATACGAACTGACGAGGTAGAGTCACTGTGGATTGAGTTGAGGAATTGTAAAGGCAAGAAGACACTAATTGGTGTTATTTACAGACCCTCAAATAGTGGCCCGGATGTAGGGTGTACGTTGCAGCAGGAGTTAAAACTGGCATGTAACAAAGGTAATGCCACTGTGGTGATGGGGAATTTCAATATGCAGGTAGACTGGGAATATCAGGCTGGTTCAGGACCCCAAGAATGAGAGTTTGTAGAATGCCTCCGCGATGGACTCTTAGAGCAGCTTGTAATGGAACCGACCAGAGAAAAGGCAATTCTGGATTTAGTGTTGTCCAATGAACCAGATATGGTAAGAGAACTCAAGGTAAAAGAACCGCTTGGAGGTAGTGATCATAATATGATTAGTTTTAATCTGCAATTTGAGAAGGAGAACGTTAAATCGGAAGTGGCAGTGATGCAATTGAACAAAGGGGATTATGAAGGCATGAGCTGGCCACGGTAGACTGGATAGAGCTCCTAGCAGGATTGACGGTGGAACAGCAATGGCAGGAATTTCTGGGCATAATCCGGAAGACACGGGATCATTTCATTCCTAAAAGGAAGAAAGATTCTAAGGGGTGTAGAAGGCAACCGTGGCAGACAAGAAATGTTAGGGATATAATAAAACTAAAAGAAAAGATGTATAAAACAGCAAAGAGTATCCGGAAGCCAGAGGATTGGGAACCTTTCATCGGACAACAGAAGGAGGCAAAACGGGCAATACGGGCTGAAAAGATGAAGTACGAAGGGAAGCTGTCCAGGAATATAAATAAGGACAGTAAATGCTTCTTTAGATATGTTAAGGGGAAAAGAGTAGCAAAGTCAAATGTGGGTCCCTAAAAGGCAGACACGGGTGAAATTATTATGGGCAACAAGAAAATGGCAGAAGAATTGAATAGGTACTTCGGATCTGTCTTCACTAACGAAGACACAAACAATCTCCCAGATGTACTTGAGGACAGAGGATCTAAGGGGGTAGAGGAACCGAAAGACATTTCATTAGGCGAGAAATAGTATTGGGTAGGCTAATGGGACTGAAGGATAATACATCCCCTGGGCCTGATGGTCTGCATCCCAGGGTCCTCAGGGAGGTGGCTCTAGAAATAGTGGACGCATTGGTGATCATTTTCCATTGTTCAATAGATTCAGGATCAGTCCCTGTGGATTGGAGGATAGCTAATGTTATCCCACTTTTCAAGAAAGGAGCGAGAGAGAATTACAGACCAATTAGCCTGACTTCAGTGGTGAGAAAGATGCGGAGGGATGTGGAGGGATGAACATTGTCCCACACCTCCCGACCCACAGACCGCGGAGGGTGGCCGTGGGAGGGTGGAGGCTGTCCCGAGCAATGCGCACCGTCGGACGCTTACAACTTGGTGCTTGGGTTCAGATTGCATAGTAACCTGTGGCTTGTGTGGTAAAATAACTTCTACGCTCCCGTCTCCCCTTCTCTCCCCCTTCTCTCTCCCCTCTTCTCTCTCTTCCCCCTCTCTCTCCCTTCTCTCTCTCCCCCTTTTCTCTCACCTGCTCTCTCTCCCCCTCCTCTCTCCCGCTCCTCTCTCTCTCCCCCCTCTCTCTCCCTCCTCTCCCTCCCCTTCTTTCTTTCTCTCCCCTCTTCTCTCTCTCCTCCTCTCTCTCTCTCTCTCCCCGCTCTCTCTCTCACTCTCTTCTCTCTTCTTATGGTCCGGAAGTCCGTCTGTTTTTTTCCTTTTTTTGTTTTCTTTTGTCCTGTTTTAGTTAGTTGTATTTAAGTTCTGTATATGTGTGTGTGTGGGGGGGGGGGGTGGGGGGTGCGGGGGGGGGGGGGGAGGGTGGAGAAACATGTTTTTGGTCTCTTCCTTCGGGTGGATGCGACTTTTTCTTGCCGTATCCTCGGTCTCCGTCTGCGCTGAGGCCTAATCGCGGAGCTGGCGGCCTCCAACTGGGATCAACCTCGAGGCTCCGGAGGCAGAGCCAGGACTTACTTACCATCGCGAAGCTGGCCGACTTCGGGAATGTGGTGGCGTTGCGGCGGCGATCCGACTTCGGAGCCTCGGATGCTAGGCCGCGGGCCCAGTGGATGAAATCGTCGGGAGCTCGCAGGTCACAGGTTGGTGACTTGTTTTTCCGGCGCTCCCGCAACAAATGCTTCGGCCGCTGGACTGGAGGGCGGCAGCTTTGGCAGCTTCGACCGCCCCGGGCCGCGGAGATTCAACTGGCCCGTTCGCGGAGCTTGGATTCAGCCGTGGGACTGACTTACATACCATCACCCGGCGGGGTCACAACTTCGGAGGCCTGGATCGCCTCAACGCAGAGGGGGAACAAGGAGGGAAGAGACAAGGACTTTAAGACTTTAGCCTTCCATCACAGTGAGGAGGTGCCTGGTGGACTCAAGTTGGTGGATGTTAAATCCGTGTTTATTGTGTGTTATGTTATTTTATGATTGCAAGGCACGAAATTTCGCTCAGACTGAAAAGTCTGAATAACAATGAAGAATACTTGATAGGATGCTTGATAGTTAATCTCTGTCTCCCCCTCCTCTCTCTCTCCCCATCTGTCGCACTTCTCCCTTCTCTCTCCCGCCTTCTCTCTTTCTCTCCCATCCTCGCTCCCTCTCCCTTCTCTCTCCCCCATCTCTCCCTTCTCTCTCTCCCTTCTCTCCCCTTCTCTCTCTCTCCCATTTACGCAGAGCGGCCATGGAAGTTGAGATAACTGGCACACAACAATAACACAAAATGCTGCAATGACTCAGTGGGACAGGCAGCATTTCTGGAGAGAAGGAATGGGTGACGTTTCGGGTCGAGACTCTTCAGACCCAGTCTTCAGGTGTGAATGGTCCCGACACGAAACGTCTGCCATTCCTTCTCTCCAGAGATGTGATGTGCTCCGCTGAGTAACTCCAGCTTTTGTGTCCATCTTCAGTTAAAACAGTTTACAGATTCTGGTGTTTTGTGCGTGGGAGCTTGCTGTGTGCGTTCCGATAGAGAGTGGGGCTGTTCCGAATGATGTTCACCTTCGGCCGCTTACAACATTGTGCCTGGGTTCAGAATGCCCAGAAAAGTGGGTATGGGGTAGGTATCGGCTGTTCGGATCTAAGCGTTCCTGGGAGAAGTGTGAGAGGTTGAGGAGCATACTTAAGAAAAATATCAGGAGGGCAAAAAAGGGTGAGCATGGCGGCACTTAAGGATAACCGAAATAGATTTTACGTATATTAAAGAGAAAAGTGTCACTGGAGAGTGAAAGGATTAGTGGTCATCGTGTAGAGCTGCAGGACATGGGCGAGGTCTTCAATTATAATTTCTCCTTTGTATTTACCATGGAGAAAGACTTAAAGATTTGAGTGCAGTTACATTACCGTCGAGGTGGCGCTGGGTGTCCTCAGCCGTATGACGATAAGTAAATATCTAGGTCCTGTGATTAGATGTATCGAAGGCCACTGTTAAAAGTTAGAGAATAACTTGCAGGAGCCCTGTCTGAGATATGTGAATCATTGTTAACCGCAAGTGAAGTGCTGAACACTTGAGGGCAGATAATGCTGTGCTTCTGTTTTACAAATGTTGCAAAGAAAACCTGATAACAGTAGACGAGGAACCACGAAATGTATAAAGTATGGAGTAGTAAGCGTAATGTTTGTGGTAAAACAGTTACGGAGGAGGATATAAAGTGGGAATATGTATGTGTATTTGAAAAGACAGATATTGGTTATATTCAGCAGTGTTTTATCTTTGGAGGTCGTCTTTCACATATGGTTCTTTTTAAGATGTAACTGAGAAGGTTGATGAGGTCGGAGCCGGAGACGGAGTCTATACATATTTCAGCCTATAAGATTCCCTGTAGTAGGTTAGGTCGTATGGGGTCGTCACGGAGATGCCTAACTGGATGCAGAATTGGCTTAATGGCTGCAAGCAGAGTGATGGTGGAAGATTTTTTTCACGGGTTGGAGGTCTGTGAATGGGGCGCCACTTGAGGTTCGTGTTGTGCCCATTGCTGTCTCATCTGAATAAATAATTTCAATGGGGATGTCAAGGTATGATAATGGGGCTGTCAACTGAGGCGACTTTTTAGGCGACTGCAGGAGATTATGCAGTCGACACATGGTCCACAAATGCTCGCGGGTTGTTGCCAGGGAGTCGCCTTCATGGACGCGAGGAGTTCTCGAATTCTGTGAACTAGTCACGCTCTCATTATATTTGCCGCAATTTTTTCAACATGTTGAAAAATTTGCGACGAGGAGAATGAAGCCGCAATGGAGAGTAGCGAGAATTCTCGTGCCGTAGGTGGGTCACCAGGCGATCCTTGTGGGATGCCAGGAAGTCGAAGGTTCTCGTAGGTTCTCGTAGGTTGCAGCCGGTGCTGACCGGTGAATTGGCTCATTGGGGAAAACGTAATGTCCGCCAAGCTTCACAGCCGTGTATCTCTGGCTTCTTAAAAGTTGTCTCCACTCCTCCCCGCCCCTTTTTTCCCTTTCTGCCCCTTCTCCGCCCTCTCCCCCTCCACCCCCTCTTTTAAAGGGCTTTGCGTAAACTGTGCTTTAGCCGTCTTAATTATCGCGCCAAACTTCCTGCAGTGTTTGTCTGTATCACCTTGGCTTTGCACCGAGTGAATTTCACTCAGGCAGCGCTCCCCCCGCTTACCCTGTCCCACGCCTCCATAATGGGTGAAGGAAGCTATGTGTATATGTTCTGTGTATTACCTCCAGGTTTGGTTTCAGTAATTCAAATCATAAAGTCATAGACCCCTCGGCTCAAGATGCCCCATCTGCACTGGTCCCATCAGCCTGCATTTGGTCCATACCCTTCTAAACCTTCCTGATCCGGGCACCTGTGCAAATATGTTTTAAATGTTATGGTATCATCTGCCTCAAGTACCTCCTCTGGAAGTTCCATATGTCCAACACGCTCTGTGTGAAAATGTTCACCCCCAGATTCCTATTAAATCTTTCTACTTCAATCTATGTTCTCTTGTTCTTCATTTCCTTACTCTGGGTCTAAGACCACTATCCACTCCCATCACGAATTTATGCACCTCAATATGATCATCCCTTGTCCTAATGCGCTCCAAAGTGTAAAGTCCTGACATGCTCAACCTCTCCATGTAATTCAGGCCCTTGAGTCCAGGCAACATGCTCTTAAATCTTATCCGCAACCTTTGCAGTTTGGTAACATCTTTCCTATAAAAGGTTGTCCAGAACTGAACTCACTACTTTCAATGTGACCTCGCCAAAGTCTTAGACACCTGTTACATGACGTCCCAACTTCTATACTCAATAATGGGATTGATGAGCCATGTCATTCACTGAGGTCCTGTCCTGCTTTGACTTCCCAAGAAACAACACCTTGTGCTTATCTGTATGAAACTCCATTCAACGTTCCACAGCCAACAGATGAAGACCCCTTTGCAACATTTGATAACCATCGTACTGATCATGCCTTGTGTACTCATCCAAATCTCTGATATCAATCACGATCAGCAATGGGGCCAGCAACGATTCCCGTGGAACATCACAAATCACAGGCTTGCAGTCTGAAAAACAAACCTCCACGATCACCCGTTGCTTCCTTTCACGGTCAATTCTCTATCCAGTCAGCTTGCTCGTCCTGGATCACTTGCGATACAACCTTTAAAAGCGGCCTATCATGCGGAACAATACCAAAAGCCTTCAAGTCCATATAAGTAACGTTTACGGCTTTTCCCTTATCAATCTTTTACGTTACTTTAGGAAATTCAATCTGATTTTTGAGATATGATCTCCGACGTAGAAAACTATGGTAACTATCCGCAATTCGCCCAAATGCCTTCTAGGTATATCGTTCCCCTCAACTTTCTCCAGTAAACAGACGTTAGGTTCACTGGTCTATATTACCAATGGATTACCTTGCAGCCCCTCTTAAATGCAGGTACAGCATAGCTTGTCATTTCCGTTTTCAGTTATTTTGGTGAGTAACGTCCTCAATTGCCAGAGTAGAGATCTTTCTGAGCCTTCGTTACGGAGAGTTGCACATTTTTATCGCCCTCTGGTCACTGCGGGGTCTGTGATCCGGGGATAATTTGCAGCAGAATGAGAGAAAGAGGAAAGGATACATTGAGGATTTCGGATTTGCACTATAGATTGCATTTTGCACATATTTGAACTATTTAATGAGAACTAACTAGTTGGGACTATAGGGTATGTGAGTATGAAATTTACACAATTTATTGACCACTGTACGATGATGTTTGTTTGAACTACAGCTGCTAGAAAATCAAAGGTAGACAAAAACGACGCGTGACTTTTGGGGCCAGTTTTTTGGGCATGACATTTTTTGTAATATTGCTGCGAAAGAAGATCTGAAGGAACAAGGAAAATGCCGTCATGCTACAAACACTCAGCGGTTTGAGCAGCAGTTGATTACAATCCCAGTTCTGATAATGGATCATCCACCATTGCACTTCCACTGTTTTCTGTATTAACTATTTTAATTAATAAAGAAAACACCCATTGTCTTTATTACACTGCAGTTAATTGTACTTGGCCAGATCACACGCAACGGTAAGATTCGCAAATAAGTTCGATCTATATGCTTGAGGCTGTTTAAAGGTAGGGAGAGATCACCTGTCCACAGCTGGGATAGTTCAGGACCAGACGTAGTACCATTTAATGCAGAATTGTTTATCTTGGGTATGATAATAGAAAATGTTTGCAAGATAGCAGGATAATCCCTCTTTGTTGAGGATGAATCAGTTGGAGAGCTGAGTGCTGACAGGAACAGATGTTTGGTCAACAGTTCAATAGCTCAATATGCAACTGTACGGCAATTTTTTTTCTCAGTGAAACTCATATTACACATGCAGCATCGCAATTTTCAAAGTTCAAATCCATTCTGCCCGCGAGGTCGATGACCTGGTGCAGTTCCTGTGAACAGACTTCCCTCTCCTCACGCATCCTTGTGTCCTGCGGAGCGCCTCCACCTACCTTGGAGGCGCTGTTGGCATGAACCCAGTTCACTCTCCTACTGGGCCACTCCTCGTGCCTGACGTCTCCAGCTCTCTCCCGGTAACGCCGTCCGATTAACCTTTGGGCCGGTTTGGGCAGCGACCTATAGAGATGAGACGGGTGATTCACCTGTGAAGTGAGACTGGTGGTGGTACTGCAGACAGATACCTGACAACATGGAGTCCCTGCAGAGTCCAGGCCTGGGATATAATCTTTCTATTCTGTAACGGAAACTCCAGGAATGAGCTGGAATGTGCCATGGGAGCAGTGGGGACTTCAGTGTCCAGCAGAGTTTGGACGTTTGCAGTTGACCCATGAAATGGTTTATTTCCATTTCCAGCGTGTGGGGAATTTGGCAATGGATAACATGGTGGTGTGCAAGCTATTGTCCTGGATGGCAGGGTTGTGGAAGGGATACGGCCAATAATTCCCATCAGTAGGTAGTTTCCCTTATTTTCTGTGAGTTGAAGTCTCCAAACAGGTGAGGTGTGGATGTTGGGGATTGACCGTATTTGGTCTGGAATAGTGATACGGTGATCCAGGGGGTTTGAATGCTTCAGGGATCTGGCGCAAATGATGAATTACTGTCTTGGATGGATCAGACACTTATGGGTGACAGGTGGTCAAGATAGTCTACTCCTGCTTTTATTTTAAGCTAATTTGCAGGGTGTACCTTGTTTGGTTGTGGTGTTTTCCACATCTCCGCTGCACAGTGATGCTGTTTGTTGGTTCACAAGGCAATGTCTTCCTTCACATTCAATTGTCACCTGATGGTTCTGTTAATATTGTTTATTCCAGAGCTACCATGTTTGGGAGCGCCTGTCGACATTATGGCTGAAGGAGGTAACTGGGGAGGTGATTCAGTGGCCTCCACATCAAAGGAAACAAAAGGTTTGCCGGCCTCCTGTGACATATATATGATGCCCTGACAGTGCGAGTGCATTGATAGAAGAAATGAGGTTCACACGGAAGTGGGAATTGGGAAGGGGGTAAGCCCAGATTGTTGACATTTACAGGGACAGCAGCGTAACATGTGGGCGGATGCAGGTATTGTCTGATAAATCAGCACTCTTTTTTGAAACACATGATTTGAGTTGTCGCGAAAGTTGTCAGAATATCAGAGTCCATGATCAGATTCTGCGCAGAAATGAACATTTGACAGGTCCCCCACCTGTCACTTTCTCGACACTAATCCCATTTATCAGCACATAGTTTGTCGCCTACTATCCATTTACAGTTAGAATGGACATCCAGGTGCTCCTACAACGTTGTGACAGAGTACCTGCCTCCAACAACACCTCCGGCAGTGTGCCCCAGATTGCAGCCATCACTGCTGAAATATTCTTTTTTTTTTTTTTTTTTTAATATTTTTATAGAAACAAAGTAATTACAAAGTACACTCTTATACAACGATAAAAAATATATAATATTAATAATAAATTGATACTGTTTATATTATTTGTAATATTATCAATTATACATATCAAGGTTAATTATTTTGTATAATTGGGAGTGTGTATAGTACATTCCTAATATTAGCAATATACTCATACTACTCATAATATCCATATTTCCTCTGATTTCAAAAATACAAGTCCCCCATGTTATAATTGTATAATACACAATATTAACCGAACTTCTATAATATTCATTATATTTTCATAATAATAAGAGTGTTTGTATTATTATTGACTTTATATTTCTAAATTATTATATAGTTGAAACTACACAATTTTATGTAATTAAAAATACAAGACATCAATAATATTTTCATACAAGTAATGATATCTATATTCGCATTAATATTAAAAATTTAATATAATGTGTTTCTATACTTTTTTTCTAATTAGGGATAGAAAAAATAAAGAATAGAAAATAGAAAAGAGAGTGTTGAAAGTTTGATGGAGATTGGAATATTACTCATTAATCCGTCCTTGGAGATATATTCATGATTTATTATATATATTTCTTCATCCATTCAGATATTCAGGCCTCAGTCAAGTCTTCGCGCCGAACCGTTATGACCCTGTAAATATTTAATATATGGAGACCAAATCTCTCTGAAGAGATCTAACCTATCCATAAGGACAAGCCTCAATCTCTCCAAGTGAAGTGTCTCCGACATTTCTGTATTCCACATTTTAATTGTTGGGGATGCAGGGCCTTTCCAAAATTTTAGTATTAATTTTTTCCCAATTATTAGACAATAGTCGATAAAAATTCTTTGGTTCATTGTAATTAGTTGGTCCGTTTCAAGTATTCCAAGTATTATTAACTTTGGATCAGAAATCATAGTAATATTAATAACATTCGAAATTATCTTAAATATTTCGTTCCAATATTCTACAATCTTTATACAATTAGTGAATGAATGTGACAAATTTGCTTCTGAGATTTGACATTTATCACATATAGGCGATAATTTTGGAAATATATTATGTAATTTAGATTTGGAGTAATGTAGTCTATGTAGAATTTTCAACTGTATAAGAACATGTTTAGCATTTAACGAACAATGATGTATGTGTTGTAAGCTTTCGTCCCATATTTCTGAGCTTATTATTTGACCTAATTCATTCTCCCAAATCTGTCTATGTGTTTCCGTTGATAGGATATCACTTTCCAATAAAATATTATAAATATATGATATCATTTTTTCTGTATTTGGATGTTTATTCAAGCATTCATCTAAAATTTCAGTCTTTCTATTTCTAAGTTCTTGTGTATTTGCAGAGATATAGTTTCTGATTTGTAAATATCTAAAATATTCATTGTTATGTAGTCCATAAGTTTGTTGTAACTCTTGAAATGAAAGAAAAGAGCTTTCCTTATAAAGATCCCCTATGTTTAAAATTCCTTTATTTTTCCATTGTAAAAATGCCTTATCCATCGTTGAAGGTTTAAACGTAAAATTGTTGGCAATGGTAAGACCTAACGGTATAGATTTTAATTTTAATGTTTTCTTTATTTGTTTCCAAATGCGGATTCCGTTTTCTATTATCGGGTTTTCACTATAAATTTTCTTAGTTACGTTAGTATTAGCAAATATTATAGAACTAATTTCAAATGGAGAACAATCTTCTTTTTCCATTTTTAACCAGTTTGGTTTGTTATCTATTTCTTCTAGCCAAAAATTCATATTTTTGATATTAACTGCCCAGTAATAAAACATAAAATTTGGTAATGCTAATCCCCCATTTATTTTAGCTTTACATAAGTGTTTTTTATTTATTCTGTGGTTCTTATAATCCCAAATAAAGTTAGTAACTAGGGAGTCTAATTTTTTGAAAACATTTTTTAGGGAGATATATCGGGATTAATTGAAATAAATATAATAATTGTGGGAAAAAAATCATTTTTATCGCGTTGATTTTACCTAACATTGAAATAGGTAAACTTTTCCAGTATAAAATATTCTTATTTAATTTGTTCAGTAATAACGGGAAGTTAGATTTAAATAAAGAATCAAATCTTTTTGTAACGAAAATGCCAAGATATTTAATATTTTCATTTGTTATCTTGAAAGGAAATTGTTGTAATATCTGTAAATTATTCATCGTTATTGGCATAAGTTCACTTTTATTCCAATTGATACTGTATCCTGAGATTAATCCAAATTTCGTTATTAGTTTTAACAAATTTCGGATACTTATTTCCGGTTCAGTGATATAAAGTAATACATCGTCCGCATATAAGGAGATTTTATTCTTAGTATCTTTAGTATCATATCCATGTATTTCCGGATGTAATCTCACCCTTTGGGCGAGAGGTTCTATTGCTAGCGCGAACAATAAAGGTGATAGAGGACAGCCGTGTCTACAACCTCGAGATAAACTAAATTTAGTAGATAACATACGGTTTGTTGTTATTCTAGCTGTTGGGTTTGCATATAACAATTTAATCCAAGTAGTAAACTTCTCACCGAGCTTGAAAGCTTCCATCACCGAAAATAAATAAGGCCATCCCACTTGGTCAAAAGCTTTTTCTGCATCCAGCGAGATAACTACTAAATCTTTTTTATCACTTCTTTTCGAATATATAATATTAAATAACCGTCTTAGATTATATGAGGAATATCTTTTAGGTATAAATCCTGTTTGATCGGGATGAATTAATTCATTGACAACTGTACTTAATCTTTGTGCTAATATTTTTGTTAGAATCTTTTGATCCGTATTTAATAGAGCTATTGCTCTATATGATCCTGGTTCATCCAAGTCTTTATTTATTTTAGGTATAAGTGTTATAATAGACTCGTTCAGCGTATCTGGTAATTTCTGTTGTGTATATATCTGTTCATATAATGATTTCAAATATGGGACCATATGATCATGAAAAATTTTATAAAATTCCGAGCCTATACCATCCGGTCCCGGTGTTTTACCATTTTTTAATGATCTAATAGATTCTTGGATTTCTTTTATTGAAATATCAGCATTTAATAATTCTTTATTTTGTAAATCCAATCCTTTTAAGTTACATATTTTTAAAAAGGCATCTATTTCTGTTTTATTTACTGTCGCTTTAGCAGTATATAGATTTTTATAATATTGCATAAATCTTTCATTAATATCTTTAGGTTGTATTAATAAATCACCATTTTGTGATTTAATCCTATGTATAATTTTTTCAGCTTCAATTTTCCTTAATTGTCGAGCTAATAATTTTTGGGGTTTGTCTCCAAATTCAAACTGTAATTGTTTAGTATGTTGATAAAATTTTAAAACTTGATCAGTATATATTTTATTTAATTTATATTTCAATGCTACAATTTTATTATGTATTATTATATCTGGTTTTGTTGCATTCTGTATATCTAATTGTTTAATCTCCCTTTCCAAGTCCTGTTGTTCCTTCCGAATCTTTTTATTATGGAATGCTTGTGAAGAAATCATAATTTCTCGAAGATATGCTTTAAATGTTTCCCATAATAAAGAGCGAGATATTTCTGGTTGATCATTTATTTCAAAAAAAATCTTAATTTGAGTTATAATATATTCCTGAGTGGTTTTATTTTTTAAAATTTGTGGATTAAGTTTCCATTGTCCACAATTTTCTGTTTTACCATTTATTTTAATTTTAAATGTTAATGGTGCATGATCTGAGATTATAATATTATGATATTTGGGTTCGTAAGTAAGTGAGATAAGCTTTGCATCTACCAGAAAATAATCTATTCTTGAGTAGGTTTTATGTACTGGTGAGTAAAAAGAGTATTCTCGACCAGTAGGGTTTTCTATTCTCCAAACATCTTTAATATTAGTCGTTTGAATATATGCATTTAATAAATCACTAGAATGTGATTTAGTTTTTCTTTGTTTTGAAGATCTGTCTAGGTAAGGGTCTAATGTACAATTAAAATCTCTTCCAATTATCAAATTATAATGTGTTAATTCCGGAATATTGTTAAGTACTTTCTTAAAAAACAAAGGGCTATCAAAATTTGGTCCATATATATTAACGAAAATCATTTTTTCTGTGTTTATTTCTCCTATCACAATAATGTATCTACCATCTTTATCAGATATAGTTGATGTATGCTTAAATAAAGTACCTTTACGAAATAATATTGCTACACCTCTTGATTTATGCGTAAAAGAAGAATGATATATTTTGTCTATCCATTTAGCTTTCAACCTGTTTTCAGCGTCATTTTTTAAGTGGGTTTCTTGAATATAAATTACGTCAGCTTTAATTGCCTTTAAATGTGTCAATATTTTTCCTCTCTTTATTGGTTCATTAATACCTTTAACGTTCCAACTGCAAAATGTTAATCCCTCATTCCCCGTATTTCTTTTTAAGTCTTGCATTTTAAGTTTGTGGGAATCTGCAATAGAGTCTATGGGTCAGCGCAGTAGACCTAACCTTACACCCGAACACCGAATAGATGAATTTTAGATCTCTTTTATGTACCTCACGAATATATCTCCATTGGTCCAATGTGTAACTCCATTCAAACTGAAAAATACAATAGATATAAAAGGATAGTAAAGAATAGTTAAATAAATTAATAGTTTGTGTAAAGAAAGAAAAAAACTACAAATAAAGTATTTGTAGTTTGTGTTAGCCATATTAACTTGGCTATCCATCTAAGGACTTCCGGCATTGTTGTTATTAACTTGGCCAGCTCCTAGATTTGAGGAATTATTATTCCATCATAATATTTTAACTGGGGTATAATATTAAAGGAAAGAAAAAAGTGGTGGTAATCGTCATATAAGGGTATCTATATCTAAAATTAACTTAGAAATCTAAGCAGTATTAAACATAAAGAATATAATTTAAAGTATTTCTTTCATATTCTACTCCAAAATATTTCATCCAGAGATAAAATATTTTGGAGTAGTTTAGCAGTGAATTCTCGAAGATCTTCGTGTTTCTCGCGACCTTCAGGAATCCCTGCGATCCTCAGCTTCTGTCTTCTCTGATAGCCTTCTAGCTGAGTACATTTCTCTGTTGTTTTAGTCAGCAAAGTCATTAGACGTTCATGTTCTGTTATCAGCTTTGCTGTAGACACAGTACTTGCCTCCGCTATCTGTTCAAGGTTCTTCATGCCAGCCACCTGTTGTTCCAGCACATTCTCAATAGGATTAATCTTATTTTGAAAGTCTTTTTTAACCTTTTCAAGTTTTTTTCCATCTTACTTTCCATATGATTAAGCATTTCAATGAGTTCATACTTCAAATCTTCCGATACTTTCTTGACCTTTTTTTCAATTTTTAACATTGTTTCTTTTTGAAATTCATTCAGTTGATTTTTCATCTGATCCATCTGATTGTTCATTTGACATATTTCTTCCTTTATTTCTTCCTTTATACCTTTCATTTCTTCCTTTAATTCTAGCTTTAAAACAGCCATCTGTTGAGATATAAAAGTTTTCAAATCCTCACCTTCCGCTTTTGTGCCTGTTTTCTTGGAAACATCTTCCATGGAGCTGGTCCTACTCGAATCCGAGGCTTCACCTCGGCCTTCTGCCGGTTTCTGTCGGGTTGAACGAGTTTTACCCTTGTCGGTAGGGCTCCGTGTCGTCGACATAGTTAGTCGCGCGGCTGATGACGTCACTTGGCACAGTCGGTATAGAAACGGCAGGTAGTGTGTAGCAGACAGCCGGTAAGTCTTTTAAAACCCCGTTTTTTCCCGATTTTTTACGGAGCTGGCTGGCGCTATCCTCTAGGGCGCCATAGCGCCACCGGACGTCGCAAATTTGTTTCTCTTGGGTTTATGAACAAATGTTTACACAAAATGTATTGTATTGGTTGTAAAGTGTTTGCAAATTTGTTTCTCTTGGGTTTTAAAATGGTTGCAACAGTTTTCGGTTGAATAAAGCGTGAATAAACATTTTTTTAGATCCGAAATGCGTTTAATTTAAAAATTGGAGCTCATTCTGAGATTTTCGGTTGGTTGCAAGATGGCGCCGATGGCGTCATTTCCGGTTAGCGGCATACTGGCGCCGATGATGTCATTTCTGGTTCGTGGCAAGCAGCGGGTTGGCGGCGAGTGCAGGCGCTGCAGAATAATTCATGACTTTACTGCTCTATGGTGAGTGTGTTTGTTAAATGTCATTTTGCTTCAGCAGCAGCAGCAACCTGTACAGCAGGCTTTAAAGATGTGTTTTATACACTCTATATTCAACACCTTCTGTAGTTACTTGGCATTTTAGTATTGGGTGTGTGAGTGTGAGTGAATGTGTGAGTGTGAAGTGTTTGCAAATTTGTTTCTCTTGGATTTAAAAAAAATGTTTACACATTGTATTGTATTGGTTGTAAACTGTTTGCAAATTTGTTTCTATTGGGTTTTAAAATGGTTGCAACAGTTTTTGGATAAATAAAGCGTGAATAAACATTTTATTTGATCAGAACTGTTTGATTTCAAAATTGGCGCTCATTCTGTGATTTTCGGTTGGCTGCAAGATGGCGCCGATGACGTCATTCCCAGTTAGCAGCATACTGGCGCCGCTGACGTCATTTCCGGTTTGTGCCAAGCAGCGGGTTGGCGGCGAGTGCAGGCGCTGCTGAATAATTCATGACTTCACTGCTCTGTCTATGGTGAGTGTGTTTGTTAAATGTTATTTTGCTTCAGCAGCAGCAGCCTGTATAGCAGGCTTTGAAGATTTGTTTTACACACTGTGTATTCAACATCTCCTGAAGTTACTTGGCATTTTAGAATTGGGTGTGTGAGTGTGTGAGTGAATGTGTGAGAGTGTGTGAGTGAATGTGTGAGTGTGAATGTGTGTGTGTGAATGTGTGTGTGAATGTGTGTGTGAATGTGTGTGTGAATGTGTGTGTGTGAGTGAATGTGTGATTGTGTGTGTGTGAATGTGTATGTGTGAGTGAATGTGATTGTGTGTGTGAGTGTGAATGTGCGAGTGAATGGGTGTGTGTGAGCATAAGTGAATGTGTGAGTGTGTGAATGTGTATGTGTGAGTGAATGTGTGAGTCTATGTGTATGTGAGCGAGTGTGAATGTGTGTGTGATTGTGAATGTGTGAATGAGTGTGTGTGTAAGTGAATGTGAGCGTGTGTGTATGTGTGAGTGTATGTGTGAATGTGAGTGAGTGAGTGTGTGTGAGAGTAAATGTGAGTGAATGTGTGTGTAGGGCCGAATGGCCTACTCCTGCACCAATTTCCTAGGTTTCTATGAGTGTGAATGTGTGAGTGTGAGTGTGTGTGTGTGTGTGTGTGTGTGTGTGTGTGTGTGTGTGTGTGTGTGTGTGTGTGTGTGTGTATAACAAATAGCACAAATAATATAGTATTTTGTAGTTCAGAGCTTATATGCTATGTGTAATAGCCTGATGGCTGTCAGGAAGAAGCTATTCCTCAATGTAGATGTTACAGTTTTCAGTTTACAAAAATCAGACGAGACTCCAGAAGTCGGTCATCAGCCAGTCCACAAGCCGTGAGTCAGTCAGTCCGTCCAAAGGCCATGAGTTAATCCCAAGGCAGTGAGTGAGTCCAGAGGTCATGAGTAAGTCGCTCACTGCCTTCCCCCCTCCACTGACATCCCCCATCTCAAGATGCTGCCCTCCACCTGGCTATAGGATGCGCTCCCTACTGAAACCGCCCACATCCTCCACTGGAGGACTCCCCCCTTCTCATTAGCTTAAGCTCACGAGAGCCCCCGCCTGAAGCTGTGCCCCTCCCTTGGCTGCATCACGTTTACCACCCCCCACACCCCGCCTCAAAAAAATGTTTTGCACAAATTCTTCGGTGTTCATTAACAACTGAAATTGTCTTTTGGCTGCTTTTTCGACATCATGTCAGGAAAAGTTAGAGGTCAAGGTGATGTGGCTATTGCTGTAGCATCCTCTGGGATAGCAGCTATGTTAATGCCTGGTGGAAGAACCACACATTCTCGATTCAGGATACCCATCCAAGTGGCCGAGGATACATTCGGCAACATTGAGAAGAACTCTCAGACGGCACATTTCATGAGGCAAATGAAAGTGATTGTTTGGGATGAATGTCCAATGATTACGAGAGAAAGCTTTGAAGCGGTGGACAGAACTCTTCAAGATGTCTTCAGCAACACTAAGCCTTTCGGTTGAAAGATGAAATGCCAGGTTCAAGTGATTGTACCTGGCATTTGCAGCAGGCAGTGAAGAAAGCGAATGGTATGTTAGCTTTCATAGCAAAAGGATTTAAGTATAGGAGCAGGGATGTTCTACTTCAGTTGTATAGGGTCTTGGTGAGTCCACACCTGGAGTATTGCGTACAGTTCTGGTCTCCAAATCTGAGGAAGGACATTATTGCCATAGAGGGAGTGCAGAGAAGGTTCACCAGACTGATTCCTGGGATGTCAGGACTGTCTTATGAAGAAAGACTGGATAGACTCGGTTTATACTCTCTAGAATTTAGGAGATTGAGAGGGGATCTTATAGACAATTACAAAATTCTTAAGGGGTTGGACAGGCTAGATGCAGGAAGATTGTTCCCGATGTTGGGGAGGTCCAGGACAAGGGGTCACAGCTTAAGCATAAGGGGGAAATCCTTTAGGACCGAGATGAGAAGGACTTTTTTCACACAGAGAGTGGTGGGTCTCTGGAACTCTGTGCCACAGAGGGTAGTGGAGGCCAGTTCATTGGCTATATTTAAGAGGGAGTTAGATGTGGCCCTTGTGGCTAAGGGGATCAGAGGGTATGGAGAGAAGGCAGGTATGGGATATTGAGTTGGATGATCAGCCATGATCATATTGAATGGCGGTGCAGGCTCGAAGGGCCGAATGGCCTACTCCTGCACCTAATTTCTATGTTTCTATGTACTGCCAGGCCTCAATGACTGAGCTGCCAGCCCAAAAATCCATTAGGCCCACAAACTCCATACTAGCCCTCTGGAAACCAGTACTTCCGGCCCACAACACTCATACTAGCGCAACAGAAAGAGCCCCCTCCCCCACTGGCCAGCAATATTGGAATTGGTGGAGAGGTGGAATATTGCGTTGGGTGAGCAGCCCTCCCGTGTGATGCTGGGACCCAACGGGTCCCACTTTGTCAAGTGTTTCCTATAATACGGCGACCAAAATTGTACACCATACTCCAAAATTGGCCTGTGGCCAACTTCTACTGCAGGTGCCCTCGGGGACTTACCAGCAGGAGCGGGATCCCTCGCGGGGATCCCTGGAGGTGAGCTCCGACCGCCGGCCCTGCGTTCTGCGGTGCTTCTGGCTGCGGCGCGGCGGGAACTTTAAATCTTCGACCGCCGACCTGCGGCCTACACCAACCTGAAGCCACGGTCTCCAGTAGGGAAGCACCGATTCAGGACTTACCTGGACTTTATCTGAAATTTTGAACGCCCACAGCGGCAACTGCGGAGGGTTGAGGTCCCGACCACGGGAGAAAATGGAGGAGGACTGGTCAATGTTTGTGCCTTGCACCACAGTGATGAATGCTGTGGTGGATGTTTGTGTTAAAAAAATGTATTGTGTTTTCTGTGGTCTTTATCATTGTACCACTGCTGGCAAATTCATTTCACTTGCACTTCATGTGCAAGTGACGAATAAAACTGATATGATATGATGATATGATAATAGTAAGATTAAACGAGAACTTACCAGTTTGAAGTTTGATCTTTATTTTATGAGGAGTGACGTTGAGGGATTATGTGAAGAAGGCCCGCCAGGCGCATGCGCGTCATACTTAAAAGCAGCGGCGTGAAAACACAGAAACAAATAGCCGAAGTAACATAGTAAGGCTCGTAGAAGACTAGAACTACCAGATGATCTCTTAGATTATGAGGGTAGGAGCGGAGGGCACGTAATCCCTCAACGTCACTCCTCATAAAATAAAGATCAAACTTCAAACTGGTAAGTACTCATTTAATCTTACTATTTTACTTCGGAGTCACGTGAGTGACTACGTGAAGATTTCAAAGCTCTGTGTTTGCATGCCGCAGATGCACTCCATACGGCAAGCTGCTTCGGTTGACACAGTAGTACAATAAAGAAGATCTTGAACATTGCATGAATAATTCAATAACGATTTTAATAATAACAAACAGAGTAATGACCCCTCTGACCCAGGGGGAAATTACAAACAATAAGTGATATGACAAAGCAATAAAATTAAAGGGGACCCAAAACGTGGCTCTGCCTGAACTGGTTTATCGTAAAACCGAGAAAAAGTTGCCTCTCTAGACCACCCTGCGGCCGCGAGGATTTGATCTAGTGGCACGTCCTGAGCCTTCGCCGCGGATGTAGATGCCGCCCTGGTGGAGTGAGATTTAAACACATCAGTGTCGATGCCCGCAGAACTGAGCACCTGTTTCAACCATCTAGAAATAGTTTGCACGGACACGTGCTTATATGGCTTTTTGTGACTAATGAGAAGTCCTAACTCCGAACCTCTCAGACTCCTGGTTAACTCAACATATTGGGTTAAATGTTTAACGACACATAACAGTTGGTCACCAGGATATGCTTTAAACATCACCTTGATTCCAGACCTGCCTGGTCTACTTTGTTTGAGTGAATCACAGACATAAAATGTAACATCATCTTGAGAAAAATGCATATAATCTATTCTTAACAAGTGCAATGTTTGGACACGTGCTGAAACCAACGCCATTAACATAACCACTTTAAGAGTCAATTTTTGCAAAGATAATGACGCAATTGGAGCCCATTGCCGCAGCAGTGTGAGAACTATACTGACATCCCAGATTGCTGTATATTGGAAGACATTTAAAGACTGCATGGATGAACTACAAAAATTGTTCATCCCAGTTTGGCAAAAGAATAAATCGGGGAAGGTAGTGCATCCGTGGATAACAAGGGAAATCAGGGATAGTATCAAAGCAAAGGATGATGCGTACAAAGTAGCCAGAAAAAGCAGCATACCAGAGGACTGGGAGAAATTCAGAGACCAGCAGAGGAGGACAAAGGGCTTAATTAGGAAAGGAAAAATAGATTATGAAAGAAAACTGGCAGGGAACATAAAAACTGACTGCAAAAGTTTTTATAGATATGTGAAGAGAAAGAGGTTAGTTAAAACAAATGTAGGTCCCTTGCAGTC
This sequence comes from Okamejei kenojei, assembly GCA_035221665.1. NCBI lineage: Eukaryota > Metazoa > Chordata > Chondrichthyes > Rajiformes > Rajidae > Okamejei > Okamejei kenojei. The sequence goes on along the minus strand of JAVHYY010000109.1, from coordinate 392,412 downwards.
AGAAACAGGTGAGTGGATCATGGGGAACAAGGATATGGCGGACCAATTGAATAACTACTTTGGTTCCGTCTTCACTAAGGAAGACATAAATAATCTGCCTGAAATAGCAGGGACTGTGGGTCAAAGGAGGAATTGAGTGAAATCCAGGTCAGTCGGGAAGTGGTGTTGGGTAAATTGAATAGATTAAAGGCCGATAAATCCCCAGGGCCAGATAGGCTGCATCCCAGAGTACATAAGGAAGTAGCTCAGGAAATAGTGGATGCATTAGTGATAATCTTTCAAAACTCTTTAGATTCTGGAGTAGTTCCTGAGGATTGGCGGGTAGCAAATGTAACCCCTCTTTTTAAGAAGGGAGGGAGAGAGAAAACGGGGAATTACAGACCAGTTAGTCTAACATCGGTAGTGGGGAAACTGCTAGAGTCAGTTATTAAAGATGGGATAGCAGCACATTTGGAAAGTGGTGAAATCATTGGACAAAGTCAGCATGGATTTACAAAAGGTAAATCATGTCTGACGAATCTTGTGGAATTTTTCGAGGATGTAACTTGTAGCGTGGATAAGGGAGAACCAGTGGATGTGGTATATCTGGACTTCCAGAAGGCTTTCGACAAGGTCCCACATAAGAGATTAGTATACAAACTTAAAGCATACGGTATTAGGGGTTCAGTATTGATGTGGATAGAGAACTGGCTGGCAAACAGGAAGCAAAGAGTAGGAGTAAACGGGTCCTTTTCACAATGGCAGGCAGTAACTAGTGGGGTACCGCAGGGCTCAGTGCTGGGACCCCAGCTATTTACAATATATATTAATGATCTGGATGAGGGAATTGAAGGCAATATCTCCAAGTTTGCGGATGACACTAAGCTGGGGGCAGTGTACGCTGTGAGGAGGATGCTAGGAGACTGCAAGGTGACTTGGATAGGCTGGGTGAGTGGGCAAATGTTTGGCAGATGCAGTATAATGTGGATAAATGTGAGGTTATCCACTTTGGTGGCAAAAACAGGAAAGCAGACTATTATTTAAATGGTGGCCGATTAGGAAAAGGGGAGATGCAGCGAGACCTGGGTGTCATGGTACACCAGTCATTAAAAGTAGGCATGCAGGTGCAGCAGGCAGTGAAAAAAGCGAATGGTATGTTAGCTTTCATAGCAAAAGGATTTGAGTACAGGAGCAGGGAGGTTCTACTTCAGTTGTACAGGGTTTTGGTGAGACCACACCTGGAGTATTGCGTACAGTTTTGGTCTCCAAATCTGAGGAAGGACATTATTGCCATAGAGGGAGTGCAGAGAAGGTTCACCAGACTGATTCCTGGGATGTCAGGGCTGTCTTATGAAGAAAGACTGGATAGACTCGGTTTATACTCTCTGGAATTTAGGAGAGTGAGAGGGGATCTTATAGAAACTTACAACATTCTTAAGGGTTGGACAGGTAAGATGCAGGAAGATTGTTCCCGATGTTGGGGAAGACCAGGACAAGGGGTCACAGCTTAAGGATAAGGGGGAAATCCTTTAAGACCGAGATGAGAAAGACTTTTTTCACACAGAGAGTGGTGAGTCTCTGGAACTCTCTGCCACAGAGGGTAGTTGAGGCCAGTTCATTGGCTATATTTAAGAGTGAGTTGGATGTGGCCCTTGTGGCTAAGGGGATCAGAGGGTATGGAGAGAAGGCAGGTACGGGATACTGAGTTGGATGATCAGCCATGATCATATTGAATGGCGGTGCAGGCTCGAAGGGCTGAATGGCCTACTCCTGCACCTAATTTCTATGTTTCTATATCTGGGTTGAGGGGGGTTTTTGTTAAAAATTCCTCTCATAAACCTGGATACCAATGGATGAGACCCAATAGGTTGTCGTGCTGAAGACTGCCCCAAATAAGAGGACAAAGCACTGCGTGCAGTGTTAATAGCACTATAACTAAGGTGCTCATCAAAATGCAAAGTAGCAAGGAACTCTAACACATCCCTTATACTAGCAGTATCATATGATATATTAGACAGTACACAGAAGCATTCCCATTTCTTAATGTGCACGAGGTATTGCTTTTTAGTGCTAGATCTCCACCCTGCAGTCATAACCTCCATGGTCCTGTTCGATAATCCAAGGCCTTGAAATGGTCTGGTCAGAACCTGTAGACCAACAAATTGATATGGTCATGTAATGGGTGACTTTCTCCTGTAACCGGATGCACCAACAAATGACTGCTGCTGGGAATGCGCATGAATGGCTGTGCCATCATTCTCGGTACCAATGGGAACCATGATTGTGTTGGCCAATCTGGGACCACCAAAACTCCTTTGGCGGAGTCCCCTCTATTTTAGTAAGACATTTTGAAATCAGGCAGAATGGAGGAAACGCATAAAAGAATGAGCGTCCCCAGTGTAACGAGAACGCATCCACAGCTACTGCACCTGGATCTGGCTCCCAGGAGACATATTGAGGCAACTGGTGATTCAGTCTGGATGCAAAGAGGTCAATATCTGGCAATCCAAATCTAGCAACAATGGTTTGAAATATGCTGACATTCAACATCCATTCTATATTGTCATTAAACTTTCTCGACCTAAGGTCTGCTACCACATTATCTATACCTGGTAGGTAGAGGGCCGAAACCCAGATGTCGTGTGAAATGCACCAATCCCAGATAGTATTAGCTAAATTATCACATAACACCGATCGAGTTCCTCCCATGTGATTGATATATGCCACAGCTGTGGTGTTGTCAATCTGGAGTTGAACATGGAAATCTGACATGGTGGAGAAATATACTTTTAGCCCATAAAAAGCACCCAATAACTCCAGGTAATTAATACCATGTGTGTGAAGAAGCAAGTCCTCTTGCTCAGTCCATCTACCCCCACAGCTAGACTCTGTGTCTGTAGCCCCCCCATCCGTGAGCACTAACATCAGTCTGTAAAATCACTGAAGGTTCGTCCACCAAAATGTAATTGGTGGCTTGGCTAACATTAACAATCCACCACAGCAATTCTGCCAGAGCCGTGGTAGGTAACTGTATAAGCCGATCAAAATGACCTGCATTCTGTTTCAATGCTTGTTCCCTTGCTCTTTGCAAATGTTGATAATGCAAAGGCCCGAACTGTACTGCAGGAAAGGCTGCTACCAATTTCCCAATAACCTTTGCAATGCCTCGGATGGAAGGATAAAGGGTTTGTGTAAGACGAATACAGACATTAACAATATCTATTACCTTGGCTGCTGGTAATGTAACTGTCATATGAACTGAATCCAGAATAAACCCCAAATACTCAACCTGCTGGGTTGGCTGTAACTTGGACTTAAGTGGATGGACCAAAAATCCCAATGATTCAAAGAGATTCTTGGTTGCTGTAACAGAAGCTGCAGCTGACTCTTTGGTGTTGCCAACAATTAAGATATCATCTAAATAGGCCATAACAATGTGATTGTGGGCCCTCAAGTGCCCTAGCACAGGTTTCACCAATTTAGAAAATAACCTAGGTGCAGAACTTAACCCATTAGGCAATGCTCTATATTGCCACAGCTGTCCCATCCAATTAAATTTCAAGTACCTCCGATAATCAACATGAATTGGCACCAAATAATAAGCATCTTGTAAATCAATGGTGGCCATATAACAACCCTGGGACATCAGCTGCTTTGCAGTAACAAATGTGTCCATTTTAAAATGCCTATAAAGAACGGAATTATTCAATTGAGTGAGATCCAGAATTACTCGACAACCACCATCTTTTTTGAGTCTGGGAAAAAGATTAGACACAAATTGTTGAGGATGATGAACTGCTTTTTCAATCACACCTTTACGGAACAAATTCTGAATCTCCACATTGGTTTGCTCAGTCTCCGGAACAGGAAACACCAACACTTTACTAGGCTTAGTCTGGAAAGGAGGATCTATCCCTGAGATAAACTCAATGGTGGACCCTGACACAGTATTTAGTATGAAGACATCAGACGTTATACAACACCACTCGTTATAAAAGAAATGTAACTGACCTCCAATAGCAGGTTGCACACCCGAATTTGTAACACAAAATCCCTGTACCTCTGTCGGTATTTTGGAAACCTGATGTCTGGCCGTGTTGGGGTTATAGGGAACCTGACGTGTTGGATACCCTCGTTGCCACCCTGGCCTCCCTCTGCTGGGCCCAGCACCCGGATCGGACCTGCGGTAAACGATCCCCGGCTTCCAAAGTGATGGACGAGATGCGGCCGGCTTCATTAGCCCCATAGTTTTCGCCTCCTCATCAATATCTCTAATTTGCTTGACCAGATCGGAGCCAAACAGGCGCCTGGACGTTGGTCGCCTTACAGAGTGCAGCAAATTTTTGGTTTAAAGTAGGCCTGATGGCAATTTTACGAATGCAGTTAATTTCGAAAAAGACGTTACAAATCATAGCTAACATATCCTTCTGTAATGGAGATAACATGGTCCCTCGGACCATGGTGCCAAATGCAGTGATCGTGGCCGCCACCAGTTTGAGGACGTGCTGATAACGAACCCCCTGCCCCCTCATGGAAGGACTCATGGGTGCCCATATTGCTGGGTTCACCATTGGCACTTTTAATGAAGCACAGTTAACAGGTGTTTTATATTTGCTGCTTGTCTCCTGCATGACAGATAGTTGCAGCTGGTGAGAAACTAAGTAATTTATATTAGTTGCGAGATATTCCTCCATGGCCTCACCTGTTCCCTCCGGAATAGCAAAAGACATTGCTATGTCCGGTACACCCGGAGCAAGGCTCTTGTGCTCTGGTGTTTGCACATAAACAGGGACACCAGACATAGGGTCAGCTGCATCCTGCCCCGCATCTCCCATTTGATATTCTAGGGAGGCATCCCCCAGTCCTATAACAGGCGCTGGAAGGAATTCATCACGGTGGTATTCCAGGTAATCCTCTTCACAGGATCCCTGCTGCTCAATTGTCTGATAAGTCACTGTGGCCTTAGCCCCTTGCTGTACCAAAAGCTGGAGCATGTGTTCCATCTGTTGCATTTTTCCCCACATCTCTTTAGCCCCTGGGGGAGAATCACCACCGTCATCTGAATCATCAGATAGTACTGGCCTGTTTGTTTTACTTGTGGCCTTGCTGTGCCTCTTAGCAGCCGCAGCCTGTTGAGTTTCAGGCACTGGCCTGGAAGCACTTTCCACTGGTGGTAACGGTGAAACGGCCCCCGGTATCGGAACCGGAGGTCAGGTTACTATCTCCCGACCCAATCGAGAATGCGGCTCATCGCTAGACACGCACTTGGAGTGCACTCTCCGCCCGGACCGGTCCATGTTGTAACTCCAACTGACTTTGTTTTACGGAGCTAAATAACCTGCAGGAAAAGTTGTTTAACACTTACCTGCAAAGTTTCTACTTACCCGCTGGTGGAGCTGTGCCCTTCAGACGTAATGACGCGCATGCGCCTGGCGGGCCTTCTTCACGTAGTCACTCACGTGACTCCGAAGTAAAGTCTGTCCCTTGTAATGGAGACAGAAAGATCAAGAAAGGGGAGAACGATGTCAGAGATGTTCCAAGTGAATTTCAGGACAGGGTGGAAGTTACTGGAAAAGTTAATGCAATCAGCAAGTTGTGTATGGGTGCAGGAGGCAGCCCCGATGCAGTGGGGAAAGAGTGGAGCAGTAGTGTATGTTTGGAATAAGGACTGTTTATTTATAACCAATGAAAATAAATGCATTGCTTGGGCAATGTAGATAAATGTGAGGTTATCCACTTTGGTGCCAAAAACAAGGGGGCAGATTATTATCTCAATGAGGTTAGGTTAGGTAAGGGGCAGGTACAGCGAAACCTGGGTGTCCTTGTCACTGAACGTTGGCGTGCAGGTACAGCAGCCAGTGAAGAAAGCTAATGGAATGTTGGCCTTCATAACAAGAGGATTTCAGTATAGGAGTAAAGAGGTTCTTCTGCAGTTGTATGGGGCTCTGGTGAGACCACATCTGGAGTATTGTGTACAGTTTTGATCTCCTAATTTGAGGAAGGACATCCGTGTGATTCAGGCAGTGCAGCGTAGGTTCACCAGATTGATCCCTGAGATGGCGGGACTGTCATATGAGGAAAGATTGAAAAGACTAAGCTTGTATTCACTGGAGTTTAGAAGGATGAGGGGGTATCTTATAGAAACATATAAAATTATAAAAGGACTGGACAAGCTCGAAGCAGGAAAAATGTTCCCAATGTTGGGCGAGTCCAGAACCAGGGGCCACAGTCTTAGAATAAAGGGAGGTCATTTAAGACTGAGGTGAGAAAAAACGTTTTCACCCAGAAAGTTGTGAATTTATGGAATTCCCTGCCATAGAGGGCAGTGGAGGCCAAGTCATTGGATGGATTTAAGAGAGAGTTAGATAGAGCTCTAGGGGCTAGTGGAATCAAGGGATATGGGGAGAAGGCAGGCACGGGTTATTGATAGGGGACGATCAGCCATGATCACAATAAATGGCGGTGCTGGCTCGAAGGGCCGAATGGCCTCCTCCTGCACCTATTTTCTATGTTTCTAAATGGTGCTGCCCATGGTTACACCTTTAACTGGAAGAAAGTAAAAGGGGTCAAAAGGAAAGATGTTGAGAGCGAGGACACGTTCCACCAGGTGGAGGAGAGTGTTAACTGAGGGGAACTGAATGGGTCTCTGGAGGAAGAATCCGGGGGCTCCAAGACCTTCCTAGTGGTGAATAAAAGTATAAAGGGACTGAAGGACCATGGTGAAGATGAGGGAATGGGGGTCTAGGAATTGAAAGTTATTGATGTGTTGAAGATTACGAGAGGTACCTCAGATGTAGGCCAGAAGGGAGGTGGCAGGGGAGAGGGGGGATTTGGGAAGGAGATAAAAAGGAGCAGTACAGGGCTGAGCAACTACAAGGTTGGAACCTGTGCAGGGGAGATTGCCCAAGGCAATGACACCCAAATCAACTCTTCCTCCCAGGTAGTTTCTCCTGCGACCACAGGTGGTGCTATACCCCTCACTCACGTCCATCCAGGGACAGCAAGATGCCCTTCCAGTGGAGATTATATTATAATCCAGTTCCAGATTATATTATTATCTTTAAAATATAAGATTACAAAGGGTTTTGGCACGCTAAAATCATGAAACATGTTCCTGATGTTGGGCGAGTCCAGAACCAGGGGCCACACTTTAAGAATAAGGTGTAAGCCATTTAGAACGGAGATGAGGAAACATGTTTTCACACAGAGAGTTTTTCACACAGAGTGTGTCTGGAATTATCTTTCTCAGATAGTGGTGGAGGTCGGTTCTCTGGATACTTTTAAGAGAGAGCTTGGTAGGGCTCTTAAAGTTAGCGGAGTCAGGAGATATAGGGAGAAGGCAGGAACGGGGTACTGATTGGGGATGATCAGCCATGATCACAATGAGTGATCGAGCTGGCTCAAAGGGCCGAATGGCCTTCTCCTGCACCTATTGTCTATTTGATATTGTCTATTGAGGCAGGGGCTCACATCCACGTCCTCCAACCCCATCCACCACACTCAGCCTCCCGATGCGGTCTCCTACTGTCATCAAAAGCAAGTGCAGATCAGGCGACTGATCCACCAAATACTTGCACTCAGTCGACCAAGGCCTGCCAGATGTCCTGGGTGCTAGGCTCTTTGAACCCCCTCTACCTTGAGTGACCCTCCAACCCTAGGCCACATCCATCAATATGAGTGAGGCCACACTCAAAAGTGGAAGAACACCTTATATTCCACTAGGGTAGTTTACAACCCAACAGCATGCACATTGAATCCTCCCATTTAGCTAAAAGTGGATGCACACATTTCAGAATGAAAGGGACAATGTTTAAAATTAAGGGACGGAATACCTGCATATGATTGAACGGTTCACTTCCAGACGATCACAAATGTGACCCAGGTATCACTGGTTACTCTCGCGCTTGCCAGCAATGGTTGCAATTGCTGGCAAGCATTCTGATTGATATGTTCTGCAAAAAAGGATAAATGAAAAATATACGAAGTTAAAAGTTGAAAAATAACATTTTCTGATCATCAGAAAAAGTACAAACTAATTGTACAAATCTAAATTCTTCTGAAAACAAGGCATTGGGTTTTTCCAGTCAACTTACATCTTAGTGCAGGGTGTAAGTCGTAGTTTGTAAAATATCTTTAGTACATTTAGCTCTGATGGCATTTACTGTATTGTATTATTCTACGCATTATTTGGACTCTAATTCCATTTGTTAATGCTAAATTAATTTAATGAATAATAGATAATAATATTAATTTTTTGACAGTTCAGATAATGAAAGACTTTCCATTTAAAAAAACGTAACTACTCCATGAGAATAGTCATACTACCTCACCCTTGGGATAATAAATGTAACGGCTCTGCAAACCGGTTGCCTAATCTGTGATTGGGTTGCCATACAGAGAAGGGAGGCACAGTGGTACAGATGGTAAAGTTGCTGCCCCACAACGCCAGAGACCCAGGTTCGATCCTCGACTCCGCTCAGCCAACCTAAACCTACCTGATCTCCCAATTGCTAAACATTTTAATTCCCCCTCCCATTCCCATACTGACCTTTCTGGCCTGGGCCTCCTCCAATGTCAGTCAGGCCCAGCACGAATTGGAGGAACAGCACCGCACATTTCGCTTGGTCAGCGGTATGAATATTGACTTCAAATAATCCTTGCTTTTCCTCTCTCTCCATCCCTGCCCCTTCCAAATTCCAATTAGATCAGGCGCCGTTCCAAATGGCCATGCGAGTGGATCAGATGCAGCCTGCATCGGCACGGAGCAGCAGAGCAACGGTGGAGGGCAAGTACACATCGCCAGGTCAAGCTGACCCCTGTAACTCCAACCCACTGGCCATGCGAGTGGATCAGATGCAGCCTGCATTGTCACGGAGCAGCAGAGCAACGGTGGAGGGCATCGACATCGCCTGGTCAAGCTGACCCCTGCAACTCCAACTCACAGCCACCGCCTGGACAATGTGCCTTTATGGCCAAGTTGAAACTCTCACATGTTTAATAACTGTGAACCTGAAGGGCACAAGATGTGGCTGGAAACATGGCGACTCTCATGTCGTGCCTCAATGTGATCTACTCATCTCACCCTCCTGTCGTTTAGTGTGATTGTGCCCCCAGTTACAACCAGATTGTTACTGAACTGTGTACAATACATGAATTTCACTTTACCGAGATACATGAGACAGTAAAGTACCATTGAATCATTAAATGTGAGAAACATGGAAAAGTGGCTTTCAAAATGATGCATTTTTTGGTGACTACTTCATTTCAAGTATTATGTTCAGTTCCCAATAAATTGTTCTTTCCTATGGATATGTCAGAGCAAAAGGATTTTTATTTACCTTGCACAATGTGTGGGATTGCATCACCAGGTTCATCATCTCCTAGATCATCTTCAAAGGGCTTGATTTTAGGTTTCCATTTTGGCACCTTTATCTTCCCTTTGATCTGACATCAAGAGCAATAACGACAATTATTTTAATGCACAAAAACCCAACAAAAAACTGAATTATCCATGGCTGGCACGAGGAATAAAGGGAGTGTTAAAAAGCTCATGTTGTCAGAAACAGTTTTTGACCTGAAGAATGGGAGCATTTAGAACTCTGAGGAGAACCAATAAAGTGATAAAGAAATGCCAGATAGAATACGAGACAAGGTGTGCAAAATGATGAGGGGAATAGATAAGATGAATGCACAGCCTTTTACCCACAGTAGGGGAAATCAAGAACCAGAGGACATAGATTTAAGGTGAGAGGGCAAGAGGAACCAGAGGGTCACCTATTTCCACACACGGGGTGGTGTGTATTTAGAAGGAGCTGCCAGAGGAGATAGTTAAAACAGGTACTATAACATAATTTAAAAGAAAAACACTTGGGTGGGCACATGTGGATAGGAAAGATTTGAAGAGTTGTGGGCCAAATGTGAACAAATGGGACTAGAATAAATCTCGCTTGGCAAGGGTAAAGTGGGCCGAAAGGCCTGTTTCCGTACTATGCCTCGAATGGTGTGAACATAAAATGGACGGCAGGAGGATAATGCTAAATATGGCAAGTGTGGGCCCCTACATGCAGAGACAGGAGAATTAAATATGGAGAATGGCAGAGAAGTTAAATAATTCCTTTAAGTTTGTCTTAAAGAAATAATACAGGTATACGAGATAACAAAAAGCCAGTGAGAATGAGAAATGGAAGGCTCTATAAGGAGAGATGCAATGCTGGGGCTCTACAAGGAGAGATGCAAGGCTGAGACTCTAGAAGGCTCTACAAGGAGAGATGTAATGCTGAGGCTCTATAAGGTGCTGGTCAACCCGCATTTGCAGTATTGTGAGCAAATTTGTACCCCATATCTGAGCAAGAATGTGCTTGCTCTGGAGAGGGTCCAGAGGAGGTTTACAAGAATGATTCAGGAATGAGTGTGTTAGCACATGGTGAGAGTTTGATGGTACTGGGCCTCTGCTCGCTGGAGTTTAGAAGGATGGGGGGGGGGGGGGGGGTCACATTGAAACTTACAGAATAATGAAAGGCATAGACAGAGTGAATGTGGAAAGAATTGATGATCCTATCACCTCTATAGGGTGTCAACTAACGTGTCGAACAAGACTCTAAACCGAGGTTTAATTTAGTTTAGTACAACTTAATCTTCAGTAACACTCGAGTAACTTCAAACATGCATGCAAACTCTTGACTTCTAATAACTTCTCATTTACTTTACTATTTCAACTTATCATTTCTTAAACTAAATCACAAAGTCAGATATTGCCCCCATGAATGAATTGGACAGAGTTTGTCTTCTCTCAGCTTCAAACTCAGGTCCCTCCCTCTTGTGATGGTTGTTCCCGGGTTGTCACTGCCCATGTTTCGGACCGCCCTTCTTTTATACTAATTTTCCTTCAATCCCCTAAAGGAAGCCTTTGTACAAATCCAACGCTCTCACAATTCTTAAGTCAATCATTTTGAGTTGTTTCTCATCCAACTGCTGAATAAACAAAACGCTTCTTTGTTCCTTATCAGACTAGGGAGTTCTTAATTATGTTGCCTGTTCATATTTTCATTCTCATCATACAGTTCCTTTGTAAAATGGCCGTTCCCAGACACCTTATCTTCACATGGCCATACTGCCGAGCAATGAAATTACGTGCAGCTCCGTTCTCACCAGATGTTCATCATGTGACCATTTTCACAGTGTTTATTTGTTCACCTGTTCCCAGAGTTTTGCTCTGTCTGTCTCCAGCTAGTAGCATCCTCCCAATGCCTGTCGGGATATTGACATCCAGTCCCAGGCTATAGGATGTTTCCAATGGTGGGAGAGTCTAGGACCAGAGGTCATAGTCTCGGAATTAAAGGGCGCTCTTTTAGAAAGAGGAGGTAGAAGTGAGGAAGAATGTCTTTAGTCAGATGGTATTTAATCGGTAAAGCTCATTGCCACAGAGGGCTGTGGAGGCCAAGTCAGTGGATATTTTTAAGGCAGAGATAGACAAATTCTTGATTAGAATAGATGTCAAGTGTTATGGGAGAAGGCAGGAAAATGGGATTAGGAGGCAGAGATCAGCCATGATTGAATGGCAGTGGAGCCAATGGCCCAATTTTACTCCTATAACGTGAACTTTACCTGCGTTATATTATAGATACCATTAGTTTAGAATTAATAAATGATGTTAACTTTAACTGAAAACTTCAGTTTAGAAATTGATATGAATGTTATTCAAATGGATTGATATTAAAACAATCTGTGTATCTATATCATTACCCACCAAGTTCATGATTTTCGATAGTCTACTTGTGTTCAGTCTATTCATTTCTTCCTTTGCACTGCGTTTACAAAGACAGAAATATACATATTTTTAATAATTTTAACATTTTAAATAATTAATTCCCAGTCAATATTTATGCTGGCAATACCATCACTGATTGCCCATACTTCAGTTCAGCAATTGATACAGCTGTACCTTTTGTAAGTTGGTGGTTCTCAAAGGACAGACACCTGAGAATGCACTTGTCTACCGGGAAACGGCAACAAAGCCTCGCAGCCAGGACATAGAGGTACGCAGGGTGAAATCTGCAGGACGTGTACTCAGAATGTCACCAGAACGTGCGGCTAAGATAGCAATGACAAGCTGATGGAAGAAGGAAAAGAGGCCGACCAAAACTCATATGGAGGCGAACATTCCAGAAGGATTTGGAAGTCCGGGACGCGAACCTATCGAGGGTGGAAGACGGTGCACATGACCGAACAGAATGGCGAAAGCTTGCTGACCAATGAACTCAACAGTGTGGGAGGAACTCGGTCTGTCTGTCTGTCTGTCTGTCTGTCTGTCTGTCTGTCATATAAGTGTATTATTGATTTTCAAAGGCAGGTGTGTTCTACCAAGGCTGACAGATGTTGAACATAGAAAATATTGAATGGATCCACTCAGCACATTAGTGGAGAGTCCACTGAGGCTAAATGATCCACTGTGCAGCAATCATCGTTTTGTTTCGATGTTTCTAGCACCTGTTTTTCTTTAACATATCCATTTACTGGCACGACTCTGTACGAATTATCTAAGGTATAAGCAATAATTTCTCAATCATATTTTCACATACAGACATTGGAACTCTGTGGTTAAATATAAATCAATTGCTATCAAAGCCAAGAACAAAATGTATTAAATTATATCAGAGCTAGATATGACACTTCACCTCGCAACCCTCCCTCCCCCTCTTCTTCTTGCCCCACCTGGAATGGGCGCCCACAATCCCACACCACCCCTCCCCCCATGATCAAAATGAATGGTGGTGCTGGCTTGAAGGGCCGAATGGCCAACTCCTGCACCCTTTACAAAACAAAAACAAAACACAACCCAGAGCAGTAAAGAGGGGGCGGCCCTTCAGCCCGCAGTGTCTATGCACAAGATAAACTAATTTCTACCTGCGCACCATCCAGATCCCATGTGCCCACCAGCCCAGTTAAGGTCAGCAGCTTGCTCGACTGACTGAAAAACAAAATCAAACGTCGCGTAAAACAAAAGCAATAAAACATGAAAATAGTAACAAAAATAAAAGTGAGATAAAAAGGGGTGATCGTCCCCCAAAATAACAAAAAAATAGGAATAACACGAGCAAGTGCAGACTCATTGGGTCCCTGTCACACGGGAGGCGTGGTCCCCCAACGCATCCCGTTCCACAACGCAATATTGCACCACTAACCCGTAGCCCTCACGGGACGCGTGGCGGGGCCGAGGCCAGCGGGTGGGGGCGAGGGGAGTGAGCGGGACCAGCGGGTGGAGCTAAGGGGAGCAGGGCCGAGGCTGGCCTCCCCACTACCTGCCTTGAGCCCAAACACCAGGATCATGGGAATAAAATGCAACCAGAACTTGAGGAGCAGCCCCTTCAAATATTGGTACATGGGCAGCAACCTCACACATTCCAAGTACATATGGAACACGGTCTCTACCTCGCCACAGAAATACAGGCTCTCTCTCTATCTCTCTATCTCTCTCCCTCTATCTTCAATCTTTCTCTCTCTGTCTCTCTATCTATTTCTCTACCTCTCCCTCTCTCAATATATCTCTATGTCTCTCTCTCTCTCTCTCTCTCTACCTCCCTATATATATATTCTCTATCTCTCTCGCTCTATCTCTGTCTCTCTATATCTCCCTCTCTGTCTGTCTGTCTCTCTCTCTCTCTCTCTCTCTCTCTCTCTCTCTCTCTCTCTCTCTATATATATATATATATATATATATATATATATATATATATATATATATATATATATATATATATATATATATATATATATATATATATATATATATATCCCTCTAGTTCTCGCTATATTTCTATCTTACTCTATCTCTCGCTCTCTCTATCGCTCTCTGTCTATCTCTATATCTCACTATCTATCTCTCACTCCCTATCTCTCTCTCAACCTCTGCTGCTGTGGTTATCGATGCCACATACCGTTGTGATGTCATTGTCGCACTCGGCAGCTTGTGATTGGTGGACTGTGAGTGGCATTATGACATCATCACTCAAGGTCCTGAGATGGAGGAACTGAGTGAAATCCAGGTTGGCCGGGAAGTGGTGTTACATAGAAACATAGAAAATAGGTGCAGGAGTAGGCCATTCGGCCCTTCGAGCCTGCACCGCCATTCAATATGATCATGGCTGATCATCCAACTCAGTATCCTGTACCTGCCTTCTCTCCATACCCCCGATCCATTTAGCCACAAGGGCCACATCTAAATCCCTCCTAAATATAGCCAATGAACTGGCCTCAACTACCTTCTGTGGCAGAGAATTCCAGAGACTCACCACTCTCTGTGTGAAAAATGTTTTCCTCATGTCGGTCCTAAAGGAATTCCCCCTTATCCTTATACTGTGACCCCTTGTTCTGGACCTCCCCAACATCGGGAACAAACTTCCTGCATCTAGCCTATCCAACCCCTTAAGAATTGTGTACGTTTCCATAAGATCCCCCCTCAGCCTTCTAAATCTGCCATGTATTTGCCCACTCACCAAGCCTATCCAAGTCACCTTGCAGCCTCGTAGCATCCTCCTCACACCTAACACTACCCCACAGCGTAGCGTCATCCGCAAACTTGGAGATGTTGCATTCAATTCTCTCGTTCAAATCATTATTATATATTGTAAATAGTTGGGGTCCCAGCACTGAGCTTAGCCGTACCACACTAGTCACTGCCTGTCATTCTGAAAGTGACCCGTTTACTCCTACCCTTTGCTTCCTGTCTGCCAGCCAGTTCTCTATCCACATCAATACTGAACCCGCAATACCGTGTGCTTTAAGTTTGTATACTTAAACTTTTTTGACTGTCTTGCACAGACTTTGTCCAATGATTTCACCACTTTCCAAATGTACTGCTATCCCATCTTTAATAACTGACTCTGGCAGTTTCCCCACTACCAATAAATTATATATATATAGAATAATTATATAATATTGTCATGGGTAAATTGAATGGATTAAAGGCCGATAAATCCCCAGGGCCAGATAGGCTGTATCCCAGAGTACTTAAGGAAGTAGCCGCAGAAATAGTGGATGCATTAGTGATAATCTTTCAAAACTCATTAGATTCTGGAGTAGTTCCTGAGGATTGGCGGGTAGCAAACGTAACCCCTCTTTTAAAGAAGGGAGGGAGAGAGAAAACGGGGAATTACAGACCAGTTAGTCTAACATCGGTAGTGGGGAAACTGCTAGAGTCAGTTACTAAAGATGGGATAGAAGCACATTTGGAAAGTGGTGAAATCATTGGATAAAGTCAGCATGGATTTACGAAAGGTAAATCATGTCTGACGAATCTTGTGGACATTTTCGAGAATGTAACTAATAGCGTGGATAAGGGTGAACCAATGGATGTGGTATATCTGGACTTCCAGAAGGCTTGCGACAAGGTCCCACATAAGAGATTAGAATACAAACTTAAAGCATACTGCATAAGGGGTTCAGTATTGATGTGGATAGAGAACTGGCTGGCAAACAGGAAGCAAAGAGTAGGAGTAAACGGGTCCTTTTCACAATGGCAGGCAGTGACTAGTGGGGTACTGCAAGGCTCAGTGCTGGGACCCCAGCTATTTTCAATATATATTAATGATCTGGATGAGGGAATTGAAGGCAATATCTCGAAGTTTGCGGATGACACTAAGCTGGGGGCAGTGTTAGCTGTGAGGAGGATGCTAGGAGACTGCAAGGTGACGTGGATAGGCTGGGTGAGTGGGCAAATGTTTGGCAGATGCAGTATAATGTGGATAAATGTGAGGTTATCCACTTTGGTGGTAAAAACAGGAAAGCAGACTGTTATCTAAATGGTGGCCGATTAGGAAAAGGGGAGATGCAGCGAGACCTGGGTGTCATGGTACACGAGTCATTGAAAGTAGGCATGCAGGTGCAGCAGGCAGTGAAAAGAGCGAATGGTATGTTAGCTTTCATAGCAAAAGGATTTCAGTATACGAGCATGGAGGTTCTACTTCAGTTGTACAGAGTCTTGGTGAGACCACACCTGGAGTATTGCGTGCAGTTTTGGTCTGCAAATCTGAGGAAGGACATTATTGCCATAGAGGGAGTGCAGAGAAGGTTCACCAGACTGATTCCTGGGATGTCAGGATTCTCTTATGAAGAAAGACTGGATAGACTCGGTTTATACTCTCTATAATTTAGGTGATTGAGAGGGATCTTATAGAAACTTTCAAAATTCTTAAGTGGTTGGTCAGGCTAGATGCAGGAAGATTGATCATGTTGGGGAAGTCCAGGACAAGGGGTCACAGCTTAAGGATAAGTGGGAAATCCTTTAAGACCGAGATGAGAAAGACTTTTTTCACACAGAGAGTGGTGAGTCTCTGAAACTCTCTGCCACAGAGGGTAGTTGAGGCCAGTTCATTGGTTATATTTAAGAGTGGCTCTTGTGGCTAAGGGGATCAGAGTGTATGGAGAGAAGGCAGGTGCGGCATACTGAGTTGGATGATCAGTCATGATTATATTGAATGGCGGTGCAGGCTCGAAGGGCCGAATGGCCTACTCCTGCACCTAATTTCTATGTTTCTATGTTTCTATGACCCAACTTGCCCACTCCAAACAACATGCTCCATCTACACTATGTCAACTGGCCCATGTCCCTCTACATCTATCATATCCTTGTACCTGCACAGATATATCTCATGCAATATGATAGTACCTGCCTCAACTACCTCCTCTAGCTGTTCGTTCCATGTACACAACGCCCTTTGTGTAAATAGTCACTCCTCAGGTTCCTATTAAATATTTTCCCCCTCACCCGATACCTATGTCCCTGGTTCTTGATTCCCCTAATCTGGGCAGTAGACGGTGTATTCACCTGATCTGTTCCTCACATGATGTTCTACATCTCTATAAGATCACTCCTCACCATCCTGCACTCCAATGAATAATGTCCTTGCCTGTCCAATCTCCCTCTATAGCGCAGGCCCTCGTGTCCTGGCAACAGCCTCGTAAAACTTATCTGCATTTCCAGCTTGGCAACATATTTCCTATAACACGGTGACCAACACTGAACACAATACTCTAATTGTGTTCTTATCAACGTCTTATACATCTGTAACATGACCTCCCAACTTCTAAACAATACTCTGATGCAGGCCAATGTGCCAAATGCCATTTGAATCACCATATCTACCCGTCATGCCACTTGCAAGGAACTATGTAAATTCCCTCGTAGATTCCTCTGCTCCACAGTACTTCCAAGAGCCCAATCATTCACTGTGTAGGAGCAGCCCTTATTACACTTCACAAAATGCAACACCTCACATTTCTTTGTATTAATCTTCGTCAGACATTCCTCAGCCCACCTGACCAACCGATCAAAATCTTGCTGCAATTTCCCACAAATATTTTGAGTGTCTACAATGCCACCCAGTCAGCTGCAAAGTTGCTGCTCAGCCCTTGTACGTTCTCACCACTAGTCATAGGCCTCCTGTCTGAAAAACAACCTTCCACCATCACCCTCTGCTTCCTTCCATGAAGCCGAGTTTCTATTCATTCAGCTATATCTCCTTGGATCCCTTGCCATCTTACCTTCCAGAGCAGCCTACCATGTGGGTGCTTGTAAAATACTTTTGCTCAAATCCACTTATACAACGCCGTCAGCTCTGTCATCATCAACTTTATTGGTCACATCTTCAGGGAGCTCAATCAGGTTGGTGAGACACGTACAAATCTGTGTTGACTATCCCTAATCAGCCCTTGTCCATCTCAGTACATGTATATCCGGTGTCACCTTTCAACGACTCTATCAGTTACTGAGTTCATGACATAGCAAACCTGAGATTTGTGACAGTTCCCCTGCTGTTCCTCAGCTGGCTTTTGGGAAACCTACAGAATCCCATCAGAATGAATGCACCTTTCCTATTTAAAGCTCTGCCCATGTACCGATGTCACGCAAGGACGTGTTCTCATTTCTCTATTACACTCCCTATACACATGTCACCAAGGCCAAGTGTGGCTCTAATTCCATCTACAAGTCTGCAAACGACAACACTGTGGTGGGATGAATCACGCCCAATAACGGGATGGAGTACAGGAAGGATATGTCATGTCATCAGTGATAGGAGTATAATTAGGCCATTCGGCCCATCAGTTATGCCTGAGCCATCTCTCCCTCCTTGCCCCATTCTCCTGCCATCTATCCATAACGTCTGGCACCTGTACTAATCAAGAATCTATCTATCTCTGCCTTAGTAATAACCACTAACATGGCCTCTATTGTGGAAAAGAACTCCACAATTTCAACACCCTCTGACTAAAGATATTTCTACTTTCTTTCCTAAAAATTCACTACCATTCACTGTGTAGATCCTCCCAACGTTAGACTTCCCAAAATGCAATACCTCACAATTCTCTGCATTAAAGACCATCAACCATTCCCCAGCACACTTGGCCAATCGATCAAGATCCTACTGCAATTAATCACAACAATCTTCACTATCTGCAAAACCACCCACTTTTGTATCATCTGCAAACGTGTTGAACTTGCTCTGTAAGTTCACATCCAAATCATTGATGTAGATGACAAACAGTAACGGCTCAGCACTGAACACTGAGGCACACCACTAGTCACGGGCCTCCAGTCTGAGAAGCAACCTTCCTTCCACCATCACCCTGTGCTCCTTCCCTGAAGCCAAATTTCAATCCATTCAGCTATCTCTCCTTGTAACTATATAAAGGTACGAACTAAAAAGTACTACGGCAAACTTTAAGGAACATTTAGACAGATGCATGGACAGACAGACAGGCCATTTATAGTAATATAGGGATGGCGCATGTTGGCCGGTGTGGGCAAGGCACGCAGGCAGGCTGAGCTGAAGACGCTATGAGACTCTATGTCTCTATGGCTCTATAACTGGAGGGTGTTTCTGTGTGTGTTCACAAATAGTGCTGTAAGATATTTTTCATTTGCCCATGGATCTCTGTGCTGGTATCGTTGAACAGATTCATTTTAAGACAAACCCGGTTAATCACACTTTTTAACATTATTATTACAGCAGTTTGTCCAATGTTTACACATGGATAGGTAACTTGGAAACATGTCCAATCTTCAACAGTGGGTCAGCACAAGGAAAATGTTGTCAGTATTGTCATTGGTGAAAATGTATCTGGGTAGTGTGCGATGGAACTGGGAACTGGTTGTTATTTCAAATGTTTGACTATAATGTGTTAACTAAAGTTCAGTATCCATAATTAATCTCATCTGTAATGAGCACTAACTACATCTTGCTGCTCTATCCACACTGGTGAACACGGTACGTGAAAATTTCTTAACTTGTTATTTTCATCTTAATTAACAGTGGTTAGAAATACTAATTGCCCCTCTGCGGGTTACAATTGAAAGAGAAAGAGATAATGCGGAAAATGAATGCGTAGCTTAAGATCTGAGAAAGAGGTAGTTAAGTAACGGTGCGGTATCCTTCGTCCAGTGGGAATATTAGTTCCAGCCGGTGAACACTAGATATGACTCTGTTCAATCTGCAGTTTATTTTGTTGTGAACTACTTCAGACCAGTCGACAGGTAGATGTGACTTCAAACCCACGGATCAGACAGCAAGGTCGGACTGAGTTTAAATGACCAACTCAAACGCCTAGTCTGTCCACACAGCGGTACAGAGAAAGCTGCCACTCACACGCAGACTTTAGTGATGTGCTTCTTTATCAAGTAATTCAAAAGAGCATATCTCCCATCATGCAGTGTAAAGCTGGTACCGGTAGAAAGTGAAATCAACACTTCAGTGAGCAGCAGGGACTGTTATTAAAAATGACCAATGTATTGGGCAGGCAATTGTATGATGATTTCCTCTTAATCTGTGTCTTTGAGAAATGTGGACACCTGCTGATGTGTCATTCATCTAATTCAAGGCGAGAGTTTAGTGGTGACTAAATACCCAAGCAGTTGTCAGGTCACCGTTTAAAAGCAGATTATTTGTTAGTGCTGTACCTGGCGTAAGCTTCACACAAAGGTTTACCGTGTTTCATAGAGAGGGATAGTGCACTTTAGTTCTTCTGAACTATTCCCAATGGCCGGCATATGATAAGCAGTGACATGAGGAGAGAGAGAGAAGGGGGAGAGAGAGGAGGGAGATAGAGGGAGGGAGAGGAAGAGGGTGGAGATAGAGAGAGGGTGGGGGGAGAGAGAGAGAGAGAGAAAGAGAGAGAGAGGGGGGGGGGAAGAGCGAGAGAGAGAGAGAGAGGAACCCGGGTGTCTGGCGCTGTGAGGCAGCAACTCTACCGCTGCGCCACTGTGCCGCACTAGTGTGTGAACGGGCGATCGCTGATCACATGTTCTTGGAGCAGAATTAGGCCATTCGGCCCATCAAGTCAACTCCGCCATTCAATGATAGCTGATCTATCACTCCCTCCTAACCCCATTTTCCTGCCTGCTCCCCATAACCCCTCACTCCCATACTAATCAACAATCTATGCATCTCTGCCCTAAATATATGCACTGACTTGTGGCCTCTACCCATTGTCTGTGGCATTGAATCCTACAGATTCACCACCCTCTGGCTGAAGAAATTCCTCCTAAACCCCTTCTTGAGGGAACTTCCTTTAATTTTGAGGGTGTTCCCTCTGGTCCTAGACTCTCCCACTAGTGGAAACATCCTATCCACATCCACTCTATCCAGGCCTTTCACTATTCAGAGAAGTTTCAATGCGGTGTCCCTCCCTTCGTTCTTCTAAACTCCAGCGAGTACAGGCCCAGTGCCAACAAACGCTCATTGTAGATTATTAATTCTTGCAGTTCCAAACTAAACTAAATTTTGTTCCGTTTCAGAAAATGAATTTGGAAAGAGATATTGATAAGGCAGAGATAACTGTAGATAAATTATTGATTTATCCGGGTTCCAGGGGTTATGGGGAGAAGGCAGGAGAATGGGGTTAGGAGGGAGAGTTAGATCAGCCATGATTCAATAGCGGAGTGGACTCGATGGGCCAAATTGCCTAATTCTGCTCCGAGTACTTGTGACCTCATGAATAGATTATTTCTCTATTTGATTTTCTTTCAATTATATAAATCAACTTTTTTCTTTCCAATAACTAAAGTAAACTTTTTATCTCTAATTACTAAAACAAACTTTTATATTTTACTACACAAATAAACCATTTTTTCTCTCTAACGACTAAAATAAATTATAATATTTTTAGCTGAAGGTTTGTTAAATTTTAAAAAGTGAACATTTTGATTTTTATTTGAAAAATTACTTTTTATTTTAATTTACTTTTACTAATTACTGAAACCAACATTTTTTGATTTGAAAAACAATCTTCTCCCTCTAACAGAAATTTACATTTTTATTTGAACAATGAACGTTTTAAATTTAAAAAAATCAATTATTTCTCTCGAATTTCTTAAATAATTTGTTTCAGTCTATTACTGAAATAAACTTTTGTCTCTCGAATTACTAAAACAAAGTTTCTTCTATACAATTACTAACATTGAATGAGCTTCTGAAGGAGGAAGTTAACACAGCGACTTTTTAAGGTGAATAGGTGGAGGAGGATTTTGTGGTACACGCTCTCTACCCCCCCTCTCTTCCCTCAAACTCTCTCTCGCTTCTCCTCTCTCTGCCCCCCTCCTTTCTCTCCCCTCTCTCTCTCTGCCCCCCTCTCCCTCCCCTTGGTCTCTGCCCCCTCTCTCTTCCCCCGCTCTCTCTGCACCCTCTCTCTATCCCCTCTCTGCCCTCTCCTCTACCTCATCTCTCCTCTCTCTTTCCCCCTCGCACTCTCACCCCTCTCTCTCTCCCCCCTCTCTCTCACCTCTCTCTCACTCCCCTCTTTCCTCTTTCTTTCTCTCCCCCTCTCTTGCCCCCATTTCTCCCCTCTCCATTATCTCCTCTCTCCTCCCCCTCTCTCTCTTTCCCCTCACTCTCTGTCCCCTTCTCTCTCCGCTCTTCCTCTGCCCCCTCACTCTCCCCTCCTCTCTCTCTCTCTCTCTCTCCCTAATGTCCCACACAAGGGATTAGTGTGCAAAACTAGGACACATGGTATAGGGACAAGATATTGATATGAATACAAAAGTGATTGCCAGACAGGAAGCAAAGAGTAGGAATTAACGCGTCCTTTTCAGAATGGCTGGCAGGAACTAGTGGGTGCCAGAAGAATTAGAGCTGGGACCCCAGATACTTATAAAATTTATTGACGGTTAAGACGAAGGAATTACAACAGAGCACATAAGTGATAGCGGAACCGGTGATTCCAGTGCTGTGAAAATGTTCATGAGAACAACAGGGATACCGTCCCTTCGGCCCGATTAATCAAATGAGAACGCGTCCTTGATGATTATTGCGGATGAGATGCTGTCACCTATCTTCACCGATTGGATGGGTCAGAAAGTTGCAGATCCAGTGGCAGAGGGTGGAGCCGATTCCTAGTTTCAGGAGCTTGGAGATCAGTTTGGATGGGATTATGGTGGCAGAGCTATTACCGATAGATAGGAGTCTAACGTTGGACAATTCCTAACATAGCCATTCTTGCCATTGAAAGAATGCAGCATAGGTTCACCAGGTTAATTCCCTGGATGGCGGGACTAACAAATGATGAAAGAATGGATCGACTGTGCTTATATTCACTGGAATTTAGATGGATGAGAGGGGATCTTACAGAAACATATAACAGTAAGGGATTGGACAGGCTAGGTACAGGAAAAATGTTCCCGATGTTGGGGTTGTCCGGAACCAGAGGTGCAGTTTAAGAATAAGAGCCAAGAATAAGGGTTAGGAATAAGAATAAGGGCTAGGATATTTAGGACTAAGTAGAGGAAACATGTTTTCACACAGTGTTGTGAATCTGTGGAAATCTCTGCCACAGAAGGCAGTGGAGGCCACGTCCCTGGATATTTTCAAGAGAGAGTTAGGTTTTGCTCTTAGGGCTAATGGAATCAAGGGATACGAGGAGAAAGTAGGAATAGGGTACTGATAGTGGATGCCCAGCCATGATCGTTGTGCATGGCGGTGCAGGCTGGAAGGGCCGAATGGCCTACTCCTGCACCTATTTCCTATGTTTCTATGCCACCTTGTTGTTTATGTATTCCAGAGCTGGGTTTAGGGCCGGGAGATGGTCACTGCTGGAGAACGGCTACGTTGATGAGTAAACTGTAATGGATCAAGGCTGGCTAGGATACTGGAGTAAATATGCGCCAACACCAGACTCTCAAAGCACTTCGTGACGGTGGATGTCAGAGCTACTGCCCGGTGCTTATAACGGCACATACCTCACTTGTGAATGGTAGTTTAAATCATGCTCCTCGTGAAATTGTACACCTCAATAAGGTCACACCTCATCCTCCCACTCTCCAAAGGAAAAGGCCCCAGATAATCCAACCTCTCCACATATCAAATCTGCCAGTCCAGGTAACATTACTGCTGAATCTCGTTTGTAGCCTTTCCAATACAATGGCATACTTCCTGTGGCTTGGTGACCAGAGTTGTGCACAATATTCCAAGTGTGGTCTTATCAACGAGTAGTACAGATGTATTGTATATCTTTATTATAATTTTTCTGAGTATTTGCATACCCAGAAGAAAACGAAAAAGCGTTTCTCAACCAGTGTCCATTCAGTAATAGAGATAGAGAATAAAAGTACATATGTCACGAGTTCCGATCGGCAGTGGCACGACAATGGCTCTACTTCAGTGTGTCCAGGTTGGTGTTTGGTGCATGATACTTTGGCAGGGGGCAAAGTCCGTTTATTAGTCTAATTGCCTGCGGGAAGAAGCTGAGGAGCATCCTGCTGGTTTTGCAGCTGATGCTCCTGTACCTCTTCCCAGATGGCAGGATGGAGAATATGTGATGCGATGGGTGGTAGGGGTCTTTGATGATGGAGATGGCTCTGCTAATACATCTCTTCCTGTATATGTCCAACAATAAAGGGAGTGGAGCACCAATAATCTGCTGGCGGTCTTCACAATCCTGTCCAGTTGGTACCGTTCATATGCCTTGCAGCTCCCGAACCAGGAGGTGATGCCGTAGGTTAATGTGCTCTCGATTGTCCCCCTATAAACATTTCGTAGGTGTGCAGTGGGGAGACCTGCTTTCCGTAGTCTTCGGAGAGGGTGTAGTCGCTGCTGGGCTGTCTTGACCAGTGCTGTGGTGTTGGTCGTGGACGTCAGGTCATCTGACAGGTGGAGTCCTAGGAACTTCACACTGCTGACCCTTTCCACATCATCTCCATCGATGTGCAGAGGTGTATGGCGTTGTTTTCCCGCCCTCCTGAAGTCAACCACCATCTCCTTCGTTTCTCCCACCTTGATAATGAGGTTGTGGAATTTGCACCATACTGTGAGTAGCTCCACCTCCATTCTGTACGCTGATTCATCATCGTCACTGATGAGACCCACCACTGTTGTGTCATCAGCGAACTTGTTGATGAAGTTGTTGTTGAGTCTAGCAGTACAGTCGTGTGTAAGCAGACTAAACAGCAGGGGGCTTAGGACACAGCCTTGGGGTGTGCCAGTGCTCACGGCTATGGTTTTTTGATGTCCCACTGCCCACCCTGACTGTCTGCTGCCGTTGTGATAGAAAGTTCAGAACCCAGTTACATGTGCCAGCATCAACCCCCAATAACTCCAACTTCTCCACCAGCTGCTGCGGAATGATTGTGTTAAAAGCAGAGCTGAAGTCTGTGAAGAGGATTCTGGCATAAGTATTTTTCCGATCAAGGTGTGGCAGTACGAGGTTCAGTGTTGTTGAGACTGCATCCTCTGTGGATCGGTTGGCTCTGTAGGCGAACTGCAGTGCGTCTACCTGCCGTTCGCCTACCTGTAGGCGAACGGCAGGTGGGCTATTTTTGATATGCTGCATAACCAGTCGCTCAAAAACACTTCATTACTATGGGTGTTAGAGCCACTGGTCGAAAGTCATTATGGCAGGCTGGGTTTGGTTTCTTCGGGACAGGAATGATGGTGGTACTCTTAAGACAGCTGGGCACTACTGCCTGGCTGAGCGAGGTGTGAAAATATCTGTGAAGATATCTTTCAGTTGCTCGGCGCAATCTCTTAGCACGCACCCAGGAATGTTGTCCGGCCCTGTGGCTTTGCGTGGGTTGATGCTGGCAAAGGCCTTATTTACTCCGGCTGCGGACAGTCTGAGCGACTGGTCACTGGGAGATGGCAGTAGTGCACGTGTCTGGGTGCTGTTTTTAACCTCAAACCGTGCGTAGAACTCGTTCAGTTCATCTGGTAGAGAGGGGTCGTTTTGGCATATCTGGGGGGGGGGGGGGGGGGGCTTGTAGTCAGTGATGGTATGAAATTCCTGCCACAAGCGACGTGTGTCTTTGTCATTTGTGAACTGACTATTAAGTTTTTGTCCACACAGCCTCTTCGCTTCCCTGATTCCCCTGGATAGGTTACTCCTTGCCAGTTTGTATGCTGCGTTGTCTCCAGATTTGAATGCAGCATTCCGGATTCTCAGTAGGTAACACACTTCCCCAGTTAGCCAAGGTTTCTGATTGGCACGCCTCCTGACGGTTTTTACCACCGTTACATCCTCGATGCATTTATTGATGTATCCGATGACGGAATCTGTGTATTCTTGGAGGTTGATGCCACTGTCATCTGTTGCTGCCTCTCTGAAGATGGCCCACTGCGTGGTTTCGAAACAGTCCTGTAGTGCCTCGGTAGCTCTCTGTGGCCATGTTCTGACTTCTTTGATCGTTGGTCTGTCCTGTTTCACCCTGGGTCTGTATGCAGGTGTGAGCATAACAGCTAGGTGGGCCGAGTTGCCGATATGGGGGAGAGGGGCTGCTTTACATGCATCTTTAATGTTGGTGTACGCCAGATCTAGTTTGTTCTTTCCCCTGGTTGCAATGCTTACGTGCTGGTAGAATTTAGGCAGGACAGAAGACTTGCCTGGTTGAAATCCCCAGCTGCCATGAAGAAAGCATCTGGATGTTCCCTCTGCTGTTCACTGATGTTGTTGTAGAGCTGTGTCATAGCATCCTTCACGTCCGCGCTCGGTGGTACATAGACGGCCGTTATGAAGACTGCCGTTAGCTCCCTGGGTAAGTAGAAGTGTCGGCATTTCACAGTCATTAGCTCCACATGGGGAGAGCAGTAAGTGGAAAACTCCACAGTATCCCGGCACCATGATATGTTCACATACACAGCCAGTCCCCCTCCTCTTGCCTTACCAGCTAACGAAGCAACTCTATCAGCTCTGTATAGCATAAGTCCCTCCAACTGGATCGTAGCGTCTGTGATGTTCTGATTCAGCCAGGTCTCTGTTAGGACGTAGACACAGCAGTTCTTCACGCTTCGTTGGGAGGCTCTCCACGCTCTGATGTAGTCCATCTTGTTGTCGAGGGAGCGGACATTTGCCAACATGACTGTAGGCACTGGCGGTTTGAGAGGATTCGCGGTTAGCCTAGCATAGGCTCCTCCGTGCTTCCGCTTCTGCCTCCTGCTACACCACTTGCGATGTTTCCCCATCAGCGTTGTTCCAGGTGCGTGTGCAGCCGCGGTTCTCCATGGGCCTGCGCGCCTCCTTGGGCCTGTGTACCTCCCCACCAGCGTTGTACCCGGTGCAGGTGCAGTCACAGCTCTGCGTGGGCCTGTGTACCTCCCCACCAGCGGTGTTCCCGGTATCACGATGCCCCAACCTTTGTGCTCAGTCCGCTTGTCCATGAAGGAAAGTGTCTTCTTCACCACCCTGTCCACCTGACTCGCCACTTGTAGGGAAACCTGCATGGAGTCACACTGTACCGAAATAGACCCTTCGGCCCAACTTGCCAATTCTGACCAAGATGCCCCATCTACACTAGTCCCACTTGCCCGTGTTTGGCCCATGTCCTTCTCTCACTCTCCTGTTCGTATCCTTGTCCAAATGTACTTCAACTGTTGATATGGTACTTGACTTAACTACCTCCTATGGCAGTTCGTTCCATCTACCCGCCACCCTCTGTCTGGTTGGGAAACCGGAACACCCGGAGAAAACCCACACAGTCACGGGAAGTTCACACAAACTCCACATAGACAGCACCCGAAGAGTGGATGGAACTGTGGTCATTGTGTAGTCATGGTAAACTACACCCTCAATAGAGATATCTATATTTATTCGAATTAAATTTATGAACAATGTATTATGAACATGTGCACCGGGATTCTGTCTGCTGCAAAAATATCGAGCGATGTCCCTTAAAAACGTAACAGTAACCAGGCGGTACAAGAACTACAGATGCTGGTTCACAATAAAGACACAGTGTCCTGGAGTCTCTCAGCGCGTTCGGCAGCATCTCTGGCGAACATGGTCTTGGCCTTGCTGCAATTTCTCACAAACATTTTCAGTATCTACAATACTACCCAGTTTAGTGTCAGCTGCAAATTTGCTGCTCATGCCTTGTACGTTCTCACCATTAGCCACAGGCCTCCCGTCTGAAAACCACCCTTCCACCATCACCCTCTGTTCCCTTCCATGAAGCCAAGGTTCAATCCATTCAGCTATCCCTCCTTGGATCCCTTGCATTCTTACCTTCCAGAGCAGCCTACCATGCGGATGCTTGTAAAATACCTTTGCTCAAATCCACTTATACAACGTCGACAGCTCTGTCATCATCAACGACATTGGTCACATCTTCAAGAAGCTCAATCAGGTTGGTGAGACACGATCTCCCACGTACAAATATGTTCTGACTATCCCTAATCAGCGCTTATCCATCTCAGTACATGTATATCTGATGTGACCTTCCTGTCGTACAACTGTGCTCTATTTTGCAGCACTTTCAACTGACTCTATCAGTTACTGAGCTCATGACATAGCAAAGCATCACCTGAGACTTGTCACAGTTCCTCTGCTGTTCCTCAGCTGGCATTTGGGAAACCTACAGAATCCCATCAGAATGAATGCATCTTTCCTATTTAAAGTTCTGCCCGTGTACCGAGGTACAGTATCAAGCTTTGTTTTGCATGTAATACAATCAGATAAGGATATACTGATCATAAACACAATCAAGTCAAACTGGAGTACAGCAGATGGAGCAAAGTGCAAGATACAGAGTGTAGAATATATCTCCCAGCATTGTAACACATCAGTTCCAAGACAAAGTCTATAAGAACATGGAACATTCATGTGTACAGGTACACAGATAGGACATGTTTACAGGGATATGGGTCAAACACGGGGTGGAAGTACGAGTGTATGGGGAATGGGCATAGAAAGGTTGGGCCAGATTCCATGCTGTATGACACTATGTCTGAAGCCCCAACCCCTACACCAGTTACTGAGTCACCTACTGATCTGCACTGTCTTCCTCTTTTCTTGTCTCTTGAACACGGGGCACAGGTAATGCGATCCCGGACATTGGGAATAGTTCAGATGAACTAAAGTGCACTATCCCTCTCTATGAAACACGGTAAACCTGTGTGTGAAGTTTGCGTCAGGTTCAGCACTAACAAATAAACTGCTTGAAAAAATGGTGACCTGACAACTGTTTGGATATTTAGTCACCACTAAACTCTCGCCTTGAATCAGACGAATGAAACATCAACAGGTGTCCACATTTCTCAACGATACAGATTACATCTTTACATTTGAGGAAAACATCATAGAATTGCCTGTCCAATAAATTGGTAATTTTTATTAACAGTCTCTGCTGCTCATTCTTTTTCAGATTAGATCGGGTGGGATTGGTCTCTTTGGAGCAAGAATACTGAGGGTCGATCTTACAGAGGCATGTGACATTATGTCAACTACAGCAGGATTGAGTAGATGGTGACAGTTATTTCCCAAGCTGGGAGAATCGAACCCCACACAATTTCAGTTTATTGAAAAGGGGAAAGATTTGAGGGAATACAGATGGGCAGGCAGGTATTCCGCACCAAAGGTGGAGCAATCTCTTCATAAGTGGTCGTGGGGGCAGATACCATCACAGCAAATAATAGCATTTGGACAGCCGTTTGTCTTGGATAGGAATGGAAGGGTATGAGACAAATACACGTGAATGAGATCACTTCTAAACTCATTCACATCATGGACATCATGCCTCATATTTGCACAGCACTGAAATCACCGGTTCCGTTATCACTCATGTGCTCTGTCATCGGACCGTCAGCCCAGTTGTAATTCCTTCGTCTAAATCGTCAACAGATTTTATAAGTATCTTGGGTCCCAGCACTAATTCTTCTGGCACCCACTAGTTCCTGCCAGCCATTCTGAAAGGGACACGTTAATTCCTACTATGTGCTTCCTGTCTGGCAATCAGATTTTTATCCATGTCAATACCTTGTCGCAATACCATGTGTTCTAGTTTTGCACACTAATCTCTTGTGTGGGACATTGTCAAAGGCAAGAGAGTGGAGAGAGGGAGCGAGAGAGAGATAGGAGGGGAGAGTCAGGGGGCAGATGGAGAGGGGAGAGAGAAGGGGTAGAGAGAGGGGGGAGAGAGAGAGCGAGGAGCAAAGAGGCGGTAGTTGAGAGGGGAGAAAATGGGGCAAGAGAGGGGGAGAGAGAGAAAGAGGAGAGAGGGGGGCAGAGGGAGAGGTGAGACAGAGAGGGGGAGAGAGAAGGGAGAGAGAGGGGGGGAAAGGGAGAGGACAGAGGACGTAGTGGAGAGGGCAGAGAGGGGAAAGAGAGAGGGGGCAGAGAGAGCGGGGGAGAGAGAGGGGAGCAGAGACCAAGGGGAGGGAGAGGGGGGCAGAGAGAGAGAGAGAGAGAGAGAGAGAGAGAGAGAGAGAGAGAGAGAGAGAGAGAGAGAGAGAGAGAGAGAGAGAGAGAGAGAGAGAGAGAGAGAGGAGAGAGAGTAGAGAGAGAGGGGGGGGTGCAGAGAGAGGATGGGGGAGAGAGGATGAGGGAAGAGAGGGAGCAGAGAACGTGTCCCACAAAATCCTCCTCCACATATTCACCCTAAAAAGTCGCTGTGTTAACTACCTCCTCCAGAAGCTCGTTCAATGTTAGTAATTGTAGAGAATAAAGTTTGTTTTAGTAATTCGAGAGACAAAAGTTTATTTCAGTAATAGACAGAAGAAATTTATTTATGAAATTCGAGAGAAATAATTTATTTTTAAAATTTAAAACGTTCATTGTTCAAATAAAAATATAAATTTCTGTTAGAGAGGGAGAAGTTTATTTTTGAAATAAAAATTTAAAAAATGTTGGTTTCTGTAATTTGAAAATTAAATAAAAATAAAAAGTAATTTTTCAAATAAATTCAAAATGTTCACTTTTTGAAATTTAACAAACTTTCAGCTAAAATATTATAATTTATTTTACTCGTTAGAGAGAAAAAATGGTTTATTTTTGGAGTAAAAAGATAAAAGTTTGTTTTAGTAATTAGAGATAAAATGTTTACTTTATTCATTGGAAAGAAAAAAGTTGATTTTATAATTGAAAGAAAATCAAATAGTGAAATTATTTTTTCATGAGGTCATTTTCCCGGAGCAGAATTAGACCATTCGGCCCATCGTGTCCACTCCGCTATTGAATCATGGCTGATCTAACTCTCCCTCCTAACCCCATTCTCCTGCCTTCTCCCCATAACCTCCGGCACCCGGATAAATCATTAATCTATCTACAGGTATATCTGCCTTATCAATATCTCTTTCCAAACCCATTTTCTGAAATGGAACAAAATTTAGTTTAGTTTGGAAATGGAAGAATGAATAATCTACAATGAGCGTTTGTCAGCACTGGGTCTGTACTCGCTGAAGTTTAGAAGAACGAAGGGAGGGACACCTCATTGAAACTTCACTGACTGGTGAAAGGCCTGGATAGAGTGGATGTGAATAGGATGTTTCCACTCGTGGGAGAGTCTAGGACCAGCGAGAACAGCCTCAGAATTAAAGGAATTCTAAAGCTACACTTTAATTTTCTGCATTATGAGTTTTTCTTTCAATTGTATCCCACAGAGGGGCAATTAGTATTTCTAACCACTGTTAATTAAGATGAAAATAACAAGTTAAGAAATTTTCACGTACCGTGTTCACCAGCGTGGATGGAGCAGCAAGATGGAGTTAGTGCTCATTACAGACGAGATTAATCATGGATACTGAACTTCAGTTAACCCTTTATAGTCAAACATTTGAAATAAAAACCAGTTGCCAGTTCCATCGCACACTACCCAGATATATTTTCACGAATGACAACACTGACAACATTTGCCTTGTGCTGACCCACTGTAGAAGATTCGACATGCTTGCAGGTTACCTATCCATGTGTAACCATTGGACAAACTGCTGTAATAATAATGTTTAAAAGTGTGATTAACCGGGTTTTTTCTTAAAATGAATCTGTTCAACGATCCCAGCACAGAGATCCATGGCCAAGTGAGGAATATCTTACTGCACTATTTGTACACACACACACACACAACCACCCTCCAGTTATAGAGTCATAGAGACATAGTCTCACAGCGTCTTCAGCTTAGCCTGCCTGCCTGCCTGCCCACGCCGGCAAACATGTCCCATCCCCATATTCCTATAAATAGTCTGCCTGTCTGTCCATGCACCTGCCTAAATGTTCCTTAAAGTTTGCCGCAGTACTTTTTACTTCGTACCTTTATATAGTTACAAGGAGAGATAGCTGAATGGATTGAAATGTGGCTTCAGGGAAGGAGCACAGGGTGATAGTGGAAGGAAGGTTGCTTCTCAGACTGGAGGCCTGTGACTAGTGGAGTGCCTCAGTGTTCAGTGCTGGGCCGTTACTGTTTGTCATCTACATCAATGATTTGGATGAGAACTTACAAAGCAAGTTCAACAAGTTTGAAGATGATACAAAAGTGGGTGGTTTTGCAGATAGTGAAGATTGTTGTGATTAATTGCAGTAGGATCTTGATCGATTGGCCAAGTGTGCTGGGGAATGCCACAGAAGTCCCTGGATATTTTCAAGAGATAGTTATGTTTTGCTCTTAGGGCTAATGCAATCAAGGTATACGAGGAGAAAGTAGGAATGGGGTACTGATAGTGGATGATCAGCCATGATCATTGTGCATGGCGGTGCAGGCTGGAAGGGCCGAATGGCCTACTCTGCACCTATGTCCTTTGTTTCTATGCCACCTTGTTGTCTATGTATTCCAGAGATGGGTTTAGGGCCGGGAGATGGTCACCGCTGGAGAACGGCTGCGTTGATGAGCAAACTGTAATGGATCAAGGCTGGCTGGGATACTGGAGTAAATATGCGCCCACACCCGTCTCTCAAAGCACTTCATGATGGTGGTTGTCAGAGCTACTGCCCGGTGCTTATAACGGCACTTACCTCACTTGTGAATGGCAGTTTAAATCATGCTCCTCGTCAACTTGTACACCTCAATAAGGTCACACCTCATCCTCCCACTCTCCATAGGAAAACGCCCTAGATAATCTAACCTCTCCACATATCAAACCTACCAGCCCAGGTAACATTAATGGTGAATCTCGTGTGTAGCCTTTCCAATACAATGGCATCCTTCCTGTGGCTTGTTGACCAGAGTTGTGCACAGAACTCCAAGTGTGATCTTACCAACGAGTTGTACAGATGTATCACGATGCCCCAACCTTTGTGCTCTGTCCGCTTGTCCATGAAGGAAAGTGTCTTCTTCACCACCCTGTCCACCTGACTCGCCACTTGTCGGGAACCTTGCATAGAGGCACACAGAACGTAAATAGACCCTTCGGCCCAACTTGCCCATTCTGACCAAGATGCCCCATCTACACTAGTCCCACCTGCCCGTGTTTGGCCCATGTCCTTCTCTCACTCCCATGTTCGTATCCTTGTCCAAATGTACTTCAACTGTTGATATGGTACTTGCGTTACCTACCTCCTATGGCAGTTCGTTCCATCTACCCGCCACCGTCTGTCTGGTTGGGAAACCGGAGCACCCGGAGAAAACCCACACAGTCACGGGAAGTTCACACAAACTTCACATAGACAGCACCCGAAGAGTGGATGGAACCGGAGTCAACGTGTAGTAATGGTAAACTACACCCTGAATAGAGGTATCTATCTTTATTGGAATTAAATTGATGAACAATGTATTATGAACATGTTCACCGGGATTCTGTCTGATGCCAACATATCGAGCGACGTCCCTTAAAACTTTCACAGTAACCAGGAGGTACAAGAACTGCAGATGCTGGTTCACAATAAAGACACAGTGTGCTGGAGTATTTCACCGGTGCGGCAGCATCTCTGGATAACATGGTCTTGATCTTGCTGCAATTTCACGCAAACATTTTCAGTATCTAGAATGCCACCCAGTTTAGTGTCAGCTACAAGTTTGCTGTTCATGCCTTGTACGTTCTCACCACTAGTCACAGGCCTCCCGTCTGACAAAAACAACCTTCCACCATCACCCTCTGGTTCCTTCCATGAAGCCACGAACTGAATCCATTCAGCTGTCCCTCCTTAGTTCCCTTGCAATCTTACCTTCCAGAGCAGCCTACCATGTGGATGCTTGTAAAATACCTTTGCTCGAATCCACGTATACAACGTTGATAGCTCTGTCATCATCAACGTTGTTGCTCACATCTTCAAGAGCTTAATAAGGTTGGTGAGACACGATCTCCCACGTACAAATTTTTGCTGACTATCCCTAATCAGCCCTTCTCCATCTCAGTACATGTATATCTGATGTCACCTTCCTGTCGTAAAACTGTGCTCTATTGTGCAACACTTTCATCGACTCTATCATTTAATGAGCTCATGACATAGCAAAGCATCACCTGAGACTTGTCACAGTTCCTCAGCTGTTCCTCAGCTGGCTTTTGGGAAACCTACAGAATCCCATCAGAATGAATGCACCTTTCCTATTTAATGCTCTGCCCATGTACCGAGGTACAGTGTCAAGCTTAGTTTTGCATGCTATAGAATCAGATAAGACTATACTGTACATATACACAATCAAGTCAAACTGGAGTACAACAGATGGAGCAAAGTGCAAGATACAGAGTGTAGAATATATCTCCGAGCATTGTAACGCATCAGTTCCAAAGACACAGTCTATTATAACATTGAACATTCATGTGTACAGGTACATGGATAGGACAGGTTTACAGGCATATGGATCAAACACAGGCTGGTAGTATGAGTGTATGGGGCATGAGCATGGACAAGTTGGGACAGAGGGCCTGTTTCCATGCTGTATGGCTCTATTTCTGAAGCCCTCACCCCTGCACCAGTTCCAGAGTCACCTACTGATCTGCACTGTCTTCCACTTTGTTGTCTCTTGAACACGGGGCACAGGTAGTGCGATCCCGGACATTGGGAAGAGTTCAGATGAACTAAAGTGCACTATCCCTCTCTATGAAACACGGTAAACCTGTGTGTGACATTTGCGCCAGGTACAGCACTAACAAATAAACTGCTTGAAAAAATGGTGACCTGACAACTGTTTGGATATTTAGTCACCACTAAAGTCTCGCCTTGAATCAGCCGAATGAAACATCAACAGGTGTCCACACTTCTCAAGGATACAGATTGAGGAAAACATCATATAATTGCCTATCCAATAAATGGGTCATTTTTAACAACAGTCCCTGCTGCTCATTTATTTTCAGATTCAATCGGGTGGGATTGGTCTCTTTGGAGCAAGAATACCGAGGGGCGACCTTACAGTGGCTTGTGAAATTACGTCAACTACAGCAGGATTGAGTAGATGGTGACAGTTATTTCCCAGTCTGGGAGAATCTAAACCCACACAGCTTCAGTTTATTGGAAAGGGGAAAGATGTAAGGGAATACTGATGGGCAGGCAGGAATTCCACACCAAAGGTGGAGCAATCTCTTCATAAGTTGTGGTGACGGCAGATACCGTCAAAGCAAATAAACAGCATTTGGACAGCCGTTTGTCTCGAATAGGAATGGGGGGGGGGGGGGGGGGGGTGGGGGGGGGGGGGGGGGTATGAGACAAATACACGTGAATGAGATCACATATGATCTCATTCACATCATGGACACCATGACTCATATGCACCCCGATCTGCAGGGATTCATCGGGCCGAAGGGCCTGTTTTCCTGTTGACGGGTTGCACTTGAACCCGAGGGGAACCAATATCCTGGCAGGGAGATTTTCAAAGGCTACTGGGGAGAATTTAAACGAGATCGGTTGGGGGGAGGGACTCTAATAGAGAAACCTAATAGACAGTGTGTGAGGCAGGATGCAGAGAAGGGAAGCACTCAGACCAAACATTTAGGGGAGAAAGAAGAAAAACATAATAAACAGAGAATAAGCGGTGGTGGGTTTCTTAAATGGGTGAGCAGAGAGAGAGAAGGGTGTAAAATGAAGGTAGAAGCAATTGGTAGCAATGTGAAAAGGAAAAGAGGCAGGCAGACAAATCCAGGGCAAAAATCAAGAAGGGCTACTTTCCAACATAATTGTATAAGGGGTAAGAGTGTTGTAAAAAAAAAGCCTTAAAGCTTGGTGCTTCAATGCGAGGAGCATTCGTAATATGGTGGATGAGTTGAAGGTGCAGATAGCTATTAATGACTATGATATAGTTGGGATCACGGAGACATGGCTCCAGGGTGACCAAGGCTGTTCGCTGAACATCCAGGGATATTCAATATTCAGGAGGGATAGACAGAAAGGAAAAGGAGGTGGGCTAACGTTGCTGGTTAGAGAGGAGATTAGCGCAATAGAAAGGAAGGACATTGGCTTGGAGGATGTGGAATCGATATGGGTAGAGCTGCGAAACACTAAGGGGCATAAAACGCTAATGGGAGTTTTGTACAGGCCACCTAACAGTTGTAGTGGAATTGGGGATGACATCAACCAGGAAATTAGAAATGCGTGCAACAAAGGAAAAACAGTAGTAATGGGTGACTTCAATCTACATATAGATTGGTTGAATCAAATTGGCAGGGGTGCTGAAGAAAAGGATTTCTTGGAATGTATGCGGGATGGTTTTCTAAACCAACATGTAGAGGAACCAACGAGAGAGCAGGCTATTCTAGACTGGGTATTGAGTAATGAGGAAGGGTTAGTTAGCAGTATTGTGGTGCGTGACCCCTTGGGCAAGAGTGATCGTAATATGGTTGAGTTCTTCACTAGGAAATAGAGTGACATTGTTAATTCAGAAACACGGGACCTGAACTTAAAGAAAGGTAACTTTGAGGGTATGAGACGTGAATTGGCCAAGATAGACTGGCAATTGATTCTTAAAGGGTTGACGGTGGATATGCAATGGAAGACCTTTAAAGACAGCATGGATGAACTACAACAATTGTTCATCCCAGTTTGGCAAAATAATAAATTGGGAAGGTAGTGCATCCGTGGATAACAAGGGAAATCAGGGATAGTATTAAATGAAAAGATAAAGCGTACACGTTGGCCAGAAGAAGCAGCCTTCCAGAGGACTGGGAGAAATTCAGAGTCCAGCAGAGGAGGACAAAGGGCTTAATTAGGAAAGGGAAAATAGATTCTGAAAGAAAACTGGCAGGGAACATTAAAACTGACTGCAAACGTTTTTATAGATATGTGAAGAGAAAAATATTAGTTAAAGCAAATGTAAGTCCCTTGCAGTCAGAAACAGGTGAATTGATCATATAACCATACAACCATATAACAATTACAGCGCGGAAACAGGCCCTCTCGGCCCATCCAGTCCGTGCCGACCATTTGTTTTCCCCTAGTCCCATCTACCTGAACTCAGACCATAATTCTCCATTCCCTTCCCGTCCATGTACCTATCCACTTTACTTTTAAATGTTAAAATCGATCCTGCCTCCACCACTTCTGCTGGAAGCTCATTCCACACAGCCACCACCCTCTGAGTAAAGACGTTTCCCCTCACGTACCCCTATACTTCTGTCCCTTAATGCTCATGTCATGCCCTCTTGTATGTATCTTCCCTACCCTCAATGGGAAAAGCGTATCCACGTCATGGGGAACAAGGACATGGCAGACCAATTGAATAACTACTTTGGTTCTTTCTTCACTAAGGAAGACATAAATAATCTGCCGGAAATAGAAGGGGACCGCAGGTCAAATGAGATGGAGGAACTGAGTGAAATCCACGTTAGCCGGGAAGTGGTGTTCGGTAAATTGAATGGATTAAAGGCCGATAAATCCCCAGAGCCATATAGACTGCATCCCAGAGTACTGTTTCCGTGCTGTAATTGTTATATGGTTATATGGTTATATGGTTACTCAAGGAAGTAGCCACAGAAATAGTAGATGCCTCAGTGATAATTTTTCAAAAATCTTTAGATTCAGGTCTAGTTCCTGAGGATTGGTGGGTAGCTAATGTAACTCGACTTTTTAAAAAGGGAGGTGAGAGAGAAAACGGGGAATTACAGACCAGTTAGTCTAACATCTATATTGGGGAAACTGCTAGAGTCAGTTATTAAAGATGAGATAGCAGCACATTTGGAAAGTGGTGAAATCATTGGACAAATTCAACATGGATATACGAAAGGTAAATTATGTCTGACGAATCTTATAGAATTTTTCGAGGATGAAACTAGTAGACTAGATAAGGGAGAACCAGTGAATGTATTACACGGCTCTCGCTTAACTTTTTATCCCTGTTGCCAGCTGGGCAACCTTGGTAGCTTTTTAAGTTGCCAAATGACAGTTTAGGTGGTCATTTATGATGGCTTGCATGATGCGTGTGATAATGTGCTCGGATGAAGTGCGTAGTTACCAGTCAGAATTATGCTCAATGAAGCATTCACATATTATTTCTGCTTCAAATAAAGAAACAAACTAAACATATTCACCAATCAAGACATGATATATACCACAATGTCATGCAGCAAAATTATAATACAGTATCTCAACTCTTTGCATTACATTGCAATGAATCTAATTTATATTAGTTCTTTCCACTTCCAAACAAAAATGTGGTTGGATTATTCAGCATATGATCAACCTGTGTCCATAAATCCTGGACCATGGTAACATATATGCATACGTATAGTTGTGAATGTTGCTCATTAAATAACTACAGTATTGATACTCCATATTAAGAGCATTGATTTGCCGTTAAAATGATTTCTGTAATAACGTGTCGACGGTAGCAGTGACGATCGAACACTGCGGTTTTCAGGTTTCAAGTGTACATAATTTAATTCATCCGTCTTTATGGATTAAAATAAATAATAACATTGGGAATTAAAACACATTTGATTGCATTCCGTTATCAAACATAGTCAATGTTCGCTCTGAAGACATTTCCAACATAATAGGGTCAGGGAGGGGTGTGTGTGTGTGTGAATCAGTGCGGGTGGGGGGTGTGGGTTAGAAGGCAGAATGGATGGATTGAGGGAGGTGAATTAGTACGTGCTGGTTGGAATAGGTAAAGTGTGAGGGGAGAGCACCGGGGAAGTCATTGGTTTTGAATGGGGGGCTCAGTACGGGATGGATGGGGGTAGGCAAAAGTGCTGGAGAAACTCAGCGGGGGAGGCAGCATCTATGGAGCGAAAGAAATAGACAACGTTTCGAGTCGAGGCCCTTCTTCAGACTTTTCCCCACATTCTTCTTGAATGGGAGAATCATTACAGGATGGATGGGAGCGGGGGATCAGCGCAGGATGAATTGGGGGGGGGGGGGGGGTCACTACAGTGTGGATCGGAGGGTGTGTGCAGGATGAATCGGGGATCACTACGGGATGAATGAGGGGAAGGGGGGAAGGTGCAGGGTAAATGGAGGGTGGGTCAGTACGGGATGAATGTGTGGATTAGTACAGGATGGATGGGGGATTAATACAGGATGGATGGAGGCGAGGTGCAGGATGGATGGGAAAGGGTAAGTACAGGGTGAATTGGGGAACCAGTGTAGGATAGATGGGAAAGGGGGTTGTGGCAGGAGAATCAATGCGAGGTGGATAGTGTGATCAGCGCAGGATGCATAGATGGGGAGGGGAGCACAGAGGATGTCAGTGAGGACTGAATAGAGGTAATGGGGATCATTGCGGGATGGAGTGGAGGGGTCCCAGGATAACGGGGTGGAGCGGGACGTACAAGAGAGAGAGAGGGGGGAGGTGTGGAGGAAGGAAGGTCAGCGCTCCTCGGACAACATCGCCCCGCTGCCTTGGCCGTTGGGAACTACTCGCCACCGCCTCCCTCCTCCGCCAGCCAACAGCAAGGAGCGGGGCCTTGTGGTGCAGTTCAGAGATCCTGTAGCAATAGGAGCTTTGGTGCAGCTGCTTCAGATGAGTCGGAGCGAATGACAAGCTTCGCACAGCGGCAGCAGCGGCCGCGACAGTGGCTCCATCTCCTCATCTTCCAGCACTTCGCCCGATAACGACGATAACCGCTTTCAAAACAAACCCTCCCGCACGTCGAGGCCGGGGGGAAGGAGAGAGGGAGGTAGGCGGAGGCCTCGACGTGCGGGAGGGTTTGTTTTGAAAGCACGGTTAGCGAGGCACAGAGTCTCTTGCCCAGAGTAGGGGAATCGAGGACCAGAGGACATGGGTTTAAGGTGAGAGACGCGGGGGTGGGAAAAATTGAATTAGAATCTGAGGGGCAACTTTTACACACAGAGGGTGGTGGCTGTATGGAAGGAGCTACCACAAGAGGTAGTTGAGGCTGGGACTATTACAACACTGGGACACGTACATGGATAGGACGTTTGGAGGGATATAGGCCAAACGCGGGCAGCAGGTGGGACTAGTGTAGATGGGGCTTGTTGGCAGGTCTCTCGCGGTCTCTCTCTCTTTCTCTGTGTGTCTGTCTCTCCCTCGGTCTCTCTCTGTCTCTCTCTCTCCCTCTCTCTCTCAGTCTCTCTGTCTCTGTCTCTCTCCCTCTCTCTCTGCCTCTCTCTCTAGGACAGAGGATTTGGGTGAACGTAGGCCCATTCCTGCCAAACGTGGGCCTAACTGCAGATAGATACATAACCTACTCAACACATAGGACAAGAAGGAGAAATTTTCTGCAAATAGAAACGCCATTGGCCAGGACAGATATTTGGAAGGACTCGTTCTTTGTAAGAACCGCAATGGAATGGGATAAACGAGATAACAATATCGTCTAAAGGTTTAAGAAGGAACTGTAGATGCTGGAAAATTGAAGGTAGACATAAAATGCTGTAGTAACTGTAAAGAGGATACTCGGATACTATTCGATCTTTACTTTATTAATCATACATTGTTGCCCTAGCTGTACGTGGTCTGTCACGATCACCAGAGAGAGAGCTAGGGGTGTGCAGGTTACAATTATACTAACTGGTGGGGGAGTGGTTAGCATGGACATCATCTCTATCAATTAAAGTTGTATACACATATCATCTACATCCTTCCTCTACAGAAACAAACAGTGAGTGACAGGGCGACCACGTCTCATGCGCTAGAGTAAATGCAAACAGTAAGGCACGGGAATACAGAATCACACGTAATCGCCGTAATAGACCGGTGGCCTGACCAGGCGACCAGACCGGGTCCGAACCTCGCCATCACCTCCTTCCCCGACGGGAACAAGCGGGGACGACGCCGGGGCATGGTGGGGGCTACGGACAGGAGAATCCCTGGGCGATGAAGGCACCGGGGGGTACGGCGAAGAGGAGGGCGAGGAAGCCGGAGAAAGCGGGACCACAGCCGGGAGACGGACAGGAGAAGGACGAGGGGAGACCCCAGAGGAACGGGCAAGGCACTAGGCCGCGAAAGTGACAGCGGAGTAGCATACGGAGCCGCCGGAGGAGGCAAAGGCTCGTTCACGAGCCGGAGATGCTGGTGGGACCGGCGGTACACCTTGCCGTCGTGGTTGACAATATACGAACGAGGGGAGCCGGCAGAACCGATGACCATGGCCAGCTTGGAGCAGCCAGAAATGGACCTCATACGGACGGCCTGGGTGGGCAGAAGAGGGAGGAGGACACAGCAGGACCTGTCATGGGAATGCTTCTGTGTACCGTGTTTATGGGCAATGCGTTTCCGGATCAAGGCAGGTTTAAGGACAGAGGGGGACAGGGACTGCTGAGACACCGGGACCGTGGGCCTCGTGACACGGGACATGAGTCGCTGAGCCGGGGAGCCCAGGGCATGGTCGCGGGAGATGTTCAGCAGGGTCAGGTAGGTCGGAGCGGGATAGGCGGCAACGTTCCAACAATCCTTTAGCACTGCGGACCATGCACTCGGCCAGTCCGTTGCTCTGCGGTTATTCCGGGCTGCTGGTGTAGTGACAAAAGTTCCATCATTCGGCAAAAGTAGGGAACTCGGTGCAGGTGAACTGGCTGCCGTTGTCCGACAGCAGGCTGACCGGAGACCCGAAGGTGGCAAAGTGGCGGCGCAACTTCTCGATGACCGCGGAGGAAGAGAGGGAGTGGAGCTGGTCAACTTCAAACCAGCTGGAGTAAGAGTCGACAAGCACCAGGAAGTGCTTTCCGTGCCTCTCGAAGATGTCGGTTGCCAGCGCAGACCAGGGCAGGTTAGCAGCTGGCTGCTGCAGGAGCGGCTGCCGCTGTTGCTGTGGAACGAGGCTGTTGCAGGTAGGGCACGTGGAGACTCTATCCCGGAAGTAGCGAGGCATGTCGGACCAGAAGAACTGACTCTGAGCGATGGAAAGGGTCGCCTCGGCCCCAGGATGGCCACGATGAGCGGTCTCGAAGTATTGTTCTTGGAGTGCTGCGGGCACCACCACCTTGTGCCCCTTCACAATCACACCATCACGCAGCACCAACTCGTCACGAACCAAGAAGTAAGGTGCCGCTGCAGCTGGCAGGGAAGAACGGCGGTCTGGCCAGCCCTGCTTGATGATCGCGGCCAGCTGTTGTAGCGAAGCATTAGCCGCCATGTGCTTGGCCAGGGACTTCAACTGACTGGAGGGCACGAAATTGACGTTTAGGACTATCAGATCGGACGCCTCGTACGGATGTCGGGCTGTGGATGAGAGAGGCGCCCGAGACAAACATGTCCTTGCCCTTGCGATAAACCACTGTGAAAGTGAAGCGTTGTAGCTGGAGCATCATGCGCTGGAGCCGGGAGGAGGCCACGTGTATCGGCTTGTTGAGGATGGTGACCAGAGGCTGGTGGTCCGTTTCAATAGTGAAGCAGGTGTCCAGGATATAGTCCTTGAATTTAGAGCAGGCAAAGACAACAGCCAGCAGCTCCTTTTCAATCTGGGCATGGCGTTGTTCAGCGGTCGTCATCATGCGGGATGCGTAGGACACAAGCAGTTGCACCCCGTCATGGATCTGCAGGCAGGCGGCCCCGAGGCCAAACTTAGATGCATCACATGTGAGAACGATGGGGAGCTGGAGGTCAAATTACTTCAGCGTTGGCATGCTGATCAGCTTGGATTTGAGGGTGTCGAATGCTTTCTGGTGTTGCGGGAACCAGGCCCAGGCAGTGTCCTTTTTCACCAGGTCCCTCAGAGGGGCGCTCAGTTCACTCAAGTCGGGGATGAACTTTCCCAGGTAGTTGAC
Organism: Okamejei kenojei; assembly: GCA_035221665.1. Classification (NCBI taxonomy): domain Eukaryota; kingdom Metazoa; phylum Chordata; class Chondrichthyes; order Rajiformes; family Rajidae; genus Okamejei; species Okamejei kenojei. The sequence goes on along the minus strand of JAVHYY010000109.1, from coordinate 350,160 downwards.
CAGGCCCAGGAAGCGCTGTAGACCAGGCACGTCAGCAGGTGCAGGCATCTCGGATATTGCGGCCGTCTTCTGTGGGTCGGGCTTCAGCCCCAATGCTGTGAAGACATGCCCCACGTAGGTGACCTCAGGGACCCGGAATCGGCACTTCTTCGGGTTGAGCTTCAGGTAGACTTCTCGGGCCCGCTGCAGCACCTGTCGAAGTTGGTGGTCATGCTCAGCGAAATTCTTCCCGTAAACCAGGATGTCGTCGACAATGATGGCACACGGGAGCCCGGCAAACAGTTGTCCCATGGTCCTTTGGAATACCTCGCTGGCAGAGTTGATCCCAAACGGCATGCGGAGGAAGCGATAGCTGCCGAAAGGCGTGCTGAATGTCGTCAGATGCGAGGATCGTTCGTCCAGAGGTATCTGCCAGAATGAACTCTTGCCATCGAGAACAGAGAACACGGTGGCAGGGCCAACCTGTGCAGCAACATCCTCCACCGTCCGCATGGGATAGTGCGGGCGCCTGATGGCCAAGTTCAAGTCCTTAGGGTTGATGCAGATCCGTAGTTCACTCTTATCTTTCTGCGCAACGACAACCATAGTGGAGACCCACCGGGTGGGGACCGTTACTGACTTCAGGATGCCCGTGGCCACCATCTGGAGAAGAGTAGGTGGCCACGGACATCTCAGTAACTCAGAGGGTGAGGCAGCATTTACAGAGCAAAGGAATAGGTGACGATTCGGGTCGAGACCTTTCTTCAGATTCAAGAACCATTTACTTCGCTCCATAGATGCTGCCTCACACGCTGAGTTTCTCCAGCATGTTTGTGTACCAGCAATAGAGTCAAATCACCTTCACTGGACAAGAGGTGCAGGAGGAGGCCATTCGGCCCTTCGAGCCAGCACAATAGACAAGAGGTGCAGGAGGAGGCCATTCGGCCCTTCAAGCCAGCACCGCCATTCACTGTGATCATGGCTGATCATCCCCTATCAGTACTCCGTTCCTGCCTTCTCCCCATATCCCTTGACTCTGTTATCTTTAAGAGCTCTATCTAGCTCTCCCTTGAAAAAAACATCCAGAGAACCAGCCTCCACCGCCCTCTGAGGCAGAGAATCCCAGACTCACAACTCTCTGGGTGGAAAGGTTTTCTCTAGTGATGCTGCCTGACCCGCTGAGTTACTCCTGCATGTTGTGTCCATCTTCGGTGTAACCCAGCATCTGCAGTTCCTTATCACACTCTCCCTCTTTGACTGTCTCTCTCTCTCTCTCTCTGACTCTCTCTGACTCTCTCTCTCTCTCTCTCTCTCTCTCTCTCTCTCTCTCTCTCTCTCTCTCTCTCTCTCTCTCTCTCTCTCTCTCTCTCTCTCTCTCTCCCTCTCTCTCTCTCTCTCTCTCTCTCTCTCTCTCTCTCTCTCTCTCTCGCCCTCTCTCTCTCTCTCTCCCTCCCTCCCCCCCTCTCTCTCTCTGTATTGAGTCTAGAATTTGGGAGGTCACGTTATAGTTGTACAAGGCGTTGGTGAGGCTGCATTTAGAGTATTGCGTTCAGTTCTAGGCACCGTGTTACAGGAAAGATGTCATCGAGCTTGGAAAGGGCGCAGGGAAGATTTACGAGGATGTTGCCGGGACTCGAGGGTCCTGAGCTACAGGGAGAGGTTGGGGCAGGGCTGGGACTATTCCTTGGAGCGCAGGAAGATGAGGGGTGATCTTGTAGAGGTGTACAAAATCACCAGAGTTTCTCTCTCATTCTTTCTCTGTTTCTCTCCCTCTCTGTCTGTCTGTCTCTCTTTTTCTCTATCTCTCTCTCTCTCTCACTCTGTCTCTCTCTGTCTCTCTCTCTCTCACTCTCTGTCTCTCTCTCTCTCTCTCCCTCATCGAGGTCACACCAACTTCTCATTTTCACCCAGCAAACAACTTACAATGGCCTGTATCCTTTATGATCGTTCCTTCTCTGTCACTCTCTTTCTATCTCTCTCTCTGTGTCTCTGACCCTCTCTCTGTCTCTCTCTATCTTTCTCTCTCTCTCACTCTGTATTGTCTAGAAGTTGAGAGGTCAAACGCGGGCAGGTGGGACTAGTGTAGATGATGCATGTTGGCCTGGGTGGGTAAGCGGGGCCGAAGGGCCTGTTTACGCGCCGTATCTCTCTCTCTCTCTCTCTCTCTCTCTCTCTCTCTCTCTCTCTCTCTCTCTCTCTCTCTCTCTCTCTCTCTCTCTCTCTCTGTCTCTCTCTCTTTGTCCCTCAGGGCTCGAAATTAGCGATTGCCCGGGTGCCAATGACAACTGAAAGCGCCGCCGGGCAACCTAAACACCGAGTCATTTTGCCCGACTTGGCAACCAGATACTGGTTTGTACCGAAGCTAGACACAAAAGCCTGGAGTAACTCAGCGGGTCAGGCAGCATCTCTGGAGAAAAGGAACGTGACGTTTCGGGCAGGCGACGGCTGTGCAGGACAAATATTCTAGGTACGGGGTGAGGAAGGGTCGGAGCAAATGACGGGCCCCGAACAGCGGCAGCCCCGGCAGCAGCGGCCGTGACAGCGGCTCCACCTCCTCCTCCTCCCGCCCCCCACCCGCCGTGATAACGGCTTCTGCGTGTAAATCCACTAACCGCGCATTCAAACCAAACCCCTCCCTCCCTCCCTCCTTCCTCCCGGCCTCGACGTGCGGGAGGGTTTGTTTTGAAAGCGGTTATCGTCGTTTACAAGTAGAGGCCGTTATCAGACCGGGCGGAGTGCGGGAGGATGAGGAGATGGTGCCGCTGTCGCGGCCGCAGCTGCCGCTGTGCGAAGCCCGTCATTCGCTCCGACTGGTCTGAAGCAGATCCACCCCCTTATCCCGGGACCCTTCCTCTCCATCCCGCAATGATCCCCATTCCCTCTGTTCAGTTATCCCCTGTTCTCCCCTCCCCATCTACCCCACCCCCATCTATTCATCCTGCACTGATTACCCTATCCACCTCGCATTGATTCTCCTGCGACACACACCCCCATCCATCCTACACTGGTTCCCCAAATCACCCTGTACTTACCCATTTCCCATCCATCCTGCACTTCTCCTCCATCTATCCTCTACTGATCCCCATCCATGCTGTACTAATCCACGCATTCATCCCGTACTGACCCACCCTACATTTACCCTGCACCATCCCCCATTCCCATCATTCATCCCGTAATGATCCCCCATTCATCCTGCACACACCCTCCGATCCACACTGTACTGACCCCCCATTCATCCTGCGCTGATCCCCCCTCCCATCCACCCTGTCGTGATCCTCCCATTCAAGACGAATGTGCGGAACAGTCTGAAAAAGCGTCTCGACCCGAAATGTTGCCTATTTCCTTCGCTCCATAGATGCTGTCTCACCCGCTGAGTTTCTCCAGCACTTTTGTCTACCCCTATCCATCCCGTACTGAGCCCCCCTCCCCCCATTCAACACCACTGACATCCCCGGTGCTCTCCCCTCACAATTTACCTTTTCCAACCAACACGTACTAATTCACCTGCCTCAATGAATCCATTCTGCCTTCTAAGCCCCCCCCCCCCCACACCCGCCATCTATCCACCCCGCACTGATTCACACACACACACCCCTCCCTGACCCGATTGTGTTGGAAAAGTCTTCAGAGCGAACATTGACCATGTTTGATAACGGAATGCAATCAAATGTGTTTTAATTCCCAATGTAATTATTTGTTTTAATCCATAAAGATGTTCGATGGTCACTGCTACCGTTGACACGTTATTACAGAATTCATTTTAACGGCAAATCAATGCTCTTAATATTGAGTTTCAGTACTGTAGTTATTTAATGAGCAGTATTCACAACTATACGTACGCATATATGTTACCATGGTCCAGGATTTATTGACACAGGGTTGATCATACGCTGAATATTACAACCACATTTTTCTTTGGAAGTGGAAAGAACTAATAGAAATTGTATTAATTGCAACGTGTAAAAATAGTTGAGATACTGTATTATAATGTTGCTGCATGTCATTGTGGTATATATCATGTCTTGATTGGTGAATATGTTTAGTTTGTGACTTTATTTGAAGCAGAAACAATATGTGAATGCTTCATTGAGCATAATTCCGACTGGTAACTACGCACTTCGTCCGAGCACATTATCGCACGCACCATGCAAGCCAACTTAAATGACCACATAAACTGTCATTTGGCAACCTAAAAAACTGCCAAGGTTGCCAGGCAGGCAACAGAGAAAAAAAGTTAAGTGAGAACCCTCTCTCTCTCTCCTCCTCTCTCTCTCTCTCCCACTCTCTCTCTCTCCCCTCTCTCTCTCTCTCCCCTCTCTATCTCCCCTCTCTCTCTCTCCCCCTCGCTCTCCTCCTCTCTCTCTCCCATTCTCTCTCCCTCTCTTTCTCTCCCATTCTCTCACCCGCCTTTCTCTCTCCCCCTCTCTCTCCCCCTCTCTCTCCCCATCTCTCCCTCCGTGTCTATCTCTCTCTCCGCCTCTCTTTCCCCGTCTCTCTTTCTCCTTCCTCTCCCTCCCCTCTCTCTCCCCACCTCTCACCCCACTTTATCCCACCTCTCGCCCCCCTCTCTCTCCCCCTCTTTCTCCCCCTCTCCCTCCCGCTCTCTCTCCCTCTCCTTCCCCTCCATCTCTCGTTCTCTCCCTCCGTCCTTCCCTCGCTCTTCCCCCTCAAAATGAGATAGCGAGAGATAACGAGAGGGAGACACAGGAGAGAGAGAGGTGGGAGAAGTGAGAGATAGAGTGAGAGGCGGGAGGAGAGAAAGAGAAAGAGGGGAGGGAGAGCGAGGTGGGATGAGTGAGAGACAGACAGAGCGAGGGAGAGGTGTGAGGAGTGGGAGAGTATGAGTGGGTGGGGGGGGGGGGGTCAGGAGGGATGGGTGTGATCCCATGTTTGGGGACGGATTCCCTCTTCCCGCCCCTCCCGCACTCTGGGTAAGTCCCCCCTCCGCGATCGACCACTCTCGTTGCTTCCCCCTGCCCTCCCGAAACTCCCCACTGCGCAAAGAAGAGAGGGATACTCTCTCTCTCTCTCTCTCTCTCTCTCTCTCTCTCTCTCTCTCTCTCTCTCTCTCTCTGCCTCCATCTATCTCTCTCTCTCTCGTTGTCTCTCCCCCTCTCTCTCTCTCTTCCATTCTCTCTCCCTCCCACTCTCTCTCTCCCCCTCTCGCTCCCCCCATTTCTCCCCCTTTTCTCTCTCACCCTCTCTGTTACCCCCCTCTCTCTCTCCCCCTCTCTGTCGCCGTCTCTCTCTCCCCGTCTCTCTCTCTCTCCCCGTCTCTCTTCTTCCACTTCTCTTTCTCTCTCCCCGCCTCTCTTTCTCCTTCCTCCCCCTCCCCCTCCCCTTCCCCCCGGGTGGTGGGGTGGGGGGCAGGAGGAATGCGTGTGATCCCATGTATGGGGACAGATCCCCTCTCCCGCCCCCCTCCCCCACTCTCGGTAAGTCCCCCACCGCGATCGACCGCCCTTGTTGTTTCCTCCTCCCCTCCCGAACCTTCCCCACTGCACAGAGAAGAGAGGGAGACTCTCGCTCTCCCTCTTTCTCTCTCTCGCTCTCTCTCACTGCTCTGTCCCTCTCTCGTTCTCTCTGTCTCTTTCTCTCTCTCTCCCTCAAAGTTTGTACATATCTGAAGCCGTTTACACGCTAATTGATGAAAGAGGCAACTATCTATTTTTCTCACACATTTCCGCATCTCATTTTTAGTCAAAACTGTGTGAAATTTGTCAAGAAAAGTCCCCCGATAAAGACTTTGATGTGTGTGTGTGTGTGTGTGTGTGTGTGTGTGTGTGTGTGTGTGTGTGTGTGTGTGTACGTGGGTGTAAATATATATTTTTGTAATAGTAAAACTAACCATGTCCCAGTTTTTTTCCCTCCTCTCCTCCCCTCGTCCTTTCTCGTTCCCCCTCTCCACCCAGCTCGGACGGAGGCCGGGCCTAAACGACACTTTAAAACAAAACTGGAGCTCGGAGCGCAAAAAAAAAAAATGGAATCTAAAACGATTGAAAGAAGAGAGAGAGAACGAAATGCAAAAAAAAAGAGATACAGACCATCGGGCCCTGGGGATTTATTAGCCTTCAGTCCCATCAGTCTCCCCAGCACCATTTCCTGTCTAATGTGGATTTCGTTCAGTTTCTCCGACACCCCAGATCCTCTGAAGTTACAGCAGAAAGATTGTGTCCTCCTTAGTGAACACGGATCCAAAATACCTGTTCAACTCATCTGCCATTTCCTTGTTCCCCATAATAAATTCACCTTTTTCAGTCTTCAATGATCCAACTTTGGCCTGAACTAATTTTTTCCTCTTCACATACCGAAAGAAGCTTTTACTTTATTCTTGGCTAGCTTACCTTCGTACCTCATATTTTCTCCACGTATTGCCTTTTTAGTTATCTTCTGTTGCTCTTTAAACATTACCCAATCCTCTTGATTCCCGCTCATCTTTGCTGTGTTGTACTTTATTTTTACTCTGTCCCTGACTTCCCTTGTCAGCCCCGGTCGCCCCTTACTCACTCCCCTTGGAATCTTTCTTCCTCTTTGGAATGAACGGATCCTGCACCTTCTGTGTTATTCCCAGAAACACCTGCCATTGTTGTTCCACTCTCATCCCTGCTAGGGTATCTTTCCAGTCAACTTTGGCCAGCTCCTCCCTCCCTCATGGCTCCGGCGGTGAATGTTAGGAGCCGGAGCCCGGAGCGGAGAGGCTGCGGCCGCCTCTGGGATGGATGCGCTCAGCGCACCGATTTATTAATGAGCCGAAGCACTGAGGTGAGCGGATATTTCACCGCGCTCTTCACCTGCTCATTGAACTTGGACTGTGTCGCCGCGTAAATAAATGTGTTGGTGCAGCAGCTGAGATTACTCAGCAAAAACCCGACGTTGTTAAATATATATTGAGACTCATTCACATAATTTCCTCTTCCTGTGATCTGACCATAGACGAACTGTACAACATTCGTCAGCCACAGGAGGATGAAGCTGCCGGAGATGGTGAAGAGTAAAACCACAGACCTCCTCCTGCTCTCCATCTCCGGGTCACTGCGGTTCTCCCCCTTGCTCTCACCCCTCAGCCCCTTACGGACCCGACTGGCCACTAAAATGTGGCGGACTGTCAGAGCGTTGAGCAGCAGGATTACAGCGAAAGGGAGGAGCGGAGTTGAAACCGCGTTGAACCAGGCAAATGCCACCCACCCGGGGTCAGTGTAAAAACTGTCCACCGTGACCCAGCCCCATGGGACATTGTCGATGATTATCTCGGGTCCCATTATGAAGTAGCGGGGAACGTTTTTCAGACAGAGCAGGACGCCGGCTGTTGCCAGAACCACAGCCGCAGTTTTCCCGGTGCAATATTTAGTTTTCAGCTTCTGGCTACAAATGGCGACAAAGCGATCAAAGGTGAAAGTGACGGTGAACCAGACAGAACAGTCTGTAGCTGCAAACGTCAGTACGTGGATAACACTGCACACAGGGTAGATGGACAGGAAACTCCAATAAAAGTAATGATGTCGGATCCAATACAAAATGACCGCGGTGATGAGGACCAGTAGATCGGCCGCTGCCATGGCCACCAGGTAGCGAGTGGTGCAGGTGGAGAGGCCGCACTTTCCCCGGGACAGGATCACAATCGCCACTAAATTCACTGCGGAAAGACAAGGGAACGGACACTGGGCATTTACTCAACACGGTCTCCGGGGCTGACTTTCAGCTCAAGTTCAGGAGTCGCTGCGCGGCTGCTGCAAGTTTAACAATGTCAGAGCCGGCTCCGACTGTGCCCGACCTGCCTGCCCGCTTCAGGGGAGCAGAGAAAAGGCGACGGGCGGGCGGGGTAAAGGGCGGGCGGGGAGAAAACGAGCAGCCACCCACTACAATAGGCGCGATGGTTCTTTCTGTAGCTAACCCTGCTGCTCATAGTCACTGACGGGTCCGCTTACACAGACTTAAGTGACCGGCCGCGTTTAACCAGGGCTCCGGGAACTCGGCATCTGATGGGGACGAGGAGGCTTCCAGAGGGAAGGCTGGGCCAACATGGAATCCGGCAGCAGAGTGGCTCCGTTAATGGATGCATTCCACAGTGAGTTCAGTTCGGTATCAACACACACACGCCAGTAGATCCGCGGCCACTGGTTCAGGAGATCGATCCAATTATTGACCAACAAGCGGTGGAATCCGACTGTGACAGACAGACTCCACAGTGAGACACCGTGTCCACAGGAGCGGGTGTTCACTCTGATCAATAACACACACACAGTGAACTTCACAATGTGACCCCCTCTCTCCCAGCCACACCGTGCCGGAGAGCTGCCGGCCGGCCTGCCTGTCCCGAGCACTGGGACAACTCTGGGCAAGGTGCCACTGAAGGCAAGAACAACATTCCAGTGGGTCCCGGCAATGAGAAAAAGATGGTTAGTTTCAACTGTCTGAAAATAAGAAAAATCACAGCAGCGTTAATTCAAAAATATTTCACGGAGAGGATTGATATTCTTCACATATTCTTGTGCAACGATCATCAGTTGGGAACTTGTAACATGATCAGAATCAGGTCAACACCAGTTAACACACGGATGGAGTTATAAAACTTGAATTGTTCTGCTCACTTACCAGGGACTCCAACGGCAGCAATGATCACGTACAAGATTTTCTGCACGGCGTAATATTCAAAAAGCTTTTCCCACATTTTTTTCGCCCAGCGACGTGTCCCCGTGAGCTACCGGTAATGTCTCGGAATGAAATGCTGAGGCAGAACATTCCTGGAGATTTTATACCATTTTCCGTCCCCACCGGGGCAGTGAAGTTTCAACAGAGTTTAAAAATAGAGATATTGAAATGAATCGCAAACAGATGACATCAGCCGAGTGAAATCACTGCTGAGACACGTCGGGATTTATTCAGGGAATTGATTGAGAAACTCCAAAGACTGGGAATTGTGGCGATAGATACTGAGGGATGGAAATAGGGAGCGGTGGCATTGTTCCAGCAAAGGGGATATTGTTTCAAACTCCATCAGATCCAACTCTCCACCTGATGTTGTTTGTCTGATTTCCTTCAATCCGTTTCACTCAGCAAGGCAATGCCAAATTCCAGGGACCCTCTCAGGGCTTCTGGTGCCCAGTTTGAAGGTGGACTGGACTGGGCGACCTTTGTGCACAGGTTGAGGAATTAGTTCAACAGATCGCCTCGGACTAAAATGCCCCCTCCCCACTTACTATAATCGCGGCTTCACTGACTGTGACCTCAACCACACACTCCCGCTGACCCCAGTAACCATTCACTCCCTGCTTGCCTGGAATAGACATGACTCTACCATGGGACAATAACATTCTCTGCCTTCAACACCTCTGAGGAGGAACGACCCAAAGACTCACGACACTCAGAGAACAGAAACATTGCCGCCTCAGAATTGTCCTAAACCTTAATAAAACAGCGAATGATGCAGCACCTCCCTCCTTTCTTTCTCCCTCCATCCTTACTGCTGTCACTCTCTCTGAATTGTTACTCTCTCTCCTCCGCTCTCTATTCCCCCTTTCTGGGCTGCCATCTCTCCGTCCACTGATGGAGTGACACACAGTGGGATAGTACTGATGGAGGGTTAAAAATGGGGCAGTTCTGACGCAGTGACATGCTGTGGTGGTACTGATGGAGTGACACACTGTGGTGGTACTGATGGACTGTGCTGATGGAGTGACACACTGTGGTGGTACTGATGGAGGGACACACTGTGGTGGTACTGATGGAGTGACACACTGTGCTGTTACTGATGGAGGGACACACTGTGCTGTTACTGATGGAGGGACACACTGTGGTGGTACTGATGGAGGGACACACTGTGGTGGTACTGATGGAGGGACACACTGTGGTGTTACTGATGGACACACTGTGGGACACACTGTGGTGGTTACTGATGGAGGGACACACTATGGTGGTACTGATGGAGGGACACAGGTGGTACTGATTGGGTACTGATGGAGGGGACACACACTGTGGGACTGATGGGGGCACACACTGTGGTGGTGCTGATGGAGGGACACGCTATGGCGGTACTGATGGAGGGACGCGCTATGGTGGTACTGATTGAGTGTTACACTGTGGTGGTACTGACGCAGAAAGACACTGTGGTAGTACTGATGGAATTACACTGTGGTGGTACTGATAGAGTGACACACTGGTAGGACTGATGGGTGCACACACTGTGCTGGTACTGATGGAGGCACACACTGTATTTGTACTGATGGAGGGACACACTGTGGAGGTACTGATGGAGTAACACACTGGTGATACTGATGGAGGGACACACTGTGGAGGTACTGATGGAGTAACACACTGGTGGTATTGATGGAGGGTGAACTGTGGGGGTACTGAAGGAAGGTTCTACTGTGGTGATACTGATGGAGTGACTGTGTTGGTACTGATGCAGGTCACGCTGTGATGGTACTGATGGAGTGACACACTGTGGTGGAACTGATGGAATGACACACTTTGTGGTCGCCTTGATGGATTGACACACTGTGGAGTAGTCCTGATGGAGTAACAAACGTCCGGGTAGTAATGATGATGTGACACACTATGGGGTCGTACTGGGACTGATACACAGTTGGTTGGTGCTGATGGAGTGATAAACTGTGGGGAGGTACTGATGGACTGACACTCTGCGGAGTAGTACTGATAAAGTGATCACATGTATGGCAGTACTGATACAGTGACATTCTGGAAGGTAGTCCTGATGGAGTGACACATTTCGGAGTGGTACTGATCGAGTGACACACTGTGCGGTAGCACTGATGGAGTGGTAAAATGTGAAGTATATCTTATGGAGTGACACACTGAGGGAGAGTACTGATGAAGTCACAAAAACAGTTGGATAGTGCTGATGGAGTGACACACTGTGGTGGTACTGATGAAGGGACACACTGTGCTGTTACTGATGGAGGGACACACTGTGGTGGTACTGATGGAGGGAAATACTGTGGTGGTACTGATGGAGTGACACACTGTGGTAGTACTGATGGAGGGACACACTGTGGCGGTACTGATGGAGGGACACACTGTGGTAGTACTGATGGAGTAACACACTGTGGTAGCACTGATGCAGGGACACAGAGTGGTGTTTCTGATGGAGGGACACACTGTGGTGGTACTGATGGAGTGACACACTGTGGTAGTACTGATGGAATAACACACTGTGATAGTACTGATGCAGGGACACACAGTGGTGTTTCTGATGGAGGGACACATTCTGATGGTACTGGTGGAGTGACATTGGTGGTACTGATGGAGTGACGCACTGTGGTGGTGCTGATGGTGTGACACACTATGGCGGTGCTGATGGAGTGACACACTGGTGGTACTGATGGAATGACACAATATGTGGTGGTACTGATGTAGGGGCACACTCGCGTGGTACTGATGAAGTGAAACACTTTTGTGTACTGATGGAGGGACACACTGTGTTGGCACTGATTGTCAAGTCTTCTAATGTTTTTGCTGTTTCCCCGCTTGAAAGGGATTTGATTTATTTACCCCGAAATGATGAACTGGATTCACTCAGACACTTCTTTTCCACCTTTTATTTTGGCAGATTAGTCTTTAGCAGTTTTAACAGTTTTAGTCTTCATCAGTTTTAGTCTTCAGCAGTTTTAGTCTTCAGCGGTTTTAACAGTTTTATTCTTCATCAGTTTTAGTCTTCAGCAGTTTTAGTCTTCAGCAGTTTTAGTCTTCATCAGTTTTAGTCTTCTGCAGTTTTAGTCTTCAGCAGTTTTAACAGTTTTAGTCTTCATCAGTTTTAGTCTTCATCAGTTTTAGTCTTCAGCAGTTTTAGTCTTCAGCAGTTTTAGTCTTTAACCGTTTTAGTCTTTAGTCGTTTTAGTCTTTAGCCGTTTTAGTCTTTACCCGTTTTAGTCTTCAGCAGTTTTAGTCTTTACCAGTTTTAGTCTTTAGCAGTTTTAGTCTTCAGCAGTTTTAGTCTTTAGCAGTTTTAGTCTTTAGCAGTTTTAGTCTTCAGCAGTTTTAGTCTTTAGCAGTTTTAGTCTTTAGCAGTTTTAGTAATTAGCGTTTTAGTCTTCAGCAGTTTTAGTCTTCAGCAGTTATAGTCTTCAGCAGTTTTAGTCTTCAGCAGTTTTAGTCTTTAGCCGTTTTAGTCTTTAGCAGTTTTAGTCTTTAGCCGTTTTAGTATTCAGCAGGTGAAAAACCGGCTGCCAATGGGGTCTGTAGAAAATCAGTCCTGCTTGCCTCTTCTGGCTATCGCGGCAGTCTTTTAGGACAGTCCTTTTGAGTTACGGTTCAAGTTTGGCCACCCACAAGTCTCTTTCGTCTTCTTTCCTGGCTTCTGGTGCTGTGTGCCCCTTTAAAAAGCCCCGGGAAGAACCCGGCAGGCTGGGGTTCCGCCAACTTTAATCACTCTCTTGTGATTTCAATTTAGCATTTCTCTGCACCTGTCCTTTCATTTCAGTTTGACTTGACACCTCCCACTCGATCTTCCAATGGAACCACTTGGGAGATCGACGCTTTAAAGTCAAACTTTGAAGTCTAGGTTTGAACTTGGTCTCCTGGTGCATTTCTGTCTTGTTCTTCTACTGGAAGTAAGACAACCAGCCGCCTAATGTCCCTGTGAACAATCGTGGCTTGGATCCTCTCCTTCCCCTGAGTGAAATGCCTTGATCTTCCCTTCAAAGCCCTTGTCAGAGGAATGGAGTAACTTGGGAAGATCCGTACATTAACGTCTCCCACGATGCCTTTGCGGTCTGGATTGGAGCTGATGACTCTGCCCAGCTTGAATTGCCCCCTCAGTTCATTTTGGTCACTTAACCAGACAATGTCTCCGGCAGTGACATTTCTCTGAGTGGTGTGCCACTTGCTCCTTATAAACAAGTTAGGACCAGCGAGTTGGCTCCAGCTCTTCCAAAACTTGTTCACCTCTGACTGCATTGTTCTAAGTCTTTTGTAGGGGTAGCTGGAAAAGTCAAAATACTTAATGTCTCCGCACTGAGATGCTCATCCAAGCAGAGGAGTATTGGGGTAATGTACTGAATGCAGTCTTCCCGGCTTTGTATCCTGGCATCGATTGGACGTTCATTTGACAGGTTGGCTGCCATGTAAAGAGCTGTCTGAAACTCACTATAACTGTATTCTATATTCTGTATTCTGTATTCTACACTATATTCTGTATTCTCCACTATTCTGTATTCTACACTATATTCTGTATTCTGTATTCTACACTGTATTCTGTATTCTACACTATATAACTGTATTCTGTATTCTACACTATATTCTTTTCCAAAACTTTGGAGCGCTCTCTTCGCAACACGCACAGTGGCATCCTCAGCGCCATTCCTGTGTGGAGAATCAGCAGGATGGATTTTCCACATCCACTCTGTTCCATTTTTAGCTGCGTTCTCCCCCAAAGCTGCTCTGTCCAGGTTGTCCAAAAATCTATATAGTTCCTCTAAGACTGGTTTTGCGCCAAAAAAATTTGTGCCTGGATCTGACCAGATCTTCGTGGGGTGCCCACGGATTGCTGTGAATCTTTGATAAGCCATCAGAAACCCTTCACTTGATAAGGTGCTGACTAACTCTGTGTGGATGGCTCTGCTGGCCATACAGCAGAAGACAACTCCCCAGACTTTGTGTTTTACCCTCTTCTTGACGTAATCATGTACGTGGTAGGGTCCAAAGAGGTCTACTGTTGTAAACTCAAAAGGAGCAGCAGGTTCAGTTCTTTCAGGCGGCAGATCACTCATTACTTGTTGACATTTCTTTGCGTTTGCTTTCTTGCAGATTATGCAGTGATCAACGACTTTTTTGTTAGCAATTCTCCTTCCTTTTATGACCCAAGCCTTTCTTCTCATTTTAAGCAAGGTCCCAGCCACTCCGTCATGACTCTCCCTGTGAGCCTCCCGAGCTAGCAACATGGACACCCAGGCATCAACGGGCAGGATGGAAACAGCAACTTTATCCTCTTCAAAGCTCTGCACTCTGCCACCACAAACCGTCAGCCCAGAATCTTGGTCTTTATAGGCTACCAGTCGATCTGTTGTGGTGCTTGGGAACGTCGTGCCCAATTGCGCAGCACAAAAGATGTATTTTAGAGCATTTTCTCGTTCTCTTACTGTAATGACTCCTGTCAAAGAGATGGCCTCCCACTTTGGATTGTTTAGGGCTTTGTTCTTGCCACGAAACCTCTTCGCTGCTCTCCAAATCCATGCGACTGTCTTGATCAGTCGAGTTAGAATGCTGAACCGCTTGACATCAACAAGGTTCTGAATAGCTGACCCTGCAGGTGGTCTCTTTGGGTTTGTTGGTTCCGTTTCTTGGTTCAATACCTTGGTTCTTGATAGTGCTGCAACAAACGCTTTCTTCTGTAACTTGGCTATCCACAAGATTCTTCTTGGTTCTGGTTTCTTGGTTCTTGGTTACTTGGTCCTCCAAAATATTCCAACTGGAATTTAAACTGGAGGTGGTGAAGGGAGGGGTTAAGCCAGAGAGCGTTATCGGGAAGAACGTGCCGCTTTAAATTTAGTTGCATCTGGCTGGGCAACCGTGGTTTGGTGGACATTATTCCATGCTTTAATAGTGCAGGGGAAAAACGAATTGCTGTACACATCTGTCTTTGTGGCTGGGACCACAAATTGGATCGAATGCCCTCGTCTGCTCCTAATTGGTTGGGGGTTGGTGTAGGTCTTGTGATCTATGTCTAGCTGACCATTTAACATTTTGTAAAAACAAGTCAAATGGTGAGCTTCACGTCTGTCTAGAGATGATACCACTTCTCCACTTGAATTCGACTGTGTAGCTCAAAATACTTCTTTAAGCGTGAGGCGAACACTGCTCCACACATCTCCGCTTTAACAGCGTCTCCTCTGTGGTCCAAGGGAGTTAACTTGACCTTGGATTCCACAAGTCTGACAATTGGGCCATGGTCTGAATCCCATCTTAGATACATCACTGGCCCGTAGGTGTGCTCACTTCCGTCAGAAAAGGTGATTCCCAAGGTTTCAGTTGAGGAGCAAGAGGGAGTCAGTGCCCTGACGAACTCTTCAAAGAGCTTAATTGCATCCTCCCTGAGTCCATCTGAGAGTGCCATGTCCCATGTGTCTCTGACCGAACAGCTTCTCTCTTTTGCTTCTTGGAAAGATCTGCGTACTAGAATCGCTCCCTTTTGCTCAATAGGAGCCACTATGCCGATGGGGTCATGTAGCTCTGCTACCTGGCTTAGAAGTTCTCTTCTTGTTAGGGGATTTGGTGTTTGAGTTTTGATTTGCTCTTGTAGAAGGCTTTGACCAAGCCGCATCTTTTTCTTTCTCTTGGAGAAATTGATTGCCACCATAACGTGGAGCATATCCTCTTCAACAATGTAGCCCAGACCAAGTGCCCTGTTATCATCATCATGCATTTGGTTTGGGAGGATCATGCTTTTTGTTTTGCTTTTCTTTAAAGCATCACTGTCCTCCTTCCTCCCACTTTGGCCGGACAGAACCCAAGGCTTGGGCTCAAACCCACCAGCTTTCAGGATTCGTTCCACATTTGCTGTGATGATTCTCAACTGGTCGAGGCTGTTGTGAGATGTGAGGATGTCGTCAACATCGCTGTCTTTCTGGAGTACTTGCTGCTCATCCTTGAGGTGGGTAAAAGAAGGAAGATTAGCAGTCTCACGCATTGCCAACTGTGCAATGCACCCCGCAGGTTTGTCTCCGATGTTCACTCTTGTGATAGCATACTCTCCCAGCTCCTCGTCCTCAGAATCTTGCGAGAGGAATCTGTGTAAGTGTACTTCACGGTCCTCCAACCAGACTGAGTTATACATATTTTTTATGTCTCCCAGAGCAGCATAGATTCCGCCTCTGAATCTGAGGAGGACGGCGCCGATTTGATTGAGGAGGTCTGGACCTTTCATCAGCAAATCATTTAAGCTGACACCATGGCACTTTTGGCTGCTGTTCCCCACTAGTCTCACTGGGGTCGTGACAGAGTGGGGGTTTGGAGCAATAAGGTGACTCACATACCACACTGGCCCCTTCCAGTTTGCAATCATGTCTTCGGGCAATTTGATTGCAGCCTTCCGGTCCACCATGCCGTGCACCTGAGCTGTGTCGGCACTTTTCCATTCAGGTTCTCTGGATAGCTGCCTCTCCGTCCTGAGAAATGTGGCTTCCACTGTCCTTTTATTATTTGGTAGAGAAGCTGGGTCTTCCAACCAAGGATAGCTAGCATGCCGATGTGGGTCTTTACTGTGACGGTCTCCTGTCACGTAGGTGAGGCCTTCGAGCTCTCTCTCATCAGCAAGAGTCATTTCTTTTCCGCCTGGCTGGCAGTTTCCACAGCGGCATTTCGCATGCTGCTCCAATGCTATCCCACTTCCACCAATCCAAGAAGTCCCGATTTGTGGTTGATGTACGTGACGTCTGGACTTTGACGGCGACCTGTCCGTTTGGTGAAAGTTCCTCAGGGACTGCGTCAGTGAGCTCCTCATACTTTAAAGCAGCTGCTCTCATTGATCTTGCGATGTGTGCTTTGGACATGTGGGCTGACATGGTAAGCTCCTCAAACAGCTCAGGATGACAACCTCCAACAGTCTTTCCCAGTGGCCCATCCCACAGAATGAGATCTCCAACAGTTCTAATCCTCTGAGACGCTAGCTGACCTTCTCTATGGCTTATCAGCAAATGTATCCCTTTTGGTCTCACAAGTTCCTCAAGTGGGACGCCTGGAAAGAACTTTTGCAGCTGCTGTGGTGTCACATGTTTGTGAACATCTGCATTGCTGTCCAATCCATAACAAACTAACTGGTGCGACTTGAGTGTGCCCTTGGTAGTCTTCACTCGGATCTTTAGAAGGTAGCGCCTCGTCTCCACGTGGACCTTCATCCCCCCAACTCCATGGACGATAAGCGTGATGTCTTCACTCCTAAGGTTCAGTCTACTCGCAGCCTTGTGAGTTATGTAGTTGGAATCTGGAGCCAAGTCAATTAATGTCCCAACCTTTTGTCCAGCATTTGCTACGACCTCCAGAAGCATCAGAATCACTGGATGCTCTTGCAGTCCATCGTCCTTTAGGAGGCTTGGCTGATGCTTTGCAATGTTGAAGGCTCTCGATGCAGTGTTGGAGAACACATCTCGGCATTGTTCTGCCAACTCTGGTGGAAGTTTGCCTGAAAAACTCCTCTTGGTCCACTGTATATTTCTTCTTGCCTTTATCTTCCTCTGGACCAAATTTATTCCTTCTCTGATCCACACTGCTTTTCCTCATCTCATAATTGGGGCACAGGAATCTGTTCATCCTTGCAGATTTGATTTTTACACAGATATGCAGGATTCCAGTATGAACCATCATCATGAACTTCAAGACACTTTTTGCATGCTCCCAACTTCTTTACTGCAGCTCTTTTCTCTGTCAGCTTTAGCCCTCGAAACTGCTTGCAGAAGTACAGCTTTCTTTTATGCTTTACATCACCACAGACTACACAACTTGTGTGGTCATTTCCTGACTTGGTAGACTTGGTTCTGGCATGTCTTGGTTCAGTCCGAGTTTCCTTTCTACTCGGCTCCTCGTCCCTCAGTTGCTCGAGCTGTTCGTATATGCTCTCCTGCTCTTTGAGAAATGACAAGAGACCATCAAACCGTTTCTCTGGTGCCACAGCATTCCTCTTGTCAGCTACATAAACCAGCCATTCCTTTTTGAGGGTTTCTGGAAGCTTGGTTTCAATTGATTTTGTCATCAGTGGATTTTTAATAGCGCCTGTGTCTCTGAGATCGCTCAAGTCCTTAAGCGCCTTTTCCACAGCAGGAATTAATTCCACTATTTTACGTGGCTGATGTCCTCTGACAGGTGGGATTCTCTGAAGCTCCTCCACTATCTCAATAGCAATAGCTGTTTGATTTCCAAACCGGTTCTCTAGGACACGAAAGATATCATCTGCTGTGTTATAACTTGTGAGGCGGAGGTCTCTTGTAATTTTGTCCTCCAGACTGTCCAGCAATTGAACCTTCTTCACCTCATTTGATCCAGTGGGTTCACCTTGCTTTTGCAGTGCTTCCCAATCCTTCCTCCATCCATAAAAGTCACGCTTGTTTCCAGTAAACTTAGGAAGGGCCGCGGGTCTCAGTCTGATGGCTGGTGAAGGATAATTGAAAGCATTCGCCACATGTGCTAATCCTTCAGCGTCCTTCTTTATTCTTTCCTGTATGAAGTCAGCCTTCCTGGAAACCAGCTCGGGGACGAGAAGCTCGAGTGTTCTTAGGTTTTTCTGGAAGCTCTCTTGCTCATCCAGAGGGACCCAACGTTTCCACCGACTGTATGTCTCCTTTGCAGTCTCTACCAGTTTCTGCAGGTGGTTCAGCATGAATTCATATGCTTCTTAGTTGCTATTTGATGGTGCGGTGGCAGCAGCAAGTTCACATGGACCATCTGCTGTATGTAGTGAGGTTGATAATTCACCATTTCCAAAGTATGCCCATAGAGTGTCCTGGATGAGCCCTTTGACCTTCTTTTGTTTCGACTCACACTCCTTTGCAGTCTTTGCCAGGTCGGCCTTTTGCTGTTCAGTTAACACAGTTTTCTCATCTGCATCCAGCTCCGCCTCCAGCTCTGCAATGAGTCCAGCCTCCACATCGTCATTGGCTTCCATGACTTTTTCTGCCTCCTGCATGAGTTTGTTGAAATTGTTCCTGAGCTTCTCTTCAGACATTTCTTCATGGTTCCTAATGATGCTGTTAACAAGATGAGAGAGTGCCCGTGTTGCTGTTGTCCTCTCCACCTTGAGCTGCTCAGCTGACTTTCCAGTAACTCCATCAGCCATGATTTATCTTGACTTAACTTTCTCTTTTCCAGGTTTCCAGATCTCCTGGTCACAGCGGTTTTTCACTGTCAAGTCTTTTAATGTTTTTGTGCAGATTCCCCGCTTGAAAGGGATCTGATTCATCCGCCCCGATATGATGAACTGGATTTCACTCAATGAACAAACACTTCTTTTCCATCCCCCCCCCCCCTTTTTATTTTGGCAGATTCAGCAATTAATTTACAGTTCCACGTGATTTATTGCTTCCGCCATTACTTTGAAGGCATTTGGATGTTGTAGGTCTTAAGGTATTTAACAGTTTAGTCTTTTAGCAGGTAAAAAAAACCGGCTGTTAATCGGGTGCTGTAGATAATCAGTCCTGCATGCCTTTGCTGGCGATCGCAGCAGTTTTTAGGACAGTCTCTTAGATTATACTGTTTCAAGTTTTTAGCCGCAAGTCAACTTCTCTCGCGGGACCTGTCCGCTTTTCTGTTCATGGTCGGGCTGACTCTGATCCTGACCTGGCTTTCTCTGTTTTCTCCCCCACGGGCTGACTGTTCCCGGTTGGGCTGAAGACTCAGCCTCTGTCGGTGGCTCTCTGGACTTGACCGTGGCCTTCACGGTACTAGGCCCCCACCCGACGTCTGTGGCTGCTGCTTGGGCCTTGGCTGTGCGCTGCACAGCCCTGGATACATTCCAGGTAAGCTGACACCGTGCTTGGTCACCCTTACTGCCCCAGCTTGTTTTCCTAGCTCTTCCCTGAGCTATTGCTTCCCGTTTCTACCTTTTTCCTTTTTGGCGCCAATTCAAACCCATTTGGCTTGGTGCTGTTCCACTTGTTTCCAAATACTACTATTTTTAACTGTTGTTTTCGATTCTTCTTGCAGGCCTTGTTCTTATCTTCGTTCTTTTATCCTCATCGCCAATTGTGCATTCGGATTCTTTGAACAGTCTTGAATAAAGGCTCGGACACGGGAGGAATCATACAAGCTTCTCTTCTGCAGGACGCCACCTCCAGTCTTTTTCTGCTCATGCGTACTTGCCCCAGACATCACAAGACAACAATTACTTATCCTAATTATCCCTTACCTAACTCTCATCCCCCTTTAACTTGGAGGCAGGTAATTCCTTTTCTATTACATACACCACACGCCTCCCCTTTTAAGTCCATTTCACCTGTATGGTATATGCTCTTTTCCTACTATTGTGCGCTTGTGATTTTAATTTAGCATTTGTCCTTTCATTTTAGTTTGACTTGACAATAGTATAAACCAAAAATAACATAATACATTTCATGTACCACTTCTTGTTTTAAACTTTAATAATAGGAAAGTAACAGAAGGAAGAAAAAGAGAAATAGAGAAAGTTAGATAAGATAGTGAGTACGTGAAAAAGTGAAAAGAAAGCCCGTAAAGACGTAGAGTGCGAGGAAGAATAAAAGAAAGAAAATAAAAATTAAAAAAGAATGTAAGAAAATAAGATAAGATAAAAGTGATGTACCCACTTCATATCTTTACACACCCCTCACCAGGTCCTGAAACAGTTTATTTCTAGAGTTATGTTGCACCCTATGCTTGTAATAAGTCGATAAATGGAGACCAAATTTTTAAGAATTGGTCTGATTTGCCTGCTTGGACGAATCTCATGTCTTCCAGGTGTAACATTTCGGACATATTTGAAATCCACATTTTAACCGTTGGTGTGGGTGCATTTTTCCAAAATTTAGGTATGAGTTTTTTTGCCATTATTAAGCCATAATTAACTAAACTCTTTAGGAATGAAGTCAGCTCAAAGCCGAATTCCATTGTTCCAAAAATAATCAATTCTACGTTAGGTTTCAATTTTATTTTAAATAATTTTGTAAAAATTTCAAAGATTTAATTCCAAACTTTTTGGATTTTTATGCAAAATACAAAGGAATGTGCTATAGTTGCATCTTGAGATAAACATTTATCACAAGTGGGGGAAACATTTGGAAAGATTTTATTTCGTTTAGTTAAAATATGTCTTATATTGATCGAGCATTTATGCACATATAGCAAGTATTATCCCAACTCTCTTTCGAGATTTTTATAGATAGTTCCTGTTCCCAATCTCTTCTAATTCTATCGGATGGTAGTATTTCTATATTTAGGATGATATTATATAAGTGTGATATTAAGTTAGTTGAGTCCGCCTTTCTGTTCATAGCTTCATCTGATTGGTCTGGAGTCAAAATTTGGTATTCTTGTGTATGTTTTTTAAATAATCACGGATTTGAAGATATTTAAAATATTGATTACTTCTCAGGTTGTATTTGTAGTTGTTGGAAAGATTAAAAAATTCCAGTTTCATACATGTCTCCAAGCGTTTTAATTCCTATTCTTTCCCAATGTGTAAATGATTTATCAGTAATGGATGGTTTAAACAACGGATTATTAACTAGAGGAGAGATAAGCAATGGGTTTCTTCATTTAAGGGTTAATTTTATTTGTTTCCAAATTCTAATAGTAATATGAATAATTGGATTTTTCTTGTATATTGTATTATTCCGTTTTATTGGTGAGAGAAGGATCGCTCCTATATTAAAAAAGGGAACAATCCTCTCTCTCCATTACTATCCAATCCACCCGTTGGGCAGAATTGTCCAACAGGTGAATTACATTTTTGACATTTACTGCCCAATAATAATACAAAAAATGAGGGAGTGTTAAACCACCAAATTCTTTGAATTATATGGGATGTATAGTCCCATATAAAATTTGTGATATCAGAATTCATTTTTTTGAAAAACTTTTTCGGTAAGTATATTGGTATTGATTCAAATAAATATAAAATTTGTGGTAAGAAGATCATTTTTATGGCATTATTTCTGCCTATTAAAGACATCAGAAGTGTTTTCCAAAATTTAATCAGGGCATTTAATTTAGTAAGTAAGAGCATATAATTTGTATTGAATAAAGATTTATATTTTCTGGTAATTTCGATTCCCAAGTATTTAAATTTTTCTGTAGCAATTTTAAAAGGGAATTTTAAAAGGTGTGTTGAATCTTGAAGTTTTATCGTCATAATTTCACTTTTATTCCAATTTATTCTATATCCTGAAAATGATCCTAATTCCTTTATTAGATTTAATATATTTGGTATACTGATTTGCGATTTTGTAATATACAATAGTACATCATCTGCGTATAGTGATATTTTATTATTTGAGTATTTTGTATTATAACCATGGATATTCGGATATGTTCTTATGCTTTCAGCTAAGGGTTCTATTACAAGAGCAAATAGCAGGGGTGATAGTGAACATCCCTGTCTATTGCCCCTGGATAGTTGAAATTTCGGAGACAGCATGTTTATTAGTTAATATTCTAGCCTTCGGCTTGTCATATAATAGTTTTACCCATCAGATAAAGTTCTCTCCCATTTAATTTCTTTTTTAATTAATATTTTTTATTAGTTGTAAATACATATTAATAGAAAATACTTCTTGCATACATTTATAATATTATTAATATTAATATTAACATTTAAGACTTTATATTTCTATACATTTTTTTTATTAAGTAAGAAAAGATAGAGAAAAATAATATAGAAAATAAGGAAGTGAATGGAGTATTAAAAAGTTATCCATCGTTGGAGATATATCCATGATTTATTATACGTAATTCTTCATCTATTCTATTATTCAGGCCTCAGTCAGGCTCTCGCACCGAGCCACTTTGACCCTGTAGATATTCAATATATGGAGACCATATCCCTCTGAATAGATCCAACCTGTCCATTAGGACAAGCCTCAATCTTTCCAGATGGAGTGTCTCCGACATTTCTGTATTCCACATTTTGATTGTGGGGGATGTAGGACCTTTCCAGAATTTTAATATTAATTGTTTCCCAATTATTAAACTATAATCAATAAAAATTCTTTGATTCGTTGTTATTAATTGATCTGTTTCCAGTATTCCCAGTTTTATTAACTTTGAGCCAAATGTCAGGTTCATATTAACAACAATCGAAATTATCCTAAATATTTCTATCTAAATTTTTGTAATTTTTACACAATTTGTAAATGAGTGTGTCAGATTAGCTTCTAAGTGCTGACATTTATCGCATATGGCAGATACATTTGGAAAAATGTTTTGTAGTTTGGATTTTGAGTAATGCAGTCTATGTAATATTTTAAATTGAATAAGAGAGTGTCTAGCATTTAAACGAACAGTGGTGTATGTGTTGTAAACTTTCATCCCATACTTCTGGTCTGATAATTTGACCTAACTCGTTTTCCCATGATTGTCTATATATTTCTGTTAATGGGACATCATTTTCCAATAGGATATTATAAATGTATGATATCAATTTTTCTGTGTTCGGATGTTTATTTAGATATTCATCTAAAAATTCTGTCTTTCTATTTCTAATTTCCTGTGTGTTTGCTTTTACATAGTCTCTGATTTGTAAGTATCTAAAATAATCTTTGGAATGTAATCCATAAATTTGTTGTAATTCTTGAAATGAAAGGAAAGAGTTTTCCCTGTAGAGATCGCCCATCTTATTAATTCCCTTATTTTTCCATTG
This sequence comes from Okamejei kenojei, assembly GCA_035221665.1. Lineage (NCBI taxonomy): Eukaryota > Metazoa > Chordata > Chondrichthyes > Rajiformes > Rajidae > Okamejei > Okamejei kenojei. Next base: position 326,870 of record JAVHYY010000109.1, on the reverse strand, counting down.
TAAAAAGCCTTTATCCATCATTGAAGGTTTAAATGTAACATTATTTACAATGGTAAGGGCTAGTGGTATAGATTTCAATTTTAATGTTTTCTTTATTTGTTTCCAGAAACGTATTCCACTTTTTATTATAGGGTTTTCACTATAGGTTTTCTTACCTAAATTAATATTGGCAAATATTATTGAACTGATTTCAAAAGGAGAACAATCTTCTTTTTCCATTTTTAACCAATTGGTTGGTTCTCTGTCTCTACTAACCAAAAATTCATATTTTTCATATTAACTGCCCAGTAATAAAACATAAAGTTTGGTAGTGCTAAACCTCCATTTATTTTTAATTTACATAAATGTTTTTTATTTATTCTATGGCTCTTATAATCCCAAATAAAGTTGGTAACTAGAGAGTCCACCTTCCTAAAGACATTTTTAGGAAGATATATCGGAATTAATTGGAAAAGATATAGTAATTGCAGAAGAAAAATCATTTTTATTACATTAATTTTACCTAACATTGAAATGGGTAAAGTTTTCCAATATAAAATATTCTTATTTAATTTATTCAATAATAGTGGGAAGTTGGATTTAAATAAAGAATCAAATCTTTTTGTTACATAAATTCCAAGATATTTAATGTTTTCGTTTGTTATCTTAAAAGGAAATTGTTGTAATAGATGTAGGTTATTTACCATTATTGGCATAAGTTCACTTTTATTCCAATTCATACTATATCCTGAAAAAGATCCGAATTCAGTTATTAATTTTAATAAATTTTGGATACTAATTTCCGGTTTTGTGATATAAAGTAATACATCATCCGCATATAAGGAGATTTTATTTTCAGTATCTCTGGTATCATACCCATATATTTCAGGATGTGATCTCACCCGTTGAGCTAATGGTTCTATTGCAAGTGCAAATAGTAGTGGGGATAAAGGGCAACCTTGTCTACAGCCTCGAGATGAACTGAATTTAGTTGATAGCATTTGATTTGTTATTATTCTGGCTGTTGGGTTAGTGTATAATAATTTGACCCAAGTAATGAACTTCTCTCACAATTTAAAAGTTTCCATAACCGAAAACAAATAGGACCATTCCACCTGATCGAAGACTTTCTCCACATCTAACGAAATAACTACTACATCTTTTTTAATACCTCTTTTCGAATATATAATATTGAATAAACGTCTCAGGTTATATGAGGAATATCGTTTTGGTATAAATCCTGTTTGATCGGGATGAATTAATTCGTTAATAACTGTGCTTAGCCTTTGTGCTAATATTTTATTTAGTATCTTTTGATCAGTATTTAAAAGAGCTATAGCTCTAAATGATCCTGGTTCATCCAGATCTTTGTTTATTTCATGTATAAGTGTTATAATAGATTCATTTAACGTTTCTGGTAGTTTCTGCAGTGTATATATATATTCATATAATGTCTTCAGGTGTGGCGCAATCAGATCATAAAATGTTTTATAAAATTCCGAGCCAATACCATCTGGTCCCGGTGTTTTACCATTTTTTTAATGATCTAATAGATTCTTGGATTTCTTTTACTGAAATTTCAGCATTTAATGATTCTCTATTTTGTGAATCCAACCCATTCAGGTTACATTTTTTTTTAAATGCTTCTATTCCTATCTTGTTTTCTGTCGTTTTAGCGGTGTATAAGTTTTTATAATATTGCAGAAATCTCTCATTAATATCTTTAGGTCGTATTAAAAGTTCGCCATTGTGTGATTTAATACTATGGATTATTTTTTTCTCCCTCCATCTTCCTTAATTGGCGAGCCAATAATTTTTGAGGTTTTTCTCCAAATTCAAACTGTAATTGTTTAGTGTGTTGATAAAGTTTTACAACTTGATCTGAATATATTTTATTTAATTTATATTTCAGTGCTGCAATTTTATTATGTATTATTATGGATGAATTAGCTGCATTCTCTGTATCTAATTGTTTAATCTCCTGTTCCAGTTCCTGTTGATCCCTTCGATTCTTTTTATTATAAAATGCTTGAGAGGAAATCATAATTCCACGGAGATATGCTTTAAAAGTTTCCCATAATAAGGAACAAGATATTTCCGGTTTATCATTTATTTCAAAGAAAATCTTGATCTGTTCTGTAATATATTCCTGAGTTATTTTGTTAATTAAAATTTGTGGATTAAATCTCCATTGTCCCCGTTTTTCTGTTTTACCATTTATTTTAATCTTAAATGTTAAAGGTGCATGATCCGAAATTATGATATTGTGATATTTAGAATTATAAGCGAGTGAAATAAATTTGGCATCGACCAAAAAGTAATCTATTCTTGAGTAGGTTTTATGTACCGGCGAATAAAAGGAATATTCTCGTCCAGTTGGATTTTCTACTCTCCAAACATCTTTAATATTAGTAGTTTCCATATATGCATTTAATAAGTCACTGGAATGGGATTTAATTTTCCTTTGGGGGTACACAAAAAGCTGGAGAAACTCAGCGGGTGCAGCAGCATCTAAGGAGCGAAGGAGATAGGCGACGTTTCGGGTCGAGACCCTTCTTCCTTTGTCTTGTAGATCTGTCTAAGTAAGGATCTAATGTACAATTTAAATCTCCTCCAATTATTAGGTTATATTGTGTTATTTCCGGGATATTGTTAAATATTTTCTTGAAAAACAATGGACTATCAAAGTTTGGTCCATATACATTAACAAAAATCATTTTTTGTGTATTTAATTCTCCTATTACAATAATGTATCTGCCATCGTTATCAGTTATAGTTGATGTATGTTTGAATAAAATGCCTTTACGAAATAATATTGCTACACCTCTTGATTTGTGTGTAAAAGAAGAATGATACGTTTTATCTATCCATTTAGCTTTCAGCCTATGCTCAGCATCTTTTTTTTAAATGAGTTTCTTGAATAAAAATTACATCAGCTTTAATTGCTTTTAAATGTGCTAATGCTTTACCTCTCTTAATTGGTTCATTAATACCTTTAACGTTTCAGCTGCAAAACGTTATTCCTTCATTCCCCGTATTCATTTTTAAGTCTTGCATCTTTTGTCTATGGGGGTCTGTAATAGAGCCAATGGTTCAGCCCGACAGACCCGACCTTACACCCGAACACCGAATAGATGAATTTTAAGTCCGTTGAATGCCTCTCACGTGTATATCTCCTTTGATCCAATATATAACCATTCAAACTGAAAAAAACAATAATAGTTTATAATAGAAAAGAAGAGAGGATAGATTAAGAGGTTAGTGTAGTGCACAAAGGAGGAAAAACTACATCTAGTATTATTGTAGTTAGTGCTAGCCATACTAGCATGGCTAACCATCTACCGACTTCCGTAGTTGATGTTACTAACTTAACCAGCTCCCTGTTTTTTTTGGAATTATTATTCCATAATGATATTTTACCAGGGATATTAAATTTAAAAATATTCGGATTATAATAATCGAAAATGTGAGAATACATATATTTAAAACTTATTTGAAAATCTAATTATATTAAAAAAACACACGAAAGGAAAGGAAAATAAAAAATAAAAATGAAAATTACTGGTACAAAAGAAAAGTTTCCAATGGGGACAAATAAAATCAGGCTCTATATTTGACTCTAATCATTCCAATATCAATGAACATTAGTCATTAGTAATAATGATTAATTCTAATTAGTAAAAATACCACGGTATAATTTTAATATTTATTAGTTATTATATTAGTAGTGTAGTGAATGCCATAATAATTAGCTCTGATTAGTGAAAATACCACGGTATAATTTTAATATTTATTAGTTGTTTGTATTAGTAATGTAGTTATACTAATTACTAATATACTATTAGGGATTCAAGTTTCTTGATCACTGGGACCTCTTTTGGGGAAGGCATGATCTGTACACAAAGGAAGGGTTGCACTTGAGCCCGAGGGGGACCAATATCCTGGCAGGGAGATTTGCAAAGGCTACTGGGGAGACTTTAAACTAGAAAGGCTGGGGGGAGGGACTCGGGTAGAGGGGGCTAGGGGTCAGGGTGTGGGGCAAGAGGCAGAGAAGGGAAGCACTCGGATCCAAAATGTAGGCGAGAAAGATGAAAAAGATAATAGACAGAGAATAAGGGATGGTGGGTTCCTAAAATGTGTATATTTTAATGCTAGGAGCATTGCAAGTAAGGTGGACGAACTTAGAGCCTGGATTGACACGTGGAAATATGATGTTGTGGCAATCAGTGAAACATGGTTGCAGGAGGGCTGTGATTGGAAACTAAATATTCCTGGATTTCGTTGCTTCAGGTGTGATAGAATTGGAGGGACCAGAGGGGGAGGTGTTGCATTGCTTGTCAGAGAAGATATTACAGCAGTGCTTTGGCAGGATAGATTAGAGGGCTCGTCTAGGGAGGCTATTTGGGTGGAACTGAGAAGTGGGAACGGTTGTAGCAACACTTTTAGGGGTGTATTATAGACCGCCAAATGGGGAGCGTGAATTGGAAGAGCAAATATGTAAGGAGATAGCAGATATTAGTAGTAAGCACAAGGTAGTGATTGTGGGAGATTTCAATTTTCCAAAAATAGACTGGGAAACACATTCTGTAAATGGGCTGGATGGTTTGGAGTTTGTGAAATGTGTGCAGGATAGTTTTTTGCAGCAGTACATAGAGGTATCGACCAGAGAAGGGGCAGTGCTGGACCTCCTGTTAGGAAATGAGGCAGGTCAGGTGATGGAGGTATGCGTTGGTGAGCACTTCGGGACCAGTGATCACAATACCATTAGTTTCAATATAATTATGGAGAGAGTCAGAACTGGACCTAGGGTGGAGATTTTTGATTGGAGAAAGGCTAACTTTGAGGGAATGCGTAAGGATTTTAAAGGAGTGAATTGGGACACTTTGTTTCATGAGAAGGATGTAGAAGAGAAATGGAGGACATTTAAAGGGGAAATTGTAAGAGTACAGAATCTTTATGTCCCTGTTAGGTTGAAAGGAAATAGTAAAAATTGGAAAAGAGCCATGGTTTTCAAGGGAAATTGGACACTTGTTTCGAAAAAAAGAGAGATATCTACAATAATTATAGGAGGCATGGAGTAAATGAGGTGCTAGAGGAGTATAAAGAATGTAAAAAGAATCTTAAGAAAGAAATTAGGAAGGCTAAAAGAAGATATGAGGTTGCTTTGGCAAGAAAGGTGAAAGTAAACCCAAAGGGTTTCTACAGCTATATTAATAGCAAAAGGATAACGAGGGATAAAATTGGACCATTAGAGAACCAGAATGGACAGCTATCTGCAGAGCCAAAAGAGATGGGGGAGATATTGAACAATTTCTTTTCTTCGGTATTCACCAAGGAGAAGGATATTGAACTCTGTGAGTTAAGGGGAAAAAGTAGAGTAGCTATGGAAACTATGAGATTGAAAGAGGAGGAAGTACTGACACATTTGAAAAATATAAAAGTGGATAAGTCTCCAGGTCCTGACAGGATATTCCCTAGGACATTGAGGGAAGTTAGTGTAGAAATAGCAGGAGCTATGACAGAAATATTTCAAATGTCATTAGAAACGGGAATAGTGCCGGAGGATTGGCGTACTGCGCATGTTGTTCCATTGTTTAAAAAGGGTTCAAAGAATAAACCTAGCAATTTATAGACCTATTAGTTTGACGTCAGTGGTGGGCAAATTAATGGAAAGGATACTTAGAGATAATATATATAAGCATCTGGATAAACAGGGTCTGATCAGGAACAGTCAACATGGATTTGTGCCTGGAAGGTCATGTTTGACAAACCTTCTTGATTTTTTGAAGCGGTAACTAGGGAAATTGATGAGGGTAAAGCAGTGGATGTTGTCTATATGGATTTCAGTAAGGCCTTTGACAAGGTTCCCCATGGAAGGTTGGTTAAGAAGGTTCAATCTTTGGGTGTTAATGGCGGAGTAGCAAGATGGATTCAACAGTGGCTGAATGGGAGATGTCAGAGAGTAATGGTGGATGGCTGTTTGTCAGGTTGGAAGCCGGTGACCAGTGGGGTGCCTCAGGGATCTGTGTTGGGTCCACTGTTGTTTGTCATGTACATCAATGATCTGGATGATGGGGTGGAAAATTGGATAAGTAAGTATGCAGATGATACTAACATAGGTGGTGTTGTGGATAATGAAGTAGATTTTCAAAGTCTACAGAGAGATTTGGGCCATTTGGAAAAGTGGGCTGAAAGATGGCAGATGGAGTTTAATGCTGATAAGTGTGAAGTGCTACATCTTGGCAGGACAAATCAAAATAGGACGTACACGGTAAATAGGAGGGAATTGAGGAATGCTGCGGAACAGAGGGATCTAGGAATAACTGTGCATAGTTCCCTGAAGGTGGAATCGCATGTAGATAGGGTGCTAAAGAAAGCCTTTGGTGTGCTGGCCTTTATAAATCAGAGCATTGAATATAGGAGTAGGGAAGTAATGTTAAAATTGTACAAGGCATTGGTAAGACCAATTCTGGAGTATGGTGTACAATTTTGGTCACCTAGTTATAGGAAGGATGTCAACAAAACAGAGAGAGTACAGAGGAGATTTACTAGAATGTTGCCAGGGTTCCAGCAGCTATGTTACAGAGAAAGGTTGAACAAGTTAGGTCTTTATTCTTTGTAGCGCAGAAGGTTAAGGGGGGACTTGATTGAGGTCTTTAAAATGATGAAAGGGATAGACAGAGTTGACGTGGATACGTTTTTTCCATTGAGGGTAGGGAAGATTAAAACAAGAGGGCATGACATGAGAATTAAGGGACAGAGGTTTCGGGGTAACGTGAGGGGAACTTCTTTACTCAGAGGGTGGTGGCTGTGTGGAATGAGCTTCCAGCAGAAGTGGTGGAGGCAGGATCGATTTTAACATTTAAGAGTAAAGTGGATAGGTATATGGACGTGAAGGGAATGGAGGGGTATGATCTGAGTGCAGGTAGATGGGACTAGGGGAAAACAAATGGTCGGCACGGACTGGAAGGGCCGAGAGGGCCTGTTTCCGTGCTGTAATTGTTATATGGTTATATGGTTATATGGTTAATTACTAGTGTCCATGTGAGGGTTTCCGATCCACATCTTTCACCAGCTTCCATCCAGCGTTATCCAGTTCCATCCGGTCCTGCAAAGTCTTGTAAAGTCTTGCAGAGTCTTGTAGATTCTTGCAAAGTCCATGAAAGTCAGTATATTCGATGATGAGGCCTTCTCAGGTCTTAATCTTCCGGGCAAAGTCCAGTGCTTCCACAGGGTTGGAGAAGAAATATTCCTTGTTGTTAACAGTAATTCTTAAAGTAGCTGGGTAAATCAGGCCATATTTCAAATTTTCCACCCCCCTCAGGAGACTTTAGGACTCATTAAATGCTTTTCGTTTCCTGGAAACTTCTGCTGGGTAATCTCGGTAGATACTGATCCTGTGTCCTTCAAATACAAGGTTTCTGTTTCTCGAAGTTTTTCGCATTATCTCCTCCAAGACGTAGTCATATTGTACCTTTATTATCATTTGTCTTGGGGGGGCATTTAGTCTTGTCTGACGTCTCCTCACTCTATGTGCTCGGGCTAGTAAAGGCTTTTGTTCCAGAGATAAAACATTTTGCAGTAGATTCGCAGTAAATTCACGGGGATCTTCATCTTTCTCTCGCCCTTCAGGAATACCCGCGATTCTTAGGTTTTGTCTTCTCTGGCGACCTTCTAGTTCAGTACATTTCTCGGTTATTTTGATCAATAAGTCCGTTAGACGTTCATTTTCTGTAACAGGCTTTGCTGTAGTCTCAACACTTATGTCGGCTAGTTCTTCAAGGCTTTTTATACCAGCCGTCTGTTGGTCCAGTGCTTTCTCCACAGGATTCAGCCTTTTTTTCAGTCGGTTTTCACTCTTATCATTCATCTCCTTTGACATTTCACTCATCATTTCTGTGATTTCTTTCTTCAAGTCTTCCGATATTTTCTTAGCCTTGTCATTAATATTGAATTAGTTTCAAGTTGTAATTCTTTCATTTCAGTATTCATCTGGTTTATTTCCTCCTTTAAACCAGCAATTTCACGTGAAATAAAAGTTTTAAGTTCTTCACTTTCTTTTTTTTCGCTGTACTTTTTGACACATCTTCCTGGGATGAGGTCCTACCTAAGTCCGAGGCTTCAGTCAGGCCTTCTGCCGGTCTCTGCCTGGTTGATCGAATTTTCGATTTTTCGGTTGGGCTGCGTGTTGTAGACATAACTAGTCGCGTGCCTGATGACGTCACTCACAACAATCAGAGACGGCAGACGGTGCAGAGACGGCAGGCAGCAGGCAGCAGGCAGCAGGTAGGTCCGTTAATCCCCGGTTCTTTCCCGTTTTTTGCGCGGAGCTGGCTGGCGTTATCCTCTAGCCCTCCATAGCGCCACCGGAAGTCACCTGTTCGTCGCTTTTCACACGCTGAATTTTTGTTGCTTTTCCTGTGCTGGAATTTTGTCGCTTTATGCATCCTGAAATTTTGGGGCTTTTCGTATCCTGAATTTATGTCGCTTTTGGCGTTTTTAATTTCCGTCGCCTTTCATGTCCTGAATTTCGTCGCTCTTTGCGTTGAAATTTCGTCACTTTTCCTGTGCTGAAATTTCATCGCGATCCACCAGCTGAAATTTCGTCTTTTTCGCAGGCTGAATTTTAGTTGTCTTTCGCTTGCTGAAATTTAGTCGCTCTACATGTCCTGAAATTTCATCGCTTTATGCGTCCAAATGTTTTGTTGCTTTTGCATCCTGAATTTATGTCGCCTTTCATGTGCTGAATTTGTGTCACTTTACTCGTGCTGAATTTTTGTTGCTTTAAACATTACGACTTTTCGTCGCTTTTCATGTGCTTCATTTTCATCACATTTCGCATCCTGCAGGTTCGGTCGTTTTCATGTGCTGAAATTTTGTCGCTTTTTATGTCCTGAAGTTTAGTTGCATTTTGCATCCTGAAGTTTTGTTGCATTTCACGTCCTGAAGTTTCATCACTTTTAGCATCCAGAATGTTTGTAGCTTTTCACATCCTGATAGTTCGTCGCTTTTCGTGTGCTGAATTTTCATCTCTTTTCACATGCTGAATTTTCATCGTTTTTCGCATGCTGAATTTTCGTGGCTTTCCATGTGCTGAAATTTAATTTCTTTTCACCTCCTGAACTCTCATCGCATTTTGCGTCACAATATGTCGTCGCTTTATGCGTGCTGAATTTTTGTCGCTTTTTGCATGCTGAATTTTTGTTGCTTTTTGTGTGCTGAATTTTCGTTGCTTTTCATAATAATATTTTTATTAGAAGTAATCCATCATAACAACGGTATAACAACTTTTCAAATACACAACCAACTTATTTCAATAAGTATATGAATGTAACAAATAATTCTTATAAACTTCTAATTTTTAGAAAGTAGAAAAATAAAAGAATAGATTTTAATCTATTATTTAATCACTAAGAATAGTGATTAAATAATAATTTTGATTATATAGAGAGAGAAAGAGAAGAGAGAAATATATTGTATATATTATGTTATTATATATATTTAATTATACAAGTAGTATATATTATAATATATATATATATGCGCTATATAAAAGAGATTATAGTATACATCTTAATAGTGAATAAACACAATTTCAAATAGTGATATCAATAGAGACATGTATACAAATAAAAAAACAGAGAGTTATTTTCATCTAATCCTGCCGGGTACCCATTGAGTTGTGATGCCAAGAACAGCTACCCCTTCAAATATTCTGTATATGGAGACCATACCTGTTCAAAAAGTTCGTATTTGTCCATTAGGACAAATCTGATTCTTTCCAAATGCAACGTCTCCAACATTTCCACTGTTCACATTTTAATTGTGGGGGATAATGCTCCCTTCCAAAATTTCAATATTATTTTTTTCCCTATTATCAAACAGTAATCCAGGAAATTTCTTTGGTTTACTGTTAATATTAGATTTGAATCCGGAACTCCTAATATTATTAATTTTGGATCTAGGTCCAGTTAAAATTAAACTGGACCTAGATCCAAAATTAATAATATTCAGAACTTCAGAGATAAGTCTAAAGATTTCTGTCCAATAATAATTGAGTTTTATACATGTTACAAAACTGTGCGTTAAGTTAGCTTCCAAGTTCTGACATTTATCACAAATAGAAGAAATGTTAGGATAAATTCTATTTAATTTCGTTTTTGAATAATGTAATCTGTGTAATACCTTAAATTGTATCAATATATGTCTAGCATTTAATGAGCAACGATGTATACGTTGTAGGCTTTCTTCCCAAGTTTCCTTCGTTATAGATAAACCTATTTCATTTTCCCATGTTTGTCGATAGATTTCCGAAGTTGGGATTTCCCTGTCCAAAATAGTATTGTATATATACGCTATTAATTTTTCTGTATTTGGGTGTTTATTAAACAATTCATCCAATAATCCTGGTTTTCTATTTTTATAGTCTTGCGTATTTGACTTAATATAGTTTCTAATTTGTAAATACCTAAATATGTTATTTGACTGCAATCCATAGATATCCTGTAACTCTTGAAATGAAATAAATTTTCCTTTCTTGTAAAGGTGTTCTATCCTTTTAATTCCTAAATCATTCCAGTGTCTAAACCCCTTGTCCAATACAGAGGGCCTAAACAAAGGATTATTCATAATTGGCAAACAAAGTGACTATTAACTTAACTATTTGTTTCCAAATACGTCTATTGCTATGAATTAGAGGGTTGTCACCGTACTTTTTTTTTTGTACTTCCCTTGGTGCAAAAAGAATCGAACCTACATCAAAAGGCAAACAGTCTTCCTTTTCCATCTTTAGCCAGCTTGGCTCATGATCTAAATTTACCAACCAAAAATTCATATTCTTAATCTGAACTGCCCAGAAATAATATAAGAAATTTGGTAGTGCTAGTCCACCATTTATTTTAGATTTACATAGATGTTTTTTACTTATTCGATGATTTTTATAGTCACAAATAAAACTATTAACCAACGTATCTTTTTTTTTACAAACATTTTAGGGAGATATAAAGGGATGGCTTGAAATAAATATAACATTTGTGGCAAAAAAATCATTTTTATAGCTTTTATTCTAGCGATCATTGATATAGCTAGTGTTTTCCAATATAAAATATATATTTTTAGTTTATTTAATAATGGAGGGTAATTATATTTAAATAGACAGTTATAGGACTTAGGTACATTAATTCCTAGATATTTGAGTTTGTCTGTGACTATTTTAAGTGGGAATTGTTCTAATATATTTAATTTTATTCCAGTTATAGGCATAATTTCACTTTTATTCCAATTAATTCTATACCCAGAAAATGTGCTAAACTTAGTTATAACATTAAATAGATTGGGAATACTAATCTCCGGTTTTGTGATATAAATTAAGATGTCATCTGCGTATAGAGATATATTATTTGTTGTAGTTTTGGTATTATATCCATATATTTCTGCTTCTGATCTCATCATTTCAGCTAATGGTTTTATTACCAAAGCAAATAGTAATGGTGATAACGGGCATCCTTGTCTACAACCCCTAAAGAGATTAAATTTTGCTGATAACATTTGATTTGTTAATATTCTTGCTGTTGGATTCGAGTATATGATTTTTACCCATTTGGAAAATGTATCCCCCAGTTGAAATTTCTGCATTATTTTAAATAAATATGGCCATTCAACCAGGTCAAATGCTTTATCAGCATCTAAGGATATAACAGCTAGTTCAATATCATTCACTCTTTTTGAGTACATGACATTGAATAGACGTCTCAGATTATAGGATGAATAGCGTTTTGGAATAAAACCTGTTTGGTCATGATGTATTAAGTTATTAATCACTAAACTTAGGCTCCGAGATAAAATTTTAGTTAGTATTTTTTGATCAGTATTTAAAAGAGCTATTGCTCTGTATGATCCAGGGTCTTCCAAATCTTTATCAGCTTTAGGGATAAGTGTAATTGTAGATTCATTTAATGATTCTGGTAACTTTCCTTGTTCATAAGCATAGTTATATATTGTATATAAGCGTGGAGAGATCAGATCATAAAACTTCTTATAAAATTCAACACTTAAGCCATCAGGGCCTGCGGCTTTTCCGTTATTTAATGATCCAATTGATTCTTCAATATCTTTTACTGATATATCAGCATTTAACAAGTCTCTACCTTCCTGATCCAAACTGTTAATATGACATTCTTGTAGGAATGTTTCCATTCCATCTGATTGTCCTGCTAGTTTAGATGAGTAAAGATTTTGATAATATTGTAAAAATGTATCATTGATATATTTTGGTAAAGTCAATATTTCTCCTTGTTCAGATCTAATTTTATGTACCATTTTCTCCTCATCTAATTTTCTAAGTTGGCGTGCCAGTAATTTTTGTGGTTTATCCCCAAATTCAAAGTGTACTTGTTTAGTGTGTTGAAAAAGTTTAATAATCTGATTTGAGTATATTTTATTTAGCTTATATTTTAATAATGAAATTTTATTACTTAGCCCCTTTGAAGGGGATATTGCATTTTCAATATCTAATTGTTTTATTTCATTTTCCAATTTTTGTTGAGTCTTTCGATTTTCCTTATTAAAGTATGCGTGTGCTGATATTATCGCACCATGCATAAATGCTTTAAATGTATGCCAAAGCAGTGATGGTGAAATTCCAGGTTTGTCATTAGTTTCAAAAAATAATTTAATCCGTTTTACCAAGTAATCATAACAAGCCCTATCATTTAATATTTGGGGGTTGAGTCTCCAGTTAGAGGTTTTAATAGTTATGTCTTTTAATTTTATCTTAAATGTTAATGGAGCATGATCCGAGATAATAATATTATGATATTTTTGAGTCATATGTAAATGGGATTAGTTTTGAATCTATTAAAAAATAGTTTATCCTTGAGTAGGTTCCAAATACAGGGGAAAATAATGAATATTCTCGACCAGATGGGTTATCTGTTCTCCAGATATCCTTAACGTTTGCTGTGTTAATAAAATAATTTATAAGTGTACTTGACTTAGAAGTGGTTTTCCTTTTCATTGATGATCTATCTAAATAATTATCTAAGGTACAATTAAAATCACCTCCAATTATTAGATTATGTTGAGTGGATATAGGGATATTGTTAAATATTTTCTTGAATAATGAATTATCAAAATTAGGACCATATATATTCATAAGGATTACTTTTTTTAGAATATAATTCACCTGTAATTATTATATATCTACCCTCAATATCTTCTATTATTGAGCTTTGTTTAAAAGGTATACCTTTACGAATAATTATTGCTACCCCTCTAGACTTATGTGTAAATGAAGAGGGATATACTTTGGAAATCCATTTTGCTGTTAATCTATACTGCGCGTCTTTTTTAAGGTGTGTCTCTTGGAGAAAAATAATATCAGATTATGTCATACATTTTATTATTGAGGTGGTTTATAATGGAGTAGATGTCTCAGCTCATCTAACCCAATCCTATACCCAAACATCAGATCGATGAAATTTAATATCTGTATCATTGTCTTATACACACATCTCCTTGAACTAGCTATATAATACCAATCATACTTAAATCTATATAGTATATAATATGAAATGAAATACATAATATAAAAGTAATAATAAAAAATGTGAGTAAAGTAAGTGATGTTAATAAAGTGTAAGGGGAAAAAAAGTGACTACAACTATAGTTAGTGCAGTTAGTATTGGTGTAAGCCACACTAGCGTGGCTACTATTCTACGGACTTCCGTGAAAAAAAAATGTTAATAATTCCAGCTCCGTTTTTGCCTTAAGGGCTATATATGTCGGGGTAGGGTATTAAATTTATATACTTAATAATTAATAATACTACTAATATCAAATATAGTTAGTATCATAGCACTATATTAGGAGAGCTAACATACATTTTTGAGGGGTAGTTAATACAAAACTACATTTATTAATAATCCATCCATCCCTCCTTGACCGCAAGATAGAGTCCATGTCCATTGTTCCTCCTCCTTCCCTGCAGATCTTCCTTCAGTGTGAATCCTCCTCCTTTTCTGTGGGTGGACAGTATCATCAGGTAAGTGATCAATAATATTCAGTGTCCTTCATCTTCATCTGCTTCTTCTTCTACTTCTTCCTTTTCCAGTTTCTTCTGAATGTTTCGAGCGAATTCAAGAGCTTCTGTATGTTTGGTGAAGTGGTGCTCCTTGTTATCATAAGTTACTCTTAATGCTGCCGGGTACATCAGGCCATATCTCAGATTCTTTATGTTCCTCAGGATACCTCTTGTTTCTGTAAATAAAGATCATCTCTTGGCCACTTCCGCAGGGTAATCTCTAAAGATACTGATGTTGTCTCCCTCATATTTGAGATTTTACTTACGTATTATTATCTTCATCATATCTTCAAAAACATGATCGTAAGCCACCTTCACAATCATCTGTCTTGGGGGAGCATCCCACCTAGGGGTACGTCTCAATGCCCTGTGTGCTCGGCCCAGCAGAGGTTCTTGGTCCAAGTTCAGAATATCTTTTAGGAGTTTTGCAGCAAATTTTCGAGGGTCTTGATTTCCCTCTCGGCCTTCACTCAACCCAACAATACGCAGATTCATACGCCTTTGACATCCCTCCAAGTCAATGCATTTCTCAGTTATTTTGTGTAATAGGCTCCAGTGAGGCCTACTTCCCTTTTCACAGGCTTTTTCCCTTGGTGGGGGGGGGGGGGGGGGGAGCAATGCATCTTAGTAAAGTCGCGCGCCTGATGACGTCACGCTCCTTTTTAATGCTACCGGAGCCGTTCACACCCGTTCTCCTCTGGTGAGTAGCTTCAGATATCCCCTTTTACATCTGCTTTTTAATGCAATTTTTAGCGGAGCTGAATGGCGTGAGTTCCACTCACTCCATAGCGCCACCGGAAGTCCTCAATTTTCATTGCTTTTCGTATGCTGAATTTTCGTTGCTTATCCCATGCTGAATTTTCATCGCATGTCACGACCTGAAGTTTCGTCACTTTTCGCATGCTGAATTTTCATCGCTTTTCGCGTGGTGAATTTTCCTTGCTAAAATTTAAACGCGTATCGCGTGCTGAAATTTTGTCGCTTTTTGCAGGCTGAATATACGTTGCCTTTCGCGTGCCAAAATTTAGTCGCTTTACACGTCCTGAAATTTCGTCACTTTATGCATCCTGAAGTTTTTTTGCTTTTGAATCCTGAATTTACATCGCCTTTCGTGTGCTGAATTTGTATTGCTCTACACGTGCTGAATTTTCGTTGCCTTATACATGATGAATTTTCGTCACTTTTCGTGTGCTTCATTTTAATCGCATTTCACGTCCTGCAGGTTTGGTCATTTTCATATGCTGAAATTTCATCGGTTTTCATGCCCTGAAATTTAGTTGCATTTCACATCCTGAAATTTGTCGCATTTCACGTCCAGATTTTTCGTTGCTTTTACTGGCTTTTTGAAAAATATAAAGGTGGATAAGTCTCCAGGTCCTGACAGGATATTCCCTAGGACATTGAGGGAAGTTAGTGTAGAAATAGCAGGAGCTATGACAGAAATATTTCAAATGTCATTAGAAACGGGAATAGTGCCGGAGGATTGGCGTACTGCGCATGTTGTTCCATTGTTTTAAAAGGGTTCAAAGAATAAACCTAGCAATTATAGACCTATTAGTTTGACGTCAGTGGTGGGCAAATTAATGGAAAGGATACTTAGAGATAATATATATAAGCATCTGGATAAACAGGGTCTGATCAGGAACAGTCAACATGGATTTGTGCCTGGAAGGTCATGTTTGACAAACCTTCTTGAATTTTTTGAAGCAGTAACTAGGGAAATTGATGAGGGTAAAGCAGTGGATGTTGTCTATATGGATTTCAGTAAGGCCTTTGACAAGGTTCCCCATGGAAGGTTGGTTCAGAAGGTTCAATCTTTGGGTGTTAATGGCGGAGTAGCAAGATGGATTCAACAGTGGCTGAATGGGAGATGTCAGAGAGTAATGGTGGATGGCTGTTTGTCAGGTTGGAAGCCGGTGACCAGTGGGGTGCCTCAGGGATCTGTGTTGGGTCCACTGTTGTTTGTCATGTACATCAATGATCTGGATGATGGGTGGAAAATTGGATAAGTAAGTATGCAGATGATACTAAGATAGGTGGTATTGTGGATAATGAAGTAGATTCTCAAAGTCTACAGAGAGATTTGGGCCATTTGGAAAAGTGGGCTGAAAGATGGCAGATGGAGTTTAATGCTGATAAGTGTGAAGTGCTACATCTTGGCAGGACAAATCAAAATAGGACGTACATGGTAAATGGTAGGGAATTGAGGAATGCTGTGGAACAGAGGGATCTAGGAATAACTGTGCATAGTTCCCTGAAGGTGGAATCGCATGTAGATAGGGTGGTAAAGAAAGCCGTTGGTGTGCTGGCCTTTATAAATCAGAGCATTGAATATAGGAGTAGGGAAGTAATGTTAAAATTGTACAAGGCATTGGTAAGACCAATTCTGGAGTATGGTGTGCAATTTTAGTCGCCTAGTTATAGGAAGGATGTCAACAAAATAGAGAGAGTACAGAGGAGATTTACTAGAATGTTGCCAGGGTTCCAGCAACTATGTTACAGAGAAAGGTTGAACAAGTTAGGTCTTTATTCTTTGGAGCGCAGAAGGTTAAGGGGGAACTTGATTGAGGTCTTTAAAATGATGAAAGGGATAGACAGAGTTGACGTGGATAAGCTTTTCCCATTGAGGGTAGGGAAGATTCAAACAAGAGGGCATGACATGAGAATTAAGGGACAGAAGTTTAGGGGTAACGTGAGGGGGAACTTCTTTACTCAGAGGGTGGTGGCTGTGTGGAATGAGCTTCCAGCAGAGGTGGTGGAGGCAGGATCCATTTTAACATTTAAAAGTAAAGTGGGTAGGTATATCGACGTGAAGGGAATGGAGGGGTATGGTCTGAGTGCAGGTAGATGGGACTAGGGGAAAACAAATGGTCGGCACGGACTGGAAGGGCCGAGAGGGCCTGTCTCCATGCTGTAATTGTTATATGGTTATATGGTTATATGGTTAGTGTCCTGAATTTGCATTGCTTTTCGCATCCTGAAGTTTTCTTGTTTTAAGCGTGCTGAATTTTTGTCACTTTTTGCAAGCTGAATTTTCGTCGCTTTTCGTGTGCTGAAATGTCATCACTTTTTGCGTTCTGAACTTTCGTCACTTAATGCGTCATGTAATTTTGTCGCTTTTCGCATCCTGAATTTATGTCGCTTTTGGATTTTTGAATTTTCATCAGTTTTCATGTCCTGAATGTTCATCACTTTTCACGTGCTGAATTTTCATCACTTTTCGCGTGCTGAATTTTCATAGCTTTTTGCATGCTGAATTTTTGTCATCTTTTGTGTGGTGAATTTTTGTCACCTTTACTGTGCTGAATTTTTGCCACTTTCAGCGTGCTGAAATTTCATCAGTTTTCGCGTCCTGAAGGTTGCTCGTTTTAAGCGCGCTGAATATTTATGCTGAATTTTCGTGCTTTTTGCGTTCCAAAATTTCGTCGTTTAATGCGTTCTGTAATTTTGTTGCTTTTCGCGTCCTGTATTTATGTCACTGTTGGCTTTTTGAATTTTTGTTGCCATTCACATCCCGAATTTTCATCACTTTTCGTGTGCTGAATTTTCGTTGCTGTTCGTGTGCTAAATTTTCGTCGGTTTTCAGGTCCTGAAAATTTGTCGCCCTTTGCTTCCTGAATTTTCGTCGCATTACACGTGCCAATTTTTCATCTATTTTCATGTGCTGAAATTTCGTAGCTTTTCGCGTCCTGAATTTTCATCACTTTTTTCGTCCTGAATTTTCATTGCTTTTCATGTCCTGAATTTACGTCGCATTTGGCGTTTTGAATTTTTGTTGCCTTTTGCATCCTGAATTTTCTTCACGTTACACGTGTTGAATTTTCATCCATTTCATGTAAAGAAATTTAGTCGCTTTTCCTGTCCTGAATTTTCATTGCTTTTCTTTTTCCTGAATTTCTGTTGCTTTCCACATCCTGAATTTACGTCGATTTTGGAGTTTTGAATTTCCGTCGCCTTTCACATCCTGAATTTTCCTCACTTTTCGTGTGCTGAATTTGTGTCACATTTCGCGTGCTGAATTTATGTCGCATTTGCAGTTTTGATCTTATGCCGCTGCAATTTCGTCACTTTTCATGTCCTGAATTTTCATCACTTTTCACATAAATCAGAATGGGAAAGGCAACAAAATGTCAGGAAGCGAAAACCGACCAAATTTCAGCACTGCCGAAAATTCAGCACACAAAACGTGACGAAAATTCAGCATGAGAAAAGCGACGAAAATTCACCACATGAAAAGATCAGAATGCGAAAGACGTCCAAAACCGACCTAAATTCTGAATGTGAACATCGACGAAATTACAGGATGCATGAAGGGACAACATTTCATAACGCGAAAAATGCCAAAAAATTTGGTACGCAAAAAGTGAGGATCCTGCGGGATGCGAAAAGCAACGGAAATTCAGCACGCGATGAGCGACGAACCTTCAGAATGAGAAAAGCGATGACATTTCAGCACACGAAAAGTGGTAAAAATTCAGCACATGAAAAGTGATGAAAATTCAGGACGCGAAAGGTGATGAAAATTAAAAAAGCCAAAAGCAATGTAAATTCAGGATGCGAAAAGCAACGAAATTACAGGATGCAAAAGCGAAAAAATTTCAGAACGCGAAAAGCGACAAAATTTCATCACACGAAAAGCAACAAAAATTTAGCGTGAATAAAGCGACAAAAATTCAGCGTGTGAAAAGCAAGGAACCTTCAGTGTGCAAGCAATGCAACAAAAATTCAGCACGAAGAATGCGATGAAAATTCAGCACATGAAAAGTGGCTAAAATTCAGCATGCAAGAGGAGACAAAAATTCAAATAGTCAAAAGCGACATAAATTTAGGACGCGAAAAGTGAAGAAAATACAGGATGAGAAAAGCGACAAGATTTCAGGGCGCAAAAAGCGATTAAATTTCAGCATGAGAGAAGTGACGAAAATTCAGCATGTGAAATGCAACGAAAATTCTGCACTCAAAAAGTAGCATAAATTCAGCACACGAAAAGTGACAAACCTTCAGAACGCGAAAAGCGATGAAAATTTAGCACGCGAAAAGCGACGAAAATTCAGCACATGAAAAGTGACGAAAATTCAGGACGTGAAAGATGACGAAAATTCAGAATGCCCAAAGCAACGTATATTCAGGACGCGAAAAGCAACATAAATTCAGGACGAGAAAAGCGACAAAATGTTACGACATGAAAAGTGATGAAATTTCAGGACGTGAAAAGCGATGGTATTTCAGGATGCAAAATGCGACAAATTTCAGAACGCGAAAAGCGAATAAAGTTCAGGACGCGTAAAGAGACGCAATTTCAGTACACGAAAAGTGACTAAAATTCAGCCCGCGAAAAGTGACAAACCTTCAGGACGGGGAAAGCGACGCAATTCAGCATGCAAAAAGGGACGAAATTCAGCATGCAAAAAGTGACGAAATTCAGCATGCGAACAGCGACGAAAATACAGCACAAGGAAAGTGACGAAAATTCAGGATGTGAAAGACGACGAAAATTCAAAACGCCAAAAGCGACGCAAATTCAGTTTTCGAAAAGCAATGAAAATTCAGGACAAGAAAAGTGATGAAATTTCAGGACGCGAATGGTGACGAAATTTCAGCACATGAAAAAGAACTAAAATTAAGTAAGTGAAAAGCGATGAAAATTCAGGATACTAAAGGCAACGACATTTCAGGATGCGAAAACCTATGGAATGTGAGCACACGAAAAGCGCTGAAAATTCAGCACACAAAAGGCGACGAAAATTCTGTACGTGAAAAGAGATGAATATTCAGCACGTGAAAAGAGATGCAAATTCAACACACGAAAAGTGATGAAAATTCAGGATGCGAAAGGCGACGAAAATTAAAAACCCAAAAGCGATGTAAATTCAGGATGCGAAAAGTGATGAAATTAAATGATGCATAAAGCAACCAAATTAATGAACGCGAAAAGTGATGACATTTCAGCACACGAAAAGTGACGACAATTTAGCATACATAAAGCGACAAAAATTCATCACATGAAAAGCGAACAACTTTCAGGATGTGAAAAGCAACAAAAATTCAGCACGAGAAATGCGATGAAAATTCAGCATTTGAAAAGTGACTAAAATTCACGACACAAAAGGCGACAAAAATTTGAAATGCCAAAAGCGACATAAATTCACGACGTGAAAATCGACGAAAATACAGGACGAGAAAAGCAACAAAATTTCAGGACGCAAAAAGCGACGAAAATTCAGCATGCGAAAACCGACGAAAATTCAGCACGCGAAACAAGATGAAAATTCAGGGCACAAAAGGTGACGAAAATTAAAAAAGCAAAAAGCGATGTAAATTCAGGACCTGAAAAGCGATGAAATTACAGGATGCATGAAGCAACAAAATTTCAGAACGTGAAAAGCGACGAAATTTCAGCACACGAAAAGTGACGAAAAGTTAGCATGCATAAAGCGACAAATATTCAGCACGTGAAAAGCGAGGAAAGTTCAGGACATGAGAAATGCAACAAAAATTCAGTACACGCTCAGTGACCAACTTTCATGATGTGAAAAGCGATGAAAATTCAGCGCGCAAAAAGTGAGGAACCTTCAGGATGTGAAAAGCAACTAAATTTCAGCACGCAATCAGCGACAAACCTTCAGGACGCGAAAAGCTATGAAACTTCAGCGCGAGAAAAGTGACGAAAATTCAGCATATGTAAAGTGATGAATATTCAGGATGCAAGAGGTGATAAAAATTAAAAATGCCAAAAGCGACATAAATTCAGGACATGAAATGCGATGAAAATTCAGCACATGAAAAGTGACAAAAATTGAGCATGCAAAATGCTACGAAATTTCAGGACACGAAAAGTCCTGGTTTAAACACAAGGTTTAATCACAGGAAAAGCAACAAAAATTTAAAACACCAAAAGCAACATAAATTCAGGACAAACAAAGCAACACACATTCAGGATGAGAAAAGCGACAAAAATTAATAATGCAAAAAGCGACGAAATTTCAGCACGTGAGAAGTGACGAAAATTCAGCATGGGAAAAGCGACAAAAATTCAGTACACGAAAATCGACGAAACTTCAAGGCGCGAAAAGCGACGAAAGATCAGCACACGGAAAGCAATGAAAATTCAGCACGTGAAAAGTGACCCAATTTTAGCACATGAAAAGCTACGAAAATTCATCACACAACAAGCGACAAAAATTCAGCACATAAAAAGTAACAAAAATTCAGGACACGAGAAGTGACAAAATTTCAGGACGCAAAATGTGACAAAATTTCAAGACGCGGAAAGCGACGAAATTTCAGTACATGAAAAGCACCGAAAATTCTGCACATGAAAAGCGCCGAAAATTCAGTACACGAAAATAGACAACATTTCAGGACACGAAAAGCAATGAAAATTCAGTGTGCAAAAAGTGAGGAACCTTCAGGACGTGAAAAGCAATGAAATTTGAGCACACAATCAGCGACAAACCTTCAGGACATGAAAAGCTACGAAAATTCAGCATGAGAAAAGTGACGAAAATTCAGCACATGAAAAGTGATGAATATTCAGGACGCAAGAGGCGTCAAAAATTAAAAACGACAAAAGAGACATAAATTCAGGACTCAAAAAGTGGCGAACCTTCAGGACGGGTGAAGTGACGAAAATTCAGCACGCGAAAACAATGAAAATTCAGCACATTAAAATGAAAATTCAGGACAAGAAAGACAACAAAAATTCAAAACGGCAAAAGTGATGTAAATTCAGGACGCGAAGAGCAACGAAAATTCAGGATGAGAAACGCGACAAAAACATTTGAAAAGCGAAGAAATTTCAGGACGTGAAAGGTGTCAAAAATTCAGGACGGAAAAAGCAATTACATTTCAGGACGTGAAAAGCGAAAACATTTCAGCACACGAAAGGCAACGAAAATTCAGCACACGTAAAGCGATGAACATTCAGCATGCGAAACGCGGCAAAAATTCAACACACGTAAAGTGATGAAAATTCAGGACGCAAAAGTCGACGAAAATTCAAAAAGCCAAAAGTGACGTAAATTCAGGACGCGAAAAGCGATGAAATCACAGGACGCATAAAGCGACAACATTTCAGAACGCGAAAAGTGATGAAATGTCAGCACAGGAAAAGCGAAGAAAATTCAGCATGCGAATTCTGCATTTAAAAGGAGTGAATTGGGACATTTTGTTTTATGGGAAGGATGTAGTAGAGAAAAGGAGGACATTTAAAGGTGAAAATTTAAGAGTACAGAATCTTTGTCCCTGTTCAGTTGAAAGGAAATAGTAATAATTGGAAAGTGCCATGGTTTTCAAGGGAAATTGGACACTTGGTTCGGAAAAAGAGAGAGATCTACAATAATTATAGGCAGCATGGAGTAAATCAGGTGCTTAAAGAATCTTAAGAAATTAATTAGAAAAGCTAAAAGAAGACATGAGGCTGCTTTGGCAAGTAAGGTGAAATCCAAAGGGTTTCTACTGAATGGGAGATGTCAGAGAGTAATGGTGGATGGCTGTTTGTCAGGTTGAAGGCCGGTGACTAGTGGGGTGCCTCAGGGATCCGTGTTGGGTCCACTGTTGTTTGTCATATACATTAATAATCTGAATGATGGCGTGGTAAATTGGATTAGTAAGTATGCAGATGATACTAAGATAGGTGGTGTTGTGGATAATGAAGTAGATTTTCAAAGTCTACAGAGAGATTTAGGCCATTTGGAAGAGTGGTCTGAAAGATGGCAGATGGAGTTTAATGCTGCTAAGTGTGAGGTGCTAAATCTTGGCAGGACAAATCAAAATAGGACGAACATGGTAAATGGTAGCGAATTGAGGAATGCAGTTGAACAGAGGGATCTAGGAATAACTGTGCATAGTTCCCTGAAGGGAGAATCTCATGTAGATAGGGTGGTAAATAAAGCTTTTGCTGTGCTGGCATTTGTTAATCAGTGCATTGAGTATAGAAGTTGGGATGTAATGTTAAAATTGTAAAAGGCATTGGTGAGGCCAATTTTGGAGTATGGTGTACAATTTTCGTAGCCAAATTACAGCTAAGATGTCAAAAAAATAGAGAGAGTACAGAGGAGATTTACTAGAATGTTGACTGGGTTTCAGCAACTAAGTTACAAAGAAAGGTTGAACAAGTTAGGTATTTATTCTTTGGAGCGCAGAAGGTTAAGGGGGGACTTGATGGAGGTATTTTAAATGATGAGAGGGATAGACAGATTTGACGTAGATAAGCTTTTACCATTGAGAGTAGGGAAGATTCAAACAAGAGGATTTGAGAATTAAGGGACAGAAGTTTAGGGGTAACATGAGGGGGAACTTCTTTTCTCAGAGAGGGGTAGCTGTGTGGAATGAGCTTCCAGTGGATGTGGAGGGGGCAGGTTCGATTTTATAATTTAAAAATAAATTGTATAAGTATATGGACAGGAAAGGAATGGCGGGTAAAGGTCTGAGTGTAGGTAGATGGGACTAGGTGAGAATAATTGTTCGGCACAGACTAGAAGGGCCGAGATGGCCTGTTTCCATGCTGTAATTGTTATATGGTTATATGGTTAAATGGAAAAGCGACAGAAATTCAGCACACGAAAGGCGAGGAACCTTCTGGATGCGAAAAGCAATGTAAATTCAGTATGCGATCAGTGACAAACCATCAGGACGTGAAAAGCAACAAAAATTCAGCATGAGAAATGTGACGAAAATTCAGCACATGAAAAGTGACAAAATTCAGGACGCAAGAGGCTACAAAAAATAACAACGCCAAAAGCAACATAAATTCAGGACGCGAAAGCTATGAAAATTCAGGACGAGAATAACAAAATATCAGGACGCAAAAAGCGACGGAATTTCAGCACATGAAAGTGACGACAATTTAGCATGTGAAAAGCGACGAATATTCAGGACATGAAAACCGACAGAACTTCAGGACGAAAAAAGCAACTAAATTTCAGCACACGATAAGTGAAGAAAATTCAGCATGTGAAAAGTGATGAAAATTCAGGGTGCAAAAGGCCACCAAAATTCAAAACGCCAAATGCGACGTAAATTCAGGATGCAAAAGGTGTCAACATTTCAGAACACATGAAGCGACAAACTTTCAGGACACAAAAGCAACGCAATTTTAGCACATGAAAAGCTACGAAAATTCAGCACGCGACAAGTGATGAAAATTCTGCACACAAAATGTACCAAAAATTCAGGACCCAAAACATGACAAAATTTCAGGACACAAAATGTGACAAAATTTCAGGATGCGAAAAGTGACTAAATTTGAACACATGAAAAGTGATGAAAATACTGCATGAGAAAAATGCCGAAAATCCAGCACATGAAAAGAGACGAACCTTCACGACGCGAAAAGCAGTGAAAATTCAGCACATGAAAAGTGAAAAGAATTCACGATGCAAAATGCGAAGAAATTTCAGGACGTGAAATGTGACAAAATTTCAGGATGGAAAAAGCAATGAAATTTAAGAACATGAAAAGCGACAACATTTCAGCACACTAAAGGTGACGAAAATTCAGCACATGAAAAGCAACGTAAATTCAGGACTCGAAAAGTGACGAATATTTAGGACGCATAAAGCGACGCAATTTCAGGAAGTGAAAAGCAACAAAATTTCAGCACACGAAAAGCGACAAAAGTTCAGCACACGAAAATTGATGAACAGTCAGGACGCAAAAAGCGATGAAAATTGAACACGTGAAGTGCGACTAAAATTCTGCAGACGTAAATTACAAAAATTCAGGATGCAAAATGCAATGAAATTTCAGGACATGAAAAGAAGCGAATTTTCAACACAAGAAAAGCATGCGAAAAGCGATGAACCTTCACAACGCGCTAAGCGACGAACATTCAGGATGTGAAAAGTGATGAAAATTCAGCACAAGAAAAAGCCATGAAATTTCAGGACGTGAAAAGCGACAGCATTTCAGCAAAAGAAAGGCGTCGAAAATTCAGCACAGGAAATATGACGAAAATTCAGGACGCAAAAGGCAAGGAAAATTCAAGATGCGAAAACCGACCAAATTTCAGCACACAAAAATGCGCCGAAATTCAGCACACAAAAGGCAATGAAAATTCAGCATGTGAAAAGCATGTGAAATTCAAAAAGCCAAAAGTGACATAAATTGAGGACACGAAAATCGACGAAATCACAGGATGCATAAATCGACGAAATTTCAGAACACGAAAATAGACAAAATTTCAGAACGCGAAAATCGACAAAATTTCAGCACAGGAAAAGCGACAAAAATTCAGCATGCAAAAAGTGACACAAATTCAGTACCGGAAAAGCAAGGAACCTTCAGGATGTGAAAAGCAACGAAAATTCAGCACGCGATCAGCGACAAACCTTCAGGATGAGAAAATCGACAAAAATTCAACACGTAAAATGCGATGAAATTTCAACGTGAAAAGTTACTAAAATTCAGGATGCAAGAGGTGACAAAAATTCAAAACGGCAAAAGTGACTTAAATTCAGGACGCAAAAAGCGACGAAAATTCAGGACGAGAAAAGCGACAACATTTCAGGACACAAAAAGTGACGAAATTTCTGCACATGAAAAGTGATGAAATTTCAGGATGCTAACAGCGACGAAAATTCAAATCGCAAAAAAATAAATAAATTCAGATTGCAAAAAGCGACAAAAGTTCAGAACACATGAAGTGACAATATTTCAGGAAACAAAAAGTATTGCAATTTTAGCACGTGAAAAGCTACGAAAATTTACCACACAATTCTCGACACGAAAAATAACACAATTTCAGGACGCAAAATGTGAGAACATTTCAAGATGTGAAAAGCAACAAAAATTCAGCACACGAAAAGCGACGTATATTCAGGACTCGAAAAGCGATGAAAATTCAGGATGCATAAAGCCACGCAATTTCAGAACATGAAAAGCAACGAAATTTCGGAACATGTAAAGCAACAAAATTTCACACACGAAAAGCGACAAAAATTCAGCCTGCGAAAAGCGATGAAAATTCAGCACACGAAAGGTGACGAATCTTCAGGACACAAAAAGTGACGAAAATTTAGCACGCGAAGAGCGTTGAAAATTCCGCACACGAAAATGACAAAAATTCAGTACGCGAAATGCAACAAAATTTCAGGCCATGAAAAGCAATGAAATTTCAGCACAAGAAAAGCAACACAAAATCAACACACGACCATCAACAAAAATTGAGCATGAGAAAAGGGACGAAAATTGAGCATGCAAAAAGCGACAAAATTTCAGCACACGAAAAGTGATGAACCTTCAGGATGCGAAAAATGTGGAAAATTCAGCACACAAAAAGCGATGTAAATTGAGAACCCGAAAAGTGACGACATTTCAGGATGCATAAAGCAACGAAATTTCAGGACATGAAAGGCGACGAAATTTCAGCATGTGAAAAGTGAAGAAAATTCAGGATGCAAAAGACAATGAAAATTCAAAACGCAAAAACGACGTCAATCCGGGATGTGAAAAGTGACAAAAGTTCAGAACACATGAAGCGACAAAATTTCAGGACACGAAAACTAATGCAATTTTGTATATCTTTATTATCATTTTTCCTGAGTACTTACATACCCAGAGGAAACGAAATAAGCGTTGCTCAACCAGTGTCCATTCAGTGTGCGGTAAAAGATAAATAGAAATAAAAATAAAAATACATATATCATGAGTTCCAATCGGCAGCGGCACGACAATGGCTCTGCTTCAGTGTGTCCAGGTTTGTGGTTGGTGCGCGATACTTTGGCAGGGGGCAAAGTCCGTTTATCAGTCTTATAGACTGCGGGAAGAAGCTGAGGAGCATCCTGCTGGTTTTGCAGCAGATGCTCCTGTACCTCTTCCCAGATGGCAGGATGGAGAATATGTGATGCGATGGGTGGTAGGGGTCTTTGATGTTGGAGATGGCTCTGCTGATACATCTCTTCCTGTCTATGTCCAGCAGGAAAGGAAGTGGAGCACCAATAATCCTGCTGGCGGTCTTCACAATCCTGTCCAGTTGGTGCCTTTTGTACACCTTGTATCTCCCGAACCAGGAAGTGATGCCATAGGTTAATGTGCTCTCGATTGTTCCCCCATAAAAAGTTCGTAGGTGTGCAGTGGGGAGACCTGCTTTCCGTAGTCTACGGAGAGGGTGTAGTCGCTGCTGGGCTCTCTTGTCCAGAGCTGTGGTGTTGGTCGTGGACGTCAGGTCATCTGACAGGTGGAGTCCTAGGAACTTCACACTGCTGATCCTTTCCACATCAGCTCCATCGATGTGCAGAGGTGTATGGCGTTGTTGTCCCACCCTCCTGAAGTCAACCACCATCTCCGTCGTTTTTCCCACGTTGAGAATGAGGTTGTGGGATTTGCACCTTCCTGTGAGCAGCTCCACTTCCATCCTGTACGCCGACTCATCATTGTCACTGATGAGACCCACCACTGTTGTGTCGTCAGCTAACTTGTTTTAGCAATTTTAGCACATGAAAACCTACGAAAATTCAGCACACAATAAGTAAGAAAAATACAGGACATGAAAAATGACAAAATTTCAGGACGCAAAATGCGACAACATTTCAGGACGTGAAAAGCGACGAAATTTCAGCACATGAATACCGACGAAAATTCTGCATGTAAAAAGTGCCGAAAATTCAAGATGCGAAAAGCAAAGAAAATTCAGCACGCAAAAAGTAACGAAATTTCAACATGCAAAAAGCAATGAAAATTCAGGACACGAAAAGCGACGAAATTTCCGTATGCATTAAGCAACGAAATTTCAGGAAATGAAAGGCGACGAAATTTCAGCACACGAAAACCGATGAAAATTGAGCATGCGAAAAGCGATGAACCTTCACGACGCAAAAAGCGATGAATCTTCAGGACGCAAAAATTGACGAAATTTCAGCACGCGCAAAGCAATGTAAATTCAGGACACGAAAAGAGCCGAAATTTCAGGACATGAAATGCAGCAAAAATACCGGACGCAAAATGCGCCGAAATTTCAATACGCAAAATGCAACTAAATTTCAGTGCACAAAAAGCATCAAAAATGCAGCACGGAAAAAGTGACATAAATTTAGCATGAGAAAAGTGACAATCCTTCAGGACACGAAAAGTGATGAAAATGTAGCACGCAAAAAGCGACAAAAGTTCAGCATGTGAAAAGCAATGTAAATTCTGGACACGAAAAGCGATGACATTTCAGGACGCATAAAGTGACGAAATTTCAGGACGTGAAAGGCGACAAAATCGCAGCAAACGAAAAGTGATGAAAATTCAGCATGCGAAAAGCGACAAAAATGCAGCATGCGAAAAGTGACGAACCTTCAGGATGCGAAAGGTGACTAAAATCTGCGCGTGTAATGCAACAAAAATTCAGCACACAAGAAGCGACGTAAATTCAGGACGCATGAGGGGATGAAATTTCAGAATGTGAAAGGCGACTAAATTTCAGCGATGTGAAAAGCGACAAAATTTCAGGACATGAAATGCAGCAAAAATACCGGACGCAAAATGCGCCGAAATTTCAATACGCAAAATGCAACTAAATTTCAGTGCACAAAAAGCATCAAAAATGCAGCACGGAAAAAGTGACATAAATTTAGCATGAGAAAAGTGACAATCCTTCAGGACACGAAAAGTGATGAAAATGTAGCACGCAAAAAGCGACAAAAGTTCAGCATGTGAAAAGCAATGTAAATTCTGGACACGAAAAGCGATGACATTTCAGGACGCATAAAGTGACGAAATTTCAGGACGTGAAAGGCAACAAAATCGCAGCAAACGAAAAGCGATGAAAATTCAGCATGCGAAAAGCGACAAAAATGCAGCATGCGAAAAGTGACGAACCTTCAGGATGCGAAAGGTGACTAAAATCTGCGCGTGTAATGCAACAAAAATTCAGCACACAAGAAGCGACGTAAATTCAGGACGCATGAGGGGATGAAATTTCAGAATGTGAAAGGCGACTAAATTTCAGCGATGTGAAAAGCGACAAAATTTCAGGACATGAAATGCAGCAAAAATACCGGACACAAAATGCGCCGAAATTTCGAGGTGAGATAACCTTAAGTAGCCCATGACGTCACGTGCCAGCCCTCGTACCTACTGACGAGGGTTCGACCATCAGTGGTCTGTGTATAGGCTTACCCCACAGGACCCATGCCCCAGAACCGGAGGGAGGAATAGAATGGTCGAGGGCGGCTCCTGCATGTGGGCCGGGGACACCCCGGGCGTGAGTCGGAATGTAGGGGCCCGAGGACGCAGTCGACGCTCCACGTGGGTGATCCCGAGGTAGCGAGTGGTGCGAGGTTTGCATTTTTGAAGCAAACCATTTGCATTTTCAAAGCAAATCACCTTTTTCATTTTAAAAGCAAAACAGTATTTGCATTCTCAAAGCAAACCACCGTTTGCATTTTCAAAGCAAACTGTCTTTTGCATTTTCAAATCAAACCACCATTTGCATTTTCAAAGCAAACCAGTTGCAATTTCAAAGCAGATCTTTTGCATTTTCAAAGCAAAACACCATTTCAATTTTCAAAACAAACCACCATTTGCATTTTCTAACCAAACACAGGATAAGGGGGTATTCCTTTAGGACCGAAATGAGGAAAACATTTTTCACACAGAGAGTGGTAGTTTCTGGAATTCTCTGCCACAGAAGGTAGTTGAGGCCAGTTCATTGGCTATATTTAAGAGGGAGTTAGATGTGGCCCTTGTGGCTATAGGGATCAGGGGGTATGGAGAGAAGGCAGGCACAGGATACTGAGTTGGGTGATCAGCCATGATCATATTGAATGGCGGTGCAGGCTCGAAGGGCCGAATGGCCTACTCCTGCACCTATTTTCTATGTTTCTATATGTTTCTAAACCACATTTTGCATTTTCAAAGCAAACCACCTTTTGTATTTTCAAAGCATGCCACCTTTTGCATTTTCAAAGCAAACTACCTTTTGCATTTTCAAAGCAACCAGCTTTTGCATTTTCATATCAAACCACCTTTTCCATTTTCAAAGCAAACCAACTTTTTCATTTTCAAAGCAAAAGTTTTGCATTCTCAAAGCACGTGCCACCCCTCGTACCTACTGACGAGGGTTCGATCATCAGTGGTCTGTGTATAGGCTGACACCACAGGACCCCCACCAGAACCAGAGGGAGGAATAGAATGGTGGAGGGTAGCTCCTGCATGTGGGTCAGGGACACCCCGGGTGTGGGTCGGGACGGAGGGGCCCGCTGGCACAGTCGACACTCAACGTGGGCGATCCGGAGGTATCGAGAGGTGCGAGGTTTGCATTTTCGATGCTAACCTTTTCCATTTTCAAAGCAAACTACCTTTTGTATTTTCAAAGCAAACCACTTTGCGTTTTCAGTGCAAATCACTTTGCATATTCATAGCAAACCACCTTTTGCATTTTCAAAGCAAACCACCGCTTGCATTTTCAAAGCAAACCGCCTTTTGCATTTTCAATGCAAACAACCTTTTGTATTTTCGAAGCAAACCACTTTTTCCATTTTCAAAGGAAACCGCAATTTGCATTTTCGAAGCAAACCGCCATTTGCATTTTTAAACCAAACCACCATTTGCGATTTCAAACCAAACCACCATTGGCATTTTCAATCCAAACCTTTTGCATTTTCAAACCAAACCTTTTGCATTTTCAAACCTAACCACCATTTGCATTTTCAATCCAAACCACAATTTGCATTTTCAAACCAAACCACCATTTGCATTTTCAATTTAAACACTCATTTGCATTTTCAAACAAACCTTATGCATTTTCAAAGCAAACCTTTTGCATTTACAAACCAAATCACAATATTCATTTACAAACCAAAACACAATTTGTATTTACAAACCAGACCAACATTTCCATTTTCAAACCACCATTTGCATTTTCAAACCAAACTGACATTTGCATTTTCAAACCAAACCACCATTTGCATTTTCAAAGCAAAACGTTTGCATTTTCAAAGCAAACCTTTTTGCATTTTCAAACCAAACATTTTGTATTTCCAAACCATACATTTTGTATTTTCAAACCAAACCACCATTTGTATTTTAAAACCAAACCACCGTTTGTATTTTAAATCCAAACCACCTTTTCCATTTTCAAACGAAACCACCTTTTCCATTTTCAAAGCAAACAAACGATTGCATTTTCAAACCAAACCTTTTTGCATTTTCAAACCAAACTAATATTTGCATTTTAAACCAAACCTTTTGCATTTTCAAAGCAATCCTTTTCAATTTTCAAACCAAACAATACATTGCATTTCCAAACCAAACCACCATTTGAATTTTCATACGAAACCACCATTTGCATTTTCAAACCAAACCACTATTTGCATTTTCAAACCTAACCACCAGTTGCTTTTTCAATGCAATCCACCAGTGGTTTTTAAAAACAAACCACCATTTGCATTTTCAAAGCAAAACTTTTGCATTTTGAAGCCAAATCGCAATTTGCATTTACAAACCAAACAAACTTTTTCTTTTTCAAACCAAGTAATTTGCATATTCAAACAAATAATTTGCATTTTCAAATTACTATTTGCATTTTCAAATCAAACCGCCGTTTGCATTTTCAAACCAAACCACCATTTGCATTTTCATACCATACCATAATTTGCATTTTCAAACCAAACCACCATTTGCATTTTCAAAGCAAACGTTTTGCATTCTCAAACCAAACCTTACGCATTTTCAAACCAAACCACCATTTGCATTTTCAAACCAAACTGACATTTGCATTTTCAAACCAAACCACCTTTTGCATTTACAAACCAAATCACAATATTAATTTACAAACCAAAACACAATTTGTATTTACAAACCAGTCCACCATTTCCATTTCCGAACCAAATAATTTGCATTTTCAAACCAAATGCTTTGCATTTTCAAAACAAATAATTTGCATTTTCAAACCACCATTTGCATTTTCAAACCAAACTGACATTTGCATTTTCAAACCAAACCACCATTTGCATTTTCAAAGCAAAACGTTTGCATTTTCAAAGCAAACCTTTTTGCATTTTCAAACCAAACCTTTTGTATTTCCAAACCATACATTTTGTATTTTCAAACCAAACCACCATTTGTATTTTAAAAACAAACCAGCGTTTGTATTTTAAATCCATACCACCTTTTCCATTTTCAAACGAAACCACCTTTTCCATTTTCAAAGCAAACAAACGTTTGCATTTTCAAACCAAACCTTTTGCATTTTCAAAGCAAACTAACATTTGCATTTTCAAACCAAACCTTTTGCATTTTCAAAGCAATCCTTTTCAATTTTCAAACCAAACAATATATTGCATTTCCAAACCAAACCACCATTTGAATTTTCAAACGAAACCACCATTTGCATTTTCAAACCAAACCACTATTTGCATTTTCAAACCTAACCACCAGTTGCTTTTTCAATGCAAACCACCAGTAGTTTTTAAAAACAAACCACCATTTGCATTTTCAAAGCAAAACTTTTGCATTTTGAAACCAAATCGCAATTTGCATTTACAAACCAAACAAACTTTTTCATTTTCAAACCAAGTAATTTGCATATTCAAACAAATAATTTGCATTTTCAAACTACTATTTGCATTTTCAAATCAAACCGCCGTTTGCATTTTCAACCAAAACCACCATTTGCATTTTCATACCATACCATCATTTGCATTTTCAAAGCAAACCACCATTTGCATTTTCAAAGCAAACTTTTTGCATTCTCAAACCAATCGTTTTCCATTTCCAAACCAAACCTTATGCATTTTCAAACCAAACCACCATTTGCATTTTCAAACCAAACCACCGTTTGCATTTTCAGACCAAACCACCTTTTGCATTTTCAAACCAAACCACCCTTTGCATTTTCAAAGCAAACTAACTTTTGCATTTCCAAACCAAACCGTTCGCATTTTCAAAGCAATCCTTTTCCATTTTCAAACCAAACAATATATTGCATTTCCAAACCAAACCACCATTTGAATTTTCAAACCAAATCACCTTTTGCATTTTCAAACCAAACCTACTTTTGCATTTTCAAATCAAACCTTTTGCATTATCAAAGCAAACCGTTCGCATTTCCAAAGCAAACCTTTGCAATTTCAAAGCAAATCTTTTGCATTTTCAATGCAAACAATTTGCATTTTAAATGCAAACAATTTGCATTTTCATAGCACACCACCTTTTGCAATTTGATAGCAAACCAACTTTAGCAATTTCATAGCAAAGCACCTTTTGCATTTTCGAAGCAAACCACCTTTTGCATTTTCAAAGCAAACCACCTTTTGCATTATCAAAGCAAACCACCTTTTGTATTTTCAATGCAAACCACCCTTTTGCATTTTCAAAGCAAACTACCTTTTTTTCATTATCTAAGCAAACCACCCTTTGCATTTTCAACGCAAACCACCTTTTGCATTTTCAAACCAAACCACCATTTGCATTTTCAAAACAAACCACCATTTGCATTTTCAAACTAAACCACCAGTTGCATTTTCAAACCAAACCACCTTTTGCTTTTTCAAATCAAACATCCTTTTGCATTTTCAAACCAAACCTCCTTTTGCATTTCCCAACGAAACCACCATTTGCATTTTCAAAGCAAACCGTTTCCATTTTCAAAGCAAATATTTTGCATTTTCAAAGCAAATCACCATTTCCATTTTCAATCCAAAGCACCATTTGCATTTTCAAAGCAAACCACCATTTGCATTTTCAAAGCAAACCACCGATTGTATTTTCCAACCAACCCACATTTTGCATTTTCAAAGCAAACCTTTAGCATTTTCAAAGCAAACCTTTTTCATTTTCATAGCAAACCTTTTGCATTGTCAAACCAAACCAACCTTTGCATTTTCAAACCATACCACCGTTTGCATTTTCAAAACAAACCACCATTTGCATTTACAAAGCAAACTTTTTGCATTTTAAAAGAGAATCACCATTTCAATTTTCAAAGCAAACCACCATTCGCATTTTGATACCAAACCACCTTTTGCATTTGCAAAGCAAACCACTCTTTCCATTTTCAAAGCAAGCCACAATTTGCATTTTCGAAGCAAACCGCTATATGCATTTTCAAACCAAACCACCATTTGCATTTTCAATACAAACCACCATTTGCATTTTCAAACCAAACCAACTTTTGCATTTTCAAACCAAACCTCCTTTTACATTTCCCAACCAAACCACCATTTGCACTTTCAAAGCAAACCTTTTGCATTTTCAAAGCAAATATTTCGCATTTTCAAAGCAAACCAACATTTGCAATTTCGAACCAAATCACCATTTGCATTTTCAAAGCAAACCACCATTTGCATTTTCAAAGTAAACCTTTTGCATTTTCAATCCAAACCTTTTGCATTTTTATAGCAAACCACCTTTTGCAATTTCATAGCAACCCACCTTTTGCATTTTCAAAGCAAACTACTTTTTTAAATTTTCAAAGCAAATCACCTTTTGCATTTTCAAAGCAAATCACCGTTTGCATTTTCAATGCAAACCACCTTTTTGCATTTTCAAAGGAATCCATCTTTTTGCATTTTCTAAGCGAACCACCCTTTGCATTTTCAACGCAAACCACCGTTTGCATTTTCAAACTAAACATTTTGCATTTTCAAACCAAACCACCTTTTGCATTTTCAAACCTAACCACTTTGCATTTTCAAAGCAAACCACTTTTTTCATTTCCAAAGCAAACCACAATTTGCATTTTCGAAGCAAACCACCATTTGCATTTTCAAAGCAAATCTTTTGCATTTTCAAACCAAACCTTTTGCATTTTCAAAGAAAACCACCACTTGTATTTTCAATCCAAACCACCGTTTGCATTTTCAAACTAAACATTTTGCATTTTCAAACCAAACCACCTTTTGCATTTTCAAACCTAACCACCTTTTTGCATTTTCAATGCAAACCACCTTTTGCATTTTCAAACCTAACTACCTTTTTGCATTTTCAAAGCAAACCACTTTTTTCATTTCCAAAGCAAACCACAATTTGCATTTTCGAAGCAAACCACCATTTGTATTTTCAATCCAAACCACCATTTGCATTTTCATACCATACCACCTTTTGCATTTTCAAACCAAACCACCTTTTACGTTTTCAAAGCAAACTAACATTTGCATTTTGAAAAGAAATACCTTTGCATTTTCGAAGCAAACCTTTCCATTATCAAACCAAACCGTCTATTGCACTTCCAAATAAACCACCGTTTGCATTTTCAAACCAAACCACCATTTGTATTTTCAAACCATACCACCATTTGGTGTGAAGGTGTCAGCCTCGATAACAATCAGCACATGAGCACGTCAAGGCTGCGTGCTAGCCCCCTGCTGTACTCACTCTATATTCATGATTGCATAGCTGCTCATAGTGTGAACTCCATCATCAAGTTCGCTGGCGACACCACTGTTGTTGGACGTATCACTGATGGGGACGAGTCAGACTATAGAGGAAAGATCGACTGACTTCTGGCTGTTCACCTTCGTCCTTGAGGATTTTCTGCACTCTATCCGTGACATTCTGGATCCCGGCAGCACACCAACCTCGAATCCCGTCTGTTGCCGGGGAAACCCCTGTCCGTACCTCTCACAATGGAGTCTCCAACTCCCACCACGTTGCCTGACGGCGGCCTCTTTGGTTTTGGCTCAACAGCACTTTTTGCATCGCAAGCCAGTGTGTTAAAGTCTTCTGTCCCGACAGCTTCTAAGTGTGTAAACCTGTTCTCAAGAAGTACAACACCCGAGAACATTTGCATTCCATGTGTCCTTCCCTTTCTCACCGTCACCCACCTTCTCTCTTCCAGTACTTTAGGTGTATCGATCTTACTGTAGGACTTGTCGATGAACTACTCCGTTTCTCGGACGAACCTGATGACATCCACGCTTCTCCAATTCCCCAACTCGGTCCTTCAGGGGCTATACCTGGATGCACTTCTCACATTTGCAGCAGCCAGAGGCACCAGCAGTGTCCTTGACCTCCCACATACTGCAAGCATCACACTGAATCAGCTCGCTTGACATTTCCTTCTTTCGTCTCTCCCTCTCCAGCGTTTGGTGTGGCGTCCTCCCTCAGCCTCCTCACCAAAGACTTGCACTTTTCTCAAAGGGCACTTCCCTCGACAGGGCGCACCCCTTGAGCACGTCTTGCTTATATCAGATGCTAAATTGCCTAATTGTCCAATCTACCAATCTTCCAATCTAATTGTTCAGCCAATTCCCACACTCACTCCTAACGTTCCTTCCTCTGATGAGCTTGGAAGTACGCGCTTTGTCCGACCTGCACTCAAAGGCTGCTCTACAGCTATCCTACTATATATTTATACAAGATGTTTGGATGAATATCTTACTGTTTTATTACTACAATAAAGAAACTATTAATCAAGAGACTCTGTTTGGAAGATTTATCTATCGACGGTATTGAATGTCTGGTGGAGAGCTCGTGAGTGGGTTTCGATTATCTCCTGAACCCCTGTCTTCAATCATAGGGACTAAAGGAAAGAATCCTTGAAATGATATGAAAATCTGTCACCATAATTACTACCCCAGATTATGTCACTCCGTCATTACTATGCCACAGGGTGTCACTCTATCAGTACTACTCCACAGTGTCTCTCCATCAGTACTGCCCCAGAGTGTGTCACTCCATCAGAGCTACCTCACAGGTTATCACTACATCAGTACTACCCCGCAGTGTGTCACTCCATCAGTACCACGGCAAAGTATCTCACCCCATCATGACAACCCTAATGTGTATCACTCCACTAGTGCTACCATACATTTTATCATTTCATTAGTACTACTCCACACTAGTGACACTACATGAGTACCACCCCACAACGTGTCACTCCATCAGACATTCACCATAGCGTGTTACTCCATCTGTACTACCCCAGTGTGTCCCTCCATTAATTCTCCCACTCAATGTGTCACTCCGTCAATACTACACCGAGTGCGTCATTCCATCTGCATTACCACGCAGTGTACTACTCCATCAGTACTACCCCACCCCATGTGTCAGTCCAAAAATACTACATCTGAGTGTCACTCCATCAGTACTTCACCAAAGTGTGCCACTCTATCAGCACTACCCCACTGTTTTTGTGACTTCATCAGAACTACCCCTCAGTGCGTCACTCCATCAGAACTACCTCACATCTTACCACTCATTCAGTGCAACCTCGCAGCATGTCAGTCCATCAGTACCACACGGACGTTTGTCACTCCATTAGGACTACTCGACAGAGTATCACTCCATCAGTGCTACCCCTCAGTGTGTCACTCTATCAGAACTAGTTCATGTTACCACTCCATCAGTGCTACCCTACAGTGTGTCACTCCATCAGTACCACGCCAAAGATTGTCACTCCATCAGTACTTCTCCACAGTTTATCACTCCATCAGCACTACCGCACATTGTGTCAGTCCCAGTCCGACCACATAGTGTGTCACACCATCAGTACCACCCCGACGTTTGTCTCTCCATCAGGACCACTCCACAGTGTGTCACTCCATCAGTGCTACCACAAATTGTGTCAGTCCATCAGTGAGGCTCCCCAGTATGTCACCCGATCTGTAATTCCCCACGTTGTGTCAGTCCATCAGTAATTACCCGACGTTTGTCACTCCATCAGTACTATCCTACAGTGTGCCAATCCATCAGCCGTGTCACACAGTGACAGCCCATCAGTACTATGCCACGGTGTCACCCCGTCAGTCCTATCCCACAGTATGCCACTACATCATTACTTACACACAGTGCGTCACTCGATTAGTTCTACCCCACAGTGCATCACTCCATCTGTACTACTCCTCAGAGTGTCACTCCATCAATACTACCCCACAATGTATTAGTACATCAGTGCTAGCGCACAGTGTGTCAATCTTTCCATACCAGCACACAGTGTGTCAGTCCATCTGTGTTAGCACAGTGTGTCACTCCATCACTAGCACCGCAGTGTCACTCAATCTGTGCCTCTCCACAGTGTGTCACTCCATCAGTACCACCACAGTGCGTGTATCCATCAGTATCACCACAGTGTGTCACGCCATCGGTACCAACGCAGTGCGACAACCCATCAGTACCACCACAGTGTGTCCCTCCATCAGTACCACCACAGTGTGCCCCTCCATCAGTATCACCACACAGCATGTCACTCCATCAGTGCCACCACAGTGTGCCCCTGCATCAGTATCACCACAGTGTATCACTCCATCAGTACCACCACAGTATGTCCTCCATCAGTACCAGCACAGTGTGCCCCTCCATCAGTATCATCACAAAGTGTGTCAGTCCACCAGTACCACCATAGTGTGTCACTCCATCAGTACCACCACAGTATTTCCTTCCATTAGTAACACCACACAGTGTGTCACTCCATCAGTACCACCACAATGTGACACTCCATCAGCACTATCCAACTGTTTTTGTGACTTCATCAGTACTACCCCTCAGTGTGTCACTCCATCAAATCTACTTCACATGCTACCACTCCATCAGCACCACCCCACTGTGTGTCTGTCCCAGTACGACGCCTAGTGTGTCACATCATCGTTTCTACCCCCGACGTTTGTTACTCCCTATGGACTACTCCACAGTCTGTCACTAAGTCAAGCCGACCACAAAGTGTGTCACTCCATCAGTTCCACCACAGTGTGTCACTCCATCAGTACCATCACAGCGTGATCTACATCAGTACCACCACAGTCACTCCATCAGTACAAGCACAGTAGAACCTTCCATCAGTACCACCACTGTGTGTCACTCCTTCAGTACCACCAGTGAATCACTCCATCAGTACCATCACAGTGTGCCACTCAATCAGAACCACCACAGTGTGTCCCTCCATCAGTACCACCACAGTGTGTCCCACCATCAGTACTACCAGAGAGAGTTACTCCATCAGTGCTACTCCACAGTATCCGAGACCTAAAGGCCCAAACAAAACTAATGTTCTACAGAGCCGTTGTCCTCTCCACCCTGTTGTATGGAGCCGTCATGGACCACCTACAGCAGGCATATGAGAGCCCTGGAACAATACCATCAAAGATCCTGACGAAAGTTTCTGAGGATCAGCAGGGAGGACAAACACAACAACATCAGCGTTTTGGAGGAAGCCAACATGACCAGCATCACTACCACAATAATGCAGCAGCAACTTCGATGGACCGGCCATGTCATCCGCATGTCCAACACTCGTCTCCCTAAACAAATCCTGTACTCAATTGAAGGAAGGTCAGCGAGCCCCCGGCGGGCCAAAGAAACGCTTCAAGGACAACA
This sequence comes from Okamejei kenojei, assembly GCA_035221665.1. Lineage (NCBI taxonomy): Eukaryota > Metazoa > Chordata > Chondrichthyes > Rajiformes > Rajidae > Okamejei > Okamejei kenojei. The sequence goes on along the minus strand of JAVHYY010000109.1, from coordinate 287,575 downwards.
TCAAGAACAGTTTGAGTAAATTCCACATCACATCAAGCAACTGGGAGCACATTGCACTGGACAGGCGCTCCTGGAGGAAATCCGTGCAGCAAGGAGCAACACGTCACAAAATGGAACTACGCCGTGTTGCAGAGACAACACCACAGCACCGTAAGGAGAGAGAGAGAATGGGGCTCGACGACTACCAACCACCGCCAGTCTACAATGCCCACGTTGCACCAAGGTGTGTGGATCACGGAACATCCTGTACAGAAATCTGCAGACCCACAAGTAGACGGCTCTATGGAGAGGAGAGGACAGTCATACTCGTTTCGAATGGCCGCCGATGACCAGCACACTATAGGTCCCTCCACCAGTAACAGCACAGTGTGTCACTCCATCAGTACCACCACAGTGTGCCACTCCATCAGTACCACCACAGTGTGCCACTCCATCAGTACCACCACAGTGTGTCCCTCCATCAGGACCACCACAGTGTGACACTCCATCAGAACCACCACAGTGTGTCACTGCGTCAGAACTGCCCCATTGTTATCCCTCCATCAGTACTATCCCACTGTGTGTCACTCCATCAGTGGATGGAGAGAGGGGGAATAGAGAGCGTAGGATAAAGAGTAACAGTTCAGAGAGAGTGACAGCAGTAAGGATGGAGGGAGGGAGAAAAAGAGGAGGGAGAGGTGCTGCATTATTCGCCGTGTTATTTAGGTATCGGACAATTCTGAGGCGGCAATGTTTCTGTTCTCTGAATGTCGTGAGTCTTGAGGTCGTTCCTCCTCAGAGGCGATGAAGGCAGAGAATGTTATTGTCCCATGCAGTAAGATCTATTCCAGGCAAGCAGTGAGTGAATGGTTACCGGGGTCAGCGGGAGTGTGGGGTTCAGCTCACAGTCAGTGAAGGCTCGATCATATTGAGTGGTGAAGCAGAGTGGAGGGACGGGGGGGGGGGGGGTCATTTTAGTCCGAGGAGATCTGTTGAACTAATTCCTCAACCTGTGGACACATGTCGCCCAGTCCAGTCCAACTTCAAACTGGACACCAGATGCCGTGAGTGGGTCCCTGGAATTTGGTATTGCCTTGCTGAGTGAAACGGGTTGAATGAAATCAGACAAACAACATGAGGTGGAGAGTTGGATCTGAAGGAGTTTGAAACAATATCCCCTTTGCTGGAACAATGCCGCCGCTCCCAATTTCCATCCATCTGTATCTATCGCCACAATTCCCAGTGTTTGGAGTTTCTGAATCAATTCCCTGCAGAAGTCACGACCTGTCTCAGCAGGGATTTCACTCGGCTGATGTCATCTGTCTGTGAATCATTTCAAAATCTCTAATTTTAAACTCTGTTGGAACTGCACTGTCCCGGTGGAGACGGAGAATGGTATAAAATCTCCAGGAATGTTCTGTCCCAGCATTTCATTCCGATACATTATCGGTAGCTCACGGGGACACGTCGCTGGCAGAAAAATTGGGGCAGCTCATTCGGGAATATTACGCCGTGCAGAAAATCTTGTACGCGATCATTGCCGCCGTTGGAGTCCCTGGTAAGTGAGCAGAACAATTCAAGATTTAATACTCCGTGTGTTAACTGGTGTTGACCTGATTCTCATCATGTTACAAGATTCCCAATTGATGATCGTTGTACAAGAATATGTGAAAAATATCAATCCTCTCAGTGAAGTATTTTTGAATTAACGCTGCTGTGATTTTTCTTATTTCGAGATAGCTGAAACTCACCCTCTTTGTCTCTTACTGCTGCCGGTCGGGACCAGAGTTGTCCAGAGTTGTCCCAGTGCTCGGGACAGGCAGGCAGCTCTCTGGCACGGTGTGACTGGGAGAGATGGGTTCACATTGTGAAGTTCACTGTGTCTGGGTTATTGATCAGAGTGAACAGACGCTCCGGTGGACACTGTGTCTCACTTACTGTGGAGTCTGTCACTGTCTCATTCCACCGCTTGTTGGTCAATAATTGGATCGATCTCCGGAACGAGTGGCCGCCGATCTACCGGCGTGTGTGTGTTGTTACTGAACTGAACTCGCTATGGAATGAATCCATTAACGGAGCCACTCTGCTGCCGGATTTTAAGTTGTCCCTGCCTTCCCTATGGAAGCCTCCTCGTCCCCATCAGATGCCGAGTTCCCAGAGCCCTGGTTAAATGCGGCCGGTCACGGTTAAGTCTGTGAAACCGGCCCCATCAGATACTGTTTGCAGCAGGGTTACCTATAGAAACGATTATTGTGCCTACTGTAGCGGGTGACTGCTCGTTCCCACCCCGCCCGCCCTTTACCCCGTCCGCCCGTCGCCTTATCTCTGCTCCCCTGAAGCAGGCAGGCAGGTCGGGCACAGTCGGAGCTGGTTCTGATATTGTTAAACTTGCAGCAGCCGCGCACCGACTCCAACACTCCTGATCTTGAGCTGAAAGTCGAGCCGGTGTTCAGCCCCGGAGACCGTGTTGAGTAAATGCCCACCGTCCGTTCCCTTGTGTTTCCGCAGTGAATTTAGTGGCGATTGTGATCCTGTCCCGGGGAAAGTGCGGCCTCTCCACCTGCACCACTCGCTACCTGGTGGCCATGGCAGCGGCCGATCTACTGACGCTGATCACCGCGGTCATTTTGTTTTGGATCCGATATCATTACTTTTATTGGAGTTTCCTGTCCATCTACCCTGTGTGCAGTGTTATCCATGTACTGATTTATGCAGCTACAAACTGTTCTGTCTGGTTCACCGCCACTTTCACCTTTGATCGCTTTGTCGCTATTTGTTGCCAGAAGCTGAAAACTAAATATTGCACCGGGAAAACTGCGGCTGCGGTTCTGGCAACAGCCGACGTTCTGCTCTGTCTGAAAAACGTTCCCCGATACTTCTCACGGGAACCCTGGAGAATCATCGACAATGTCCCGTGGGGCTGTAGCATGGCGGACAGTGTTTACACTGACCCCGGGTGGGTGGCATTTGCCTGTATCGACATGGTTTTAACTCCGCTCCTCCCTTTCACTGTAATCCTGCTGCTCAACGCTCTGACAGTCCGCCACATTCTAGTGGCCAGTCGGGTCCGTAAGGGGCTGAGGGGTGAGAGCAAGGGGGGGAACCGCAGTGACCCGGAGATGGAGAGCAGGAGGAGGTCTGTGGTTTTACTCTTCACCATCTCCGGCAGCTTCATCCTCCTGTGGCTGACGCAGGTTGCAGAATTCGTCTATGTTCAGATCACAGGAAGAGGAAATGATGTAAATGATTCTCAATATATCTTTAACAACGTCGGGTTTTTGCTGAGGAATCTCAGCTGCTGCACCAACACATTTATTTACGCGGCGACCCAGTCCAAGTTCAGGGAGCAGGTGAAGAGCGCGGTGAAATATCCGCTCACCTCAGTGCTTCGGCTCATTAATAAATCCCCGCCCTGAGCGCATCCATCCCAGAGGCGGCCGCAGTCTCTCCGCTCCGGGCTCCGGCTCCTGACATTCACCGCCGGAGCCATGAGGGAGGGGGGAGCTGGCCAAAGTTGACTGGAAAGATGCCCTAGCAGGGATGAGAGTGGAACAACAATGGCAGGTGTTTCTGGGAATAATACAGAAGGTGCAGGATCCGTTCATTCCAAAGAGGAAGAAAGATTCCAAGGGGAGTGAGTAAGGGGCGACCGGGGCTGACAAGGGAAGTCAGGGACAGTGTAAAAATAAAGTACAACGTAGCAAAGATGAGCGGGAAGGAAGAGGATTGGGTAATGTTTAAAGAGCAACAGAAAATAACTAAAAAGACAATACATGGAGAAAAGACGAGGCACGAAGGTAAGCTAGCCAAGAATATAAAGGAGGATAGTAAAAGCTTCTTCAGTTATGTGAAGAGGAAATAATTAGTTCAGACCAAAGTTGGACCCTTGAAGACTGAAAAAGGTGAATTTATTATGGGGAACAAGGAAATGGCAGATGAGTTGAACAGTTACTTTGGATCCGTCTTCACTAAGGAGGACACAAACAATCTTCCTGATGTACTAGTGGCCAGAGGATCTGGGGGTGAGGGAGGAACTGAAGGAAATCCACATTAGGCAGGAAATGGTGTTGGGTAGACGGATGGGTCTGAAGGCTGATAAATCCCCAGGGCCTGATGGTCTGCATCTCTTTATCTTTGTGCGTTTTGTTCTCTCTCTCTCTTCTTTCAATCGTTTTAGATTCAATTTAGTTTTTTGTGCTCCGAGCTCTTGTTTTGTTTTAAAGTGTCGTTTAGGCCCGGCCTCCGTCCGAGCTGGGTGGAGAGGGGGAACGAGAAAGGAGGAGGGTTGGAGAGAAAAAAAAAACTGGGACATGGTTTGTTTTACCATTACAAAAATATATATTTACACACACGCATGCGCGCGCATGCACACATGCACACACACTCACACAGCACACACGCGCACACAAACACTCACACACGCGCACACACAAACACTCACACACTCGCACACACTCACACACGCGCACACACACACTCACACACGTGCACACACACTCACACACATGCGCACACACACGCGCACACGCGCACACACCGTGTTTATCGGAGGGTCTTTTCTTGACAAATTTCACACCGTTTTGACTAGAAATGAGATGCGGAAATGTGTGACAAAAATAGATAGTTGCCTCTTTCATCAATTAGCGTGTAAACGGCTTCAGAAATGTACAAACGTCGAGAGAGAGAGACAGAGAGAGACAGACAGAGGGAGAGAAAGAGAGAAAGAGAGAGATAGATATATATATATATATATATATATATATATATATAGAGAGAGAGAGAGAGAGAGGGGAGGGGGGAACCAATGAGAGCGGTCGATCACGGACTCCCGCTCCCTCGCCCACTTACCAAGAGTGGGCGAGGGAGCGGGAGAGGGGATCTGTCCCCAAACATGGGATCACAACCATCCCTCCTGCCCTCCCCCACCGCCCACTCTGTCTCTCTCACTCCTCCCACCTCACCCTCTCCCTCTCTGTGACTCCCTCTCACTCCTCACACCTCTCTCTCTCTCTCTCTCTCTCTCTCTCTCTCTCTCTCTCTCACTCCTCCCACCTCTCTCTCTCTCACTCCTCCCATCTCTCTCTCACTCCCTGCCTCTTTCTCACTACTCCCACTTCTATCTCTCTCTCTGTTTCTCCCTCACTCCTCCCATCTCTCTCTCCCCTCTCTCCCTGTCCCTCCTTTCTCTCTCGCTCCCCCTCGCATCTCTCTCCCACTCTCTCTCCCACTCTCTCTCCCCCTCTTTCTCTCCCACTCTTTCTCTCCCCTTCTCTCTCGCATCTCTCTCTCCCCTCTCTCTCTCCCCCTTTCTCTCTCTCCGTCTCTCTCCCTCCCCTCTCTCTCTCTCCCCGCATCTCTCTCCTCTCTCCGTCTCTTTCTCCTTTGTCTCCCACCCCCTCTCCCCACCTCTCTCATCCCACTTTCTCCCCCCTCTCTCCCCCCCCCCCCCTCTCCCTCCCCCTCTCTCTTTCTCTCTGGAGAAGGGGGGGAGGTAGAGGGGGGAGAGGGGGAGGGAGAGGGGGAGGGAGAGGGGCAGGGAGAGGGGGAGGGAGGTGGGGAGGGGGAGAGAGAGGGGGGAGAGAGGGGGAGAGAGGGGGAGGAATAGATAGGGGAGAGAGAGGAGGGGAAAGAGGGAGAGGGGAGGGGGAAGGAAGTGGGAGGGTGAGAGTGAGGGGGAGGGAGAGAGAGGAGAGAGAGAGAGGAGAGAGAGGGGATATAGACTGTGGGAGGGAGACGGGGGAGAGGGGAGAGAGAGTGGGGGAGAGATCTCGCGGTGAGCGAAGGGGGGAGAGAAGGGGGGAGAGAGAGGGGGGAGAGAGAGGTGGGAGAGGGGGAAAGAGAGAGGGGGTGAGAGAGAGGGGGGAGAGAGAGCGGGGAGAGAGAGGGGAGAGAGGGGGGAGAGAGGCGGGAGAGAGAGAGAGAGAGAGAGGAGTAGAGAGAGAGGGGGAAGGAGAGGGGGAGAGAGAGTGGGGGAGAGAGAGGCGGAGAGAGAGAGGGGGAGAGAGAGAGGGGAGAGAGAGAGAGGGGGAGAGAGAGGGGGGGGAGAGAGGGGGAGGGGGAGAGAGACAGGGGGAGAGAGAGAGGGGGGAGAGAGAGATGGTTGAGAGAGAGCGGGAGCAGAGAGGGGGAGAGAGGAGGAGGGAGAGGGGAGACAGAGGAGAAATAGATCGGGGGGAGAGTGAGAGGGGGGGGAGACAAAGAGGGGGAGAGATAGAGAAAGGGCATTGGAGAGAGAGAGGGAGCGATAGAGAGGGAGAGATAGGGAGAGACGGAGGGTGGTGGAGGGAGAAGGGGAACGAGAGAAGGGGACAGTTGGAGAGGGGGGGTGGAGTGGTAGAGGGGGTGAGAGGGGGGAGAGAGGGGTTATAGAGATAGGGGAGGGAGACGGGGGGAGAGAGGGAAAGAGGGGGAGAGAGAGGAGAGGAGAGGAGGAGAGTGGGAGCGAGAGAGAGGTAGGAGAGAGAGAGGACGAGAGTGAGGGGGATGGGGAAAGAGGGAGGGGGGAGAGAGTGAGGGGAGGGAGAGAGGGTGAAAAATACATTGGTGTAGACAGAGAGGGAGGAGAGACACGGGAGAGAGAGGGGAGAGAGAGAGAGAGAGAGAGAGGGGAGGGAGAGAGGGTTGAGAGAGAGAGCAGGAGAGAGGGGGGGAGAGAGGGGGAGAGAGAAGGGGAGAGAGAAGGTAGAGAGTGAGGGTTGAGAGGGGGAGAGAGAGAGATACGGCAAAGAGAGAGAGACGGGGAGAGTGAGGAGAGACAGAGAGAGAGGGGGGAAAGAGAGAGAGGGGGAGAGAGAGGGGAGAGAGGGGGGGAGAGAGAGGGGGGGAGAGAGAGGGGGAGAGAGAAGGGGGAGAGAGGGGAGAGAGAGAGGGGGGGAGAGAGGGAAAGGGAGAGAGTGTGTGAGGGGGAGAGAAAGGGGGGAGAGAGAGAGGGGGGAGAGAGGGGGAGAGAGGGAGAGGGGGAGGAGAGAGAGGGGAGAGAGAGAGAGAGAGAGAGAGGAAGAGAGTTGAGAGAGAGCGGGAGAGAGAGGGGGCAGAGAGAGTGGGAGCGAGACAGAGAGAGAGAGGGGGATAGGGAGAGGGGAGAGAGAGAGGGGGAGAGAGGGGGAGAGAGAAATACGGCGAGAGAGAGAGGAGAGAGAGAGGGAGAGGGGGATAGAGAGAGGGAGAGAGGGGGAGAGAGATAGGGGGGGAGAGAGAGGGGGGAGAGAGAGGGGGAGAGAGAGAAGGGGAGAGAGGGGAGAGAAAGAGGGGGAGAGAGGGAGGGAAAGGGAGAGAGTGTGTGAGGGGGAGAAAAAGGGGGGATAGAGAGAGGGGGGAGAGAGGGGGAGAGAGGGAGAGGGGGAGAGAGAGAGGAGAGAGAGAGAGAGAGAGAGAGAGGAAGAGAGTTGAGAGAGAGCGGGAGAGAGAGGGGGCAGAGAGAGAGGGAGGGAGAGAGAGAGACAGAGAGAGAGGGGGGGGATAGGGAGAGGGAGGGAGAGGGGGAGAGAGGAGGGAGAGAGAGAGGGATAGAGAGCGAGAGATAGGGAGAGACGGAGAGAGGTGGAGGGAGAGAAGGGGAACGAGAGAAGGGAAAGATGGAGGGGGATGGGGGAGCGG